>JAVLUX010000038.1:282500-450000 GCA_032164185.1 Moxostoma hubbsi | reverse complement strand
AGTCGCACTCGAGACCAAAGAGACGAACTCACGACATCATCTAAAGCAATCCCACATACAGACGCTTCAGTGTTTACATGAAGTGAGAATGGACGTCAGGTAGACGTTATATTTCATTTGATGTGAAAGCGAGACCGTGAGGGTTAGACGTTCTGTCGGTCTTTACAATTATATTTAATCTTAAAGCTGAAGTCTGTGACGCCGAACAAAACCGTAGAAATAAACGATGTTTTCAAAGCAGCTTCCTGAATACGCCCCCTTACTGCCGAACAGATAGCCCCGCCCCATCTCACGTCATTGGTTGAGTAATGTCATTGGGGCGGGTCTAAACGGATCAATCAAAACAAACAGAATAATTGCTATAGCTCCACAGAGACACAGTGTTTACAGTTTTCAGGGAAATGAACCTATGAACGACTTTTATTTATCTGCGCATATTAAACGGGGATAGCAGGAAGTATTTTAACACTGATAAACTGACTTACTTCAGCTTTATTATAGTAAAACATCACAGTTTTACAGTTTTATTACCAATACCAGTGAAATCTCTTAATTTTAAACTAATATCAACTAATTATTAAATAAATATTTTCACATTCTCAGTTTTTAAAAACAAGTAAACAGTCAGAAATTAAAACAAATTACGAGTAATTCAATTTGAACGAGTTTAAAGTCCTAAAACACAAATCTGATATTTTAATCTGTTATTTACGTTCACTTTAGACCGAACTGACTGTGTGATTAAAACCATTTTAATCGATTCACAGGCCGAATGTGACACAGTTTTCTGGAATTAATCGCTATTAAATACAATAAACATTACAAATATATAATCATAAATATATGCTTTATCTCAAAGGACTGGCAAGACATTGATTATTCATCATTTGAATATGTATATGTTAAAGTTCGTTAGATGAGTGTTTCAGGTGTAAATGTCTGATACGAGTGTGTGTTTACATGCCATCAAATCAGCGCACACACACAATCTAATTAATAATAGGATCATATTAAACTTTATTAGCAAGAGGAAGTGAACACGGTCTGTGCATTATTACACACTATATATAAACAGATATAAAACATATTGAACGCTGGAGTTTAAAATCTCTTCGCTATTATTTCCTGTGTCCGTTCAGTCTCTCTAGCGCAGTTTGGGGTGTTTCAGATGACGGTGAATTCACTGTTTATTATGTACAGAAGCTCAAAACAATCGTAGGTGCTTTCATGAGCCTAAATATCAACCTTTTCTGTCTTACAGGTTTATTCTCCGCTAGAGGAAACACTCAAGAATGTGTTTTTTACTTGCTAGCTAACATTAGCATGCAGTACCAACCTCGGCCACCAGGTGCCACTATCAGAGAATGAATCTTTAATTAGTCTTTAAATGCTTTAAATGCAATATTTAATGAATCAGTTTTACTTGTCTTTAATTAAAATTATTGAGTTAAAATAAATGCTTACAGGGTGACAGTTGTGATACTTGATCTGTTGATTTATAGTTGATTTATAGTTGTATAATACAAGAATAACAAGAATGTTAGCATTGCCCAAATCAAAGAACTCTTTGGAGCTTAAATGACTCCGGAGACAGTCAGGAAAGCAACAAATAAAATAAATAATAATAATAATTCTTTTTTTAAATTTTTTTTTATTACATATTTTTGCCAGATATAACTCTTTAAAAAAAAAAAAAAGTATTTTATTATTTGTATTATTTTTTGCATGGCTCAGGAAGGCACTAAGACGTGTTCCCCGAGTGATGTGGGTTTTCCACGGTGCATTTCGGGGTTTCTGTAATACATGCGTCGCCTGTAATGAATACGTGTCATCGCTCCACACAGTCAGTTCCTGTGATGGCGGTCAGTCCAGCGTGCACCTCGTGGAAATGTAGATAAGCACATTTTAGACACAGGAAGTGGATAAAAACATTAGTGTAGATTCAGGAAGTAAAAAGATATTGCGCAACACTATAAAGACTCGACTATTAATCGCATAAATTAACATGTTAAATTTCCCAGCCCTAGTTTACATCAATACTTCGGCAAGACGGTAGATTGAATGAATCGTGACGTGTCTTTGACAGTTTTACCACAAACACACGTGTTCAAAAGCACACGCATAAATAATCACGTAGTATTTGATACTTCAGGAGTATCGTTACATCTTTTGTATTTTAGTACCTGTACTTTTGTGTATTCCTACAACAGACCACATTCAACAGTACTGTATCCCACAATGCATTGCGCTTGACCTTTCCAGTCTGTTGACTCATTATTTGGTCAGACTGCCAAAAGTTAAAGATATTAAGACACAATAATGAAGATGAGCCGTACTGTTTCACTGACTATTAAGAAGGTAGTATGCACTATACAGTGTAGTACACTCGTTTTCTGTTCCCTACATCCCCATTGAACTGATGATGTCATCGACTGGCGTCCATAATCTCTCCTGCGCACACAATTACGAGATGTTGGACTCTTAAGTGTTTCCCGTGTCATAACCCTTTCTGCTACAACACGCGTGTGCGGTTTATTGTGTATATTTGATAAAGTGAGACATCAAACTCCACATTCATGTTCGGTTCATTCACATTATTCAATATTTCAATGTCTTCTGATGTTTATTTAAAGCTTATTTAAGAAGCATAATCTGTTACATGACTCACGGTTTCAGTGCACGTATGACACAAGAACTCATAAATAAACCGTCTCTGAATATTCATGTGGTTTGTTTTCTGTAAAGGATTATACAATCGCTAGAGCGTTTTCATTCAGCTCTCTGTGTAAATATCACTAACAGGAAATGTGTTGTGTGTGATGCATGTTTCACCCGGTCTCGGCTGTACGCCGATCCTAAAAACACCAGTTCCAGTGAGACACTTCTAATGGTGGCAACATGTGGAGAAATGTGAAGCTTATAATGTTATAAAAGCACTTATATTAATTCTTGTGTATTATTTCAGATGTAAAGGTCGTTTTAGGGTTATTGTGATGCATCGTCATGGCAACACAGTTGTATAATCGTCTCTATCTTCACACAGATGTGGTTATTAAGTCATTTAATGACAGTAAAATCATGTTAACACACATATTGTTCATGTGTCTATACTTGTGAAACAGTATTTTAATGTGTACAGATTAAACCCCATTGACTTGCATTGGAAGTGTCACACACACACACACACACACAGAGATTAAACCCCATTGACTTGCATTGGAAGTGTCACACAAACACACACACACACACAGAGATTAAACCCCATTGACTTGCATTGGAAGTGTCTCACACACACACACACACACACACACAGAGATTAAACCCCATTGACTTGCATTGGAAGTGTCTCACACACACACACACACACACACACACACACAGAGATTAAACCCCATTGACTTGCATTGGAAGTGTCACACACACACACACACACACACACACAGAGATTAAACCCCATTGACTTGCATTGGAAGTGTCTCACACACACACACACACACACACACACACACAGAGATTAAACCCCATTGACTTGCATTGGAAGTGTCACACAAACACACACACACACACAGAGATTAAACCCCATTGACTTGCATTGGAAGTGTCACACAAACACACACACACACACACAGAGATTAAACCCCATTGACTTGCATTGGAAGTGTCACACACACACACACACACACACACACACACACACACACAGAGATTAAACCCCATTGACTTGCATTGGAAGTGTCACACACACACACACACACAGAGATTAAACCCCATTGACTTGCATTGGAAGTGTCTCACACACACACACACACACTGCGGTACATTTAATGTTCTCACTCGAACACAACACAGTTATATAAACTAATCCTGAATGTTTCAGACGAGTGCTGTTGTTTTGAATGATTATGTGCCTTAATTACGATCATTCCCGCCTTAATCACGTCACATGTGATTGCGCGGTAAGCGTCACATCATTTATGTTGACTACTTTATATATGAACGACAACAGTTTGACTACTTTAATCATTTATACCCACAGTAGATGAAGCTCGATTGAATGCAGATCAGTGATTCTGGCAGGAATATTATTACAGTTTCTGCTGCGGTGACCGACAGTGTCCACGTTAACCTGTCCCGTGGTGACCGACAGTGACCACGTTAACCTGTCCCGCGGTGACCGACAGTGTCCACGTTAACCTGTCCCGCGGTGACCGACAGTGTCCACGTTAACCTGTCCTCCGGTGACCGACAGTGTCCACGTTAACCTGTCCCGTGGTGACCGACAGTGACCACGTTAACCTGTCCCGCGGTGACCGACAGTGACCACGTTAACCTGTCCCGCGGTGACCGACAGTGACCACGTTAACCTGTCCCGCGGTGACCGACAGTGTCCACGTTAACCTGTCCCGCGGTGACCGACAGTGACCACGTTAACCTGTCCTGCGGTGACCGACAGTGACCACGTTAACCTGTCCCGCGGTGACCGACAGTGACCACGTTAACCTGTCCCGCGGTGACCGACAGTGACCACGTTAACCTGTCCCGCGGTGACCGACAGTGTCCACGTTAACCTGTCCTGCGGTGACCGACAGTGACCACGTTAACCTGTCCCGCGGTGACCGATAGTGACCACGTTAACCTGTCCCGCGGTGACCGACAGTGTCCACGTTAACCTGTCCCGCGGTGACCGACAGTGACCACGTTAACCTGTCCCGCGGTGACCGACAGTGACCACGTTAACCTGTCCCGCGGTGACCGACAGTGTCCACGTTAACCTGTCCTGCGGTGACCGACAGTGACCACGTTAACCTGTCCCACGGTGACCGACAGTGACCACGTTAACCTGTCCTCCGGTGACCGACGGTGACCGACAGTGACCACGTTAACCTGTCCTCCGGTGACCGACAGTGACCACGTTAACCTGTCCCGCGGTGACCGACAGTGTCCACGTTAACCTGTCCCGCGGTGACCGACAGTGACCACGTTAACATGTCCCGCGGTGACCGACAGTGTCCACGTTAACATGTCCCGCGGTGACCGACAGTGACCACGTTAACCTGTCCCGCGGTGACCGACAGTGACCACGTTAACCTGTCCCGCGGTGACCGACAGTGACCACGTTAACCTGTCCTCCGGTGACCGATAGTGACCACGTTAACCTGTCCCGCGGTGACCGATAGTGACCACGTTAACCTGTCCCGCGGTGACCGACAGTGACCACGTTAACCTGTCCCGCGGTGATCGACAGTGTCCACGTTAACCTGTCCCGCGGTGACCGACAGTGTCCACGTTAACCTGTCCTCCGGTGACCGACAGTGTCCACGTTAACATGTCCCGCGGTGACCGACAGTGTCCACGTTAACATGTCCCGCGGTGACCGACAGTGACCACGTTAACCTGTCCCGCGGTGACCGACAGTGACCACGTTAACCTGTCCCGCGGTGACCGACAGTGACCACGTTAACCTGTCCTCCGGTGACCGATAGTGACCACGTTAACCTGTCCCGCGGTGACCGATAGTGACCACGTTAACCTGTCCCGCGGTGACCGACAGTGACCACGTTAACCTGTCCCGCGGTGATCGACAGTGTCCACGTTAACCTGTCCCGCGGTGACCGACAGTGTCCACGTTAACCTGTCCTCCGGTGACCGACAGTGTCCACGTTAACATGTCCCGTGGTGACCGACAGTGTCCACGTTAACATGTCCCGCGGTGACCGACAGTGTCCACGTTAACCTGTCCTCCGGTGACCGACAGTGTCCACGTTAACCTGTCCCGCGGTGACCGACAGTGTCCACGTTAACCTGTCCTCCGGTGACCGACAGTGTCCACGTTAACCTGTCCTCCGGTGACCGACAGTGTCCACGTTAACCTGTCCCGCGGTGACCGACAGTGTCCACGTTAACCTGTCCCGCGGTGACCGACAGTGACCACGTTAACCTGTCCCGTGGTGACCGACAGTGACCACGTTAACCTGTCCCGCGGTGACCGACAGTGTCCACGTTAACCTGTCCTCCGGTGACCGACAGTGTCCACGTTAACCTGTCCTCCGGTGACCGACAGTGTCCACGTTAACATGTCCCGCGGTGACCGACAGTGTCCACGTTAACCTGTCCTCCGGTGACCGACAGTGTCCACGTTAACCTGTCCCGCGGTGACCGACAGTGTCCACGTTAACCTGTCCTCCGGTGACCGACAGTGTCCACGTTAACCTGTCCCGCGGTGACCGACAGTGTCCACGTTAACCCAGCTAACAATTTTATGTTCTAAGAACGTTTTCCTAACGTTAGTATTTGGTTGTGGGAACATGAAAATGTCCAGTTTTCTTAACATTAGTAGAACGTTTTTTAAGGTTAATAACGTTATAAGGATGTTCCATTAACGTTTTATATAATTTTTTTCCCCCCAAACCTTTAAATAATGTTAGCCAAAGTTGTTGGAACGTTCCCTGTTAGGTGGGAACCTGTCCTCCGGTGACCGACAGTGTCCACGTTAACCTGTCCCGCGGTGACCGACAGTGACCACGTTAACCTGTCCT
Organism: Moxostoma hubbsi; assembly: GCA_032164185.1. Taxonomy (NCBI): domain Eukaryota; kingdom Metazoa; phylum Chordata; class Actinopteri; order Cypriniformes; family Catostomidae; genus Moxostoma; species Moxostoma hubbsi. Next base: position 443,464 of record JAVLUX010000038.1, on the reverse strand, counting down.
CCGGTGACCGACAGTGTCCACGTTAACCTGTCCCGCGGTGACCGACAGTGTCCACGTTAACCTGTCCTCCGGTGACAGACAGTGTCCACGTTAACCTGTCCCGCGGTGACCGACAGTGACCACGTTAACCTGTCCCGCGGTGACCGACAGTGGCCACTAGATGTCAGAAGAGTTCAATATATGAATTTGTCTTCAGGTCCAGCAGTGCTGATCCACCATGATTTATACAGTTTATACTAAGACCAAATCAGATGATGATCAGTAATATTTAAAATTTGTTTTAGATCATTTATAATATAGTTGACTGACTTTAATAAATACAGACCCGTTAACGACCAACAGAAGAGTTTTGCAGGTTTGTTTTGGGAAATATTGCAGTAATTTGAGGATCAAAGGGATTCGTGTATTTTAATGCAGGTTCACGTGTTGTGTTGCTCGTATTATAAGTTCTGTGTCCAGAGAACAAGGAACGCTGTAAAATCGCTTCAGTTCTGTCTGTTAATAAAGTTTATACATTTTACAATGACAACCTCTTAATTACCAAACTACACAGCACGGATAATTCGAGAGCTCAGATGGGTAAAACTGATGTTTAATTTTGGATATAATCTCTCCATTGTATAAAGGGGCCTCAGTTTGTTCCTGGGAGGCAGCAGATGCCTTAACCCCGCCCCCACCCTAATCATCTCCATATGGAGTATAAATGCTCTCATTTCACTGTGTTTTGGGTATAAAACACCAATTAAAGACATTATCTCCATTTAACTAAAATAATCTGTTATTGTTAGATATCAAACATTATAGGGACTGAAGATTAGAGGAATATTCCGGGTTCAGCACAAGTTCTTCTCAATCAACAGTATTTGTGTCATAATGTTGATTACCACAAATATTAATTGCATCTCGTTCCTCCTTTTCTTTAAATGTGTGTGTGTGTGTGTGTGTGAGACACTTCCAATGCAAGTCAATGGGGTTTAATCTGTGTGTGTGTGTGTGTGTGTGAGACACTTCCAATGCAAGTCAATGGGGTTTAATCTGTGTGTGTGAGACACTTCCAATGCAAGTCAATGGGGTTTAATCTGTGTGTGTGTGTGTGTGTGTGTCACTTCCAATGCAAGTCAATGGGGTTTAATCTGTGTGTGTGTATGTGTGTGTTCCAGTGAGACACTTCCAATGCAAGTCAATGGGGTTTAATCTGTGTGTGTGTGTGTGTGTGTTCCAGTGAGACACTTCCAATGCAAGTCAATGGGGTTTAATCTGTGTGTGTGTGTGTTCCAGTGAGACACTTCCAATGCAAGTCAATGGGGTTTAATCTGTGTGTGTGTGTGTGTGTGTGTGAGACACTTCCAATGCAAGTCAATGGGGTTTAATCTGTGTGTATGTGTGTGAGACACTTCCAATGCAAGTCAATGGGGTTTAATCTGTGTGTGTGTGTGTGAGACACTTCCAATGCAAGTCAATGGGGTTTAATCTGTGTGTGTGTGTGTGTGAGACACTTCCAATGCAAGTCAATGGGGTTTAATCTGTGTGTGTGTGTGTGTGTGACACTTCCAATGCAAGTCAATGGGGTTTAATCTGTGTGTGTGTGTGTGAGACACTTCCAATGCAAGTCAATGGGGTTTAATCTGTGTGTGTGTGTGTGACACTTCCAATGCAAGTCAATGGGGTTTAATCTGTGTGTGTGTGTGTGAGACACTTCCAATGCAAGTCAATGGGGTTTAATCTGTGTGTGTGTGTGTGAGACACTTCCAATGCAAGTCAATGGGGTTTAATCTGTACACATTAAAATACTGTTTCACAAGTATAGACACATGAACAATATGTGTGTTAACATGATTTTACTGTCATTAAATGACTTAATAACCACATCTGTGTGAAGATAGAGACGATTATACAACTGTGTTGCCATGATGATGCATCACAATAACCCTAAAACGACCTTTACATCTGAAATAATACACAAGAATTAATATAAGTGCTTTTATAACATTATAAGCTTCACATTTCTCCACATGTTGCCACCATTAGAAGTGTCTCACTGGAACTGGTGTTTTTAAAAATGACACTTGAAGATGCCATTGCAACCCATCATGTCATTGTGGGACAAGTGAGATTAAATCAGTGGGACACTGGGATTGCCTGTGTGAGGAATGTTCTGGTTTCACTAAAAGCTTTTATGTTGCAGAACAGTTCTGGAAAGTATTGTGAGGGGAAGACATCGAGTTCTGCTCACTTCTGTAGGACTACTCGTGTCTCTCAAAGTCTGTTTAAACTTTGATTGGCATCCCGACCAAACCTGAAGAACTGGACAGAATATGAAGAATGAGAACAGACCAGGTACAAGTTCAGCAAATGTGTTTTTTTTATAATCATACATAAGACCGCTTGAATATAGTACAAAGGGGTTGTCCATTACTGCCCTTCAGTGACATTTTAATTTACATAGAAAGTCCTGATCTTACAACCTGTGGATAAAGATGCGAAATATCCGTCTGTCATTCTGTTTACATCATCATTTGTCCTGGAACCAAACGAGGAGTGAGAATGTGGACCAGACGGGAATCGGACCAGAGAGATTAAAAATAGAAATCAAAATAAAATATAAAGTGTAACCTGAAATGTTAGCAGGAGTTTGAGCATTGTAGATGTTCGTCTCACTCGCTCGCTCACTCACACACTCTCACTCGCTCACTCACACAAACACACACACACTCACTCGCTCACTCACACACTCTCACTAGCTCACTCACACAAACACACACACACACACTCACTCACTAGCTCACTCACACAAACACACACTTACACACACACACTCACTAGGTCACTCACACAAACACACACACACACTCACTAGCTCACTCACACAAACACACACACACACACTCGCTCGCTCACTCACACAAACACACACTTACACACACTCACTAGCTCACTCACACAAACACACACACACACTCGCTCACTCACACAAACACTCGCTCACTCACACAAACACACACACTCACTCGCTCACTCACACAAACACACACACACACACTCACTCGCTCGCTCACTCACACAAACACACACTTACACACACTCACTAGCTCACTCACACAAACACACACACACACTCGCTCACTCACACAAACACTCGCTCACTCACACAAACACACACACTCACTCGCTCACTCACACAAACACACACACACACACTCACTCGCTCGCTCACTCACACAAACACACACTTACACACTCACTAGCTCACTCACACAAACACACACACACACACTCGCTCACTCACACAAACACACACGCACACTCACTCGCTCACTCACACAAACACACACTTACACACACACACTCACTAGCTCACTCACACAAACACACACACACTCACTCACTCACACAAACACACACTTACACACACTCACGTGCACTCACTCGCGCACACAGACTCACTCACTCACACAAACTTACACACACACACACACTCACTAGCTCACTCACACAAACACACACTTACACACACTCACTAGCTCACGTGCACTCACTCGCTCACACAAACACACTTACACGCACTCACTCACACAAACACACACTTACACACACTCACTAGCTCACTCACACAAACACACACTTACACACACTCGCTCACTCACACAAACACACTTACACGCACTCACTCGCTCACTCACACAAACACACACTTACACGCACTCACTCGCTCACTCACACAAACACACACTTACACGCACTCACTCGCTCACTCACACAAACTCACACTTACACGCACTCACTCGCTCGCTCACACAAACACACACTTACACGCACTCACTCGCTCGCTCACACAAACACACTTACACGCACTCACTCGCTCACACAAACACACACTTACACGCACTCACTCGCTCACTCACACAAACACACACTCACTCGCTCACTCACACTTACACGCACTCGCTCGCTCACTCACACAAACACACACTCGCTCACACAAACACACTTACACGCTCACACAAACACACTTACACGCACTCGCTCACACAAACACACTTACACGCACTCGCTCACACAAACACACTTACACGCACTCGCTCACACAAACACACTTACACGCACTCGCTCTCACACAAACACACTTACACGCACTCGCTCTCACACAAACACACTCACTCGCTCACTCACAAACACACTTACACGCACTCGCTCGCTCACTCACTCACACAAACACACTTACACGCACTCGCTCTCACACAAACACACTTACACGCACTCGCTCTCACACAAACACACTTACACGCACTCGCTCTCACACAAACACACTCACTCGCTCACTCACAAACACACTTACACGCACTCGCTCGCTCACTCACTCACACAAACACGCGCTCGCTCACACAAACACACTTACACGCACTCGCTCGCTCACTCACACAAACACGCACTCACTCGCTCACTCACACAAACACACTTACACGCACTCGCTCGCTCACACAAACACACTTACACGCACTCGCTCGCTCGCTCACAAACACACTTACACGCACTCGCTCGCTCGCAAACACACTTACACGCACTCGCTCGCTCGCTCACAAACACACTTACACGCACTCGCTCGCTCACACAAACACACACTCGCTCGCTCACTCACACAAACACACACTCGCTCGCTCACTCACACAAACACACACTCGCTCGCTCACTCACACAAACACACACTCACTCGCTCACTCACACAAACACACTTACACGCACTCGCTCACAAACACACTTACACGCACTCGCTCGCTCGCTCACTCACAAACACACTTACACGCACTCGCTCGCTCACACAAACACACTTACACGCACGCTCACACAAACACACTTACACGCACTCGCTCGCTCGCTCGCTCAAACACGCACTCGCTCGCTCGCTCACACAAACACGCACTCGCTCGCTCGCTCACACAAACACGCACTCGCTCGCTCGCTCACACAAACACGCACTCGCTCGCTCGCTCACACAAACACGCACTCGCTCGCTCGCTCACACAAACACGCACTCGCTCGCTCGCTCACACAAACACGCACTCGCTCGCTCGCTCACACAAACACGCACTCGCTCGCTCGCTCACACACACACACTCACTCGCTCGCTCACAAACACACTTACAAGCACTCGCTCGCTCACACAAACACACTCACTCGCTCACTCACACAAACACACTTACACGCACTCGCTCGCTCACTCACACAAACACACACTCACTCGCTCACTCACACAAACACACACGCACTCGCTCACACAAACACACTTACACGCACTCACTAGCTCACGTGCACTCACTCGCGCACACGGACTCACTCACACAAACACGCACTCACTCAAACACACTTACACGCACTCACTCGCTCACTCACACAAACACACACTTACACGCACTCACTAGCTCACGTGCACTCACTCGCGCACACGGACTCACTCACACAAACACGCACTCACTCGCGCACACGCACTCACTCGCGTACATGCACTCAATTGTGTACACACTCACTTATGTGCACTCGCACACGGACTCACTCGCGTACACGGACTCACTCGCGTACACACACACTCGCTTATGTGCACTCGCACACGGACTCACTCGCGCACACGGACTCACTCGCGTACACACACACTCGCTTATGTGCACTCGCACACGGACTCACTCGCGTACACACACACTCGCTTATGTGCACTCGCACACGGACTCACTCGCGCACACGGACTCAACTGCACACGCAATCACTCGCGCACACGGATTCAATTGCACACGCAATCACTCGCGCACACGGACTCAATTGCACACGGACTCACTCGCGCACACGGACTCAATTGCGTACACACTCACTCGCGCACACGGACTCACTCGTGTACACACACAATTGCGTATACACTCACTTATGTGCGCACACACACGGACTCACTCGCGTACATGCACTCAATTGCGTACACACTCGCTTACATGCACTCGCTCGTGCACACGGACTCAATTGTGTACACACTCGCTTACGTGCACTCACACACGGACTCGCTCGTGCACACGGACTCGCGTACACACTCGCTCGTGCACACGGACTCACTCGCGAACACACTCGCTCGTGCACACGGACTCACTCGCGAGTGCACACGGACTCACTCGCGAACACACTCGCACGTGCACACGGACTCACTCGCGTACACACTCGCTCGTGCACACGGACTCAATCGCGCACACGGACTCACTCGCGTACACACTCGCTCGCGCACACGCACTCACTCGCGTACACACTCGCTCGTGCACACGGACTCACTCGCGCACACGGACTCACTCGGGCACACACTCGCGCACACGGACTCACTCGCGTACACACGGACTCAATTGTGTACACGCTCGTGCACACGGACTCACTCGCATACACGCTCGCGCACACGGACTCACTCGCGTACACGCTCACTCGCGTACACACTCACTCGCACATGGACTCACTCGCGTACACACTCACTCGCGTACACTCACTCGCGTACGTGCACTCAATTGCGTACACACTCGCTTACGTGCACTCGCACACGGACTCACTTGCTTACATGCACTCGCACACGGACTCACTCGCGTACATGCACTCGCACATGCACACGGACTCACTCGCGCACACGGACTCACTCGCGTACACACGGACTCAATTGTGTACACACTCGCTCGTGCACACGGACTCACTCGCTTACATGCACTCGCACACGGACTCACTCACGTACATGCACTCGCACACGGACTTACTCGCTTACATGCACTCACTTACGTACACACTCGCTTACATGCACTCGCACACGGACTCACTCGCGTACACACTCGCTTACATTCACTCGCACACGGACTCACTCGCGCACACGGACTCAATTGTGTACACACTCACACACGCGCTCACCGTTTGTCACAGCCTGACTTCTGCTTTGAAATGGACCAATTTACTGAAGTTTGTCCAAATAACAGAATAAAAACGGAATCAGTTCCTGTACTATATATCTCTGGAGTATAGGAACATGTGAAACACTGGCGATGTGTTTTGATTGTAGACACACATCCACACACGATACCCTGTCTAGAATATTAAGGTATGAAGATCTACTCTCCGTCCCATTTCAACCCTAGAGTTTTGCATTTGTACTAGCGTCGTCAACTACTTTGGCCTGGAAGCACTGATATACCCATTGACTACCATAGAGAACTTCCACTGCATGTTACCAAGTTGACTTAAATGTACTCAAAATACCATTAGGAAAAAAGTAGTGAGTTCTAAACTTCCTTTATTAAAAAAATATAAATATGTACATAAATTCTATTTCAGCTATTAAAATGGGGTCACAAAGTAAACACCTGAAGCCTGTTTCATGAACTCACTCGGTAAGCCGCAATCAAAGGAACCCTAAAGAACCGTTCGTAACCGTCGCAATCGCTCGAACAGAGAGACGATGTGACGCCATTTCTCTCCGTCGGATTGCTTTAGTTCTGAGAGAGAGCGGTGGCCGGTTTAATGCGACGATTGCATGCCCGCGTCCCGCCTGGAGATGACCTCAGACTGTCCAGCTGCTGTGGGACCAGCCGAGCAGCTCGCGGCATCAACGTCCCGTGAGAGCAAAAACAAGGAACGCCTGAAGCTTGTGTCGAGGACAATGAAGAAGTGAAAGAACAACAGAAGTTGAGAAGCGGATGTGCACTTCAGTTCTGACAGGTATTTACTGACACATCAAACACCTTTGAGTCAAAGTGCAGAACTGCTACATTATTGGTTACAGACATCTATGATCTATTAAAAAAATGCCTTTGGTACAATAAATTATCAAAAGGGAAAAATAAAACTTGTGTAAAATTCACAGCATAATCGTGAAGAGAAAGCAAAGGAGGAAAAGAAAATGAGCATCACAAACGTGTGGAAAACAACGAAAACTGCAAATGAGATAAAGCACAAAATAAGAGCGGGAGGGACGCGGCCGTCGCTCAGACCGTGTGATCAGCGGTGGATTTCTAGAGAAGAAAAGGCCTCGAATCACCTTCCGTGTTTGTCAGTGATCTTGTGTCATGAATTCAGGTGTTTCACACGGCAAAAACACATGAAAGCTTGAAGAAACGCCCAGCTCATTCAGTCTGTAATGATAAGGCCATATTGAAGAATCACTGCCCACAGTCGCACACGCACACACACACGCACACACCCTCATTGCACTGTGGGAAAGCTCTGCTCAAAGCACACCATTGCACGACATGAAGACAAGCGAGACAGACAGCGACTGGCGTTTCATGTCCTCACTTTAAATACTCTTGAAAAGAAACCCAACGTGAAGGTGCGCGTGTGAATGAGCTTCTAAAACCATCGGAGAATAAAAAAAAAAAAAAAAAAAGCAAACGTCATAAAAACAAAGCCTCGTATCAAGCGTTCGGAGACAGTAATGTCATGGCTCCCAGCGGCCAATCAGCTTTCATCTCATTCCAGCAGCTTTATTCTGAAAAGCGAGCGTCCTCAGGAGAGTCAGGAGCTCGCCACGGAGCTCTGCTGCACACACACACCCGCCATGGGCGAGTCCTCCCGGTCCAGACCCGGTCTCAGACCCGCGTGAGTCTCGGCAACGAAGCGTGCCGGCCCAGAGTTCGTGCTCGCAGAGTACGAGGGGTGTGCCGCTGCACCCGTTTCCTGCCGCGGGTTCGAGAAGGCACCCAGTCCCAAAGACAAGCTGCCGTTGTGTCCGAAGCCCAGTCCGTGTGGCAGCGGCCGGCTCTGGTAACCGTGGTGATGGTTGCCGGTGGAGGACGAAGAGGTGGACGAGGAGGAGGCGGAGGAAGACAGCGAGGTCATGGACAGGTGTCCGTGCGTCACCTCCATTGAGTCCTGTGTGGAGGCGCTGTGCGAGGGTGAGTAGAGGCGGGGCCGGGGGCGGGCGGGGCCCTGTGCATGCTGATGAAGGTGATGATGATGATGGTGGTGGTGGTGCTGGGACGTGTGAGGGTGCAGAGCCTTGGGCTGGTGGGGGGGTATGTTGAAGGTGGTCTCCTGGACAGGGTGAGTCTCGCCTGACACCTGCTGAAGTCCGTCTCCTCCGACCCAACCCAGCGCCGGTGCAAACGCCTGTCTCGCCTGTCACACAAAACAACAACAATAAAGACATGAGCTGGAATATAAATCGCTATGGTCTGTGTGGACTATACTGCCCTGCACAACACAACTACACTGAACACTGTTTGAGTAAAAAGATTAGTCTCTACTTTCATCCGATATGCCATTTTTAAACACAAATGTACACTAATGTGTACTTCAGCGCCTTTTTCCCTTAGAAATCCTGTATTTACTGTCATTATCACACGGAGCATAAATGTGTCTTTCAGAGGCTTTATATGGAGTTATGATGAAAATAAGATGCATTTCAAACTGTTCTGAGACCAGTGCAGACAGACAGCACACTGGAGGTTAAGTCATGCACTAAATAGGGAGCAAGGGAGCATCCTATAGCTCTCCTATAACTGTTCTGAGACCAGTGCAGACAGACAGCACACTGGAGGTTAAATCATGCACTAAATAGGGAGCAAGGGAGCATCCTATAGCTCTCCTATAACTGTTCTGAGACCAGTGCAGACAGACAGCACACTGGAGGTTAAATCATGCACTAAATAGGGAGCAAGGGAGCATCCTATATCTCTCCTATAACTGTTCTGAGACCAGTGCAGACAGACAGCACACTGGAGGTTAAGTCATGCACTAAATAGGGAGCAAGGGAGCATACTATATCTCTCTATGCAGTTAAGTGCGTTCACTCCTAAAATCTGATCAAAAGTTCAGTTTCAGGCTGCAGATGATGTTTGGATCAACATGTTTGACACACATGTGATGATCATCAGTACATAGATTCACCATTTATAATGGAACATTTTATCCATTACTGTCAAATCTGAATTATGATCATTTATGATGTAATGTCTGTAACGTCTCAGAAACATGAATAATCAACATTCCTGGACACACAACAGTTTGATGAAAAAACAATTATATTTACAATTTCTTTCAGTTTAGTGTTATTTATAATTCACAACTTAATCTCTTAATCCACATATGAGGACATCTCATGTAGGTCATGCCAGGGGCTCCCCTGATCATACACACCCGGTCCCGTATCAGGCTAATCAAGCCTCCGAGAGGGGTAAAGGCTGACGGTGGTGCAACGAGAGAGAGAACGTTTACGGGCAGCTGACCATCATGTGTGTGTGTGTGGTTGTGTGTCTATAATAATTAATAGTAATAATAATAACAAATTATAGTATTTATGAAAAAATAAATACTAGCAGAAACACTTTTGAAACTTTAACTTCAATCGCCACTGTCGATATAAAATGAGGTCTGAAATGAGAATCTATCTTTAGATCATTTCATATGAAACTAGAACATGTTGTTCAAATATAACAGTTACTTTTACTCATATAACCTTGTGCAACAGTTTTGTAAAGGTGATGGTGTGTAATGATTTTATTTTTTAGCGCATAACGCAGTGTTGCTCTTTTCCTCAGTGCTGTTTGGCATGTCAGGGCTAATACTGTTCGAGAGGTTCGACTCGACATCAGTGCGACACAATATCGAGGGAAGCCGGTTGTTGCACGCACATGCCAGAGAGCAGATCATGATCGCAAGCTGAGATGATAAACCTTTAGCTGATTGGGAGATTATCATCAGTCCTAAATAGGATGTCACTTGGGCGGCTGCCGAAATATCTTCAATGGGAGAACCACAGAATTGTTGGGTTGCTACCCACCAGTTGAGAAACACTGGTTTGGGGTGTTGAGATATTGGTCCCTTGAAGTGCTCTGAGATCCCTGAGACGTAAAGTGTGAAAACACCCTAAAACCAAGTAATATTGAAGCCATTTTCCTCCGTGTCAGTGTTGATGTACATGTGTGTGTTGTCACCTGTGGGCAGAGGTTGTGGCAGTCGATGCTCACCGCTGCACTGAAATGTCCTCCACTGTGTCGGTGTTGATGTGTCGGGTCTGATCGCGCTCGGCCGCTGGTGCTCGTCCCAGAAGAACCTCCTGCAAACACACCAGCAGAACTTTGACAACAGCCGAATGACTAAAATACTCACGATATATTTATGATGATGTTGTTGGCAATATTATAAATAAGCATTATTGTGTATAATTCACTGTGAAGTCTCTGCGTGGTATTTTACATGTAAGATGTTCTGGTAAAAACACATTTAGGTTACAGGGGTCCGCTCATCCAATTTAATACTTTTTAATACCCTTTTCAAAAACATGTAAGACTTGGTTATTACTTCAATCACTATCGGGGTTAATGCATATCCTTATATAGGTATACATATACCCACCATTATATGCAGCATGAAGTCACATATTAAATGACACGCTGCTAATGTGAGAGTAAAGGGCTGGTTAGATACCGTATGCTTACTTTGTGTATTTTTATGCAGACATCTACAGTAGTTATTAAAGTTCATTACTTATGTTCATTACTATACACAAGGTGCCTCGACTGGACATCACTCCACAAATCTTCATAAATATCCACTTGTTTGTGTTTTTCAGTGCAGTCGTTGAGGCTCTCATCACTCATGAGCATTACTAACCCTACAACAAGCTTCTCCATGAACACCACCAAATCACATTATATATATATATATGCTGTCATGCTGCACGTGAAACCGTCTGAACAATTGTTTGAACAAGCAGGCAAATATCTTTGTTTAACCTGAATGAGCGGCGCTGTTCTGAGACGCCTCGTATCTTCAGCTGCGATGAATCAGTTGCTGCTTATTTATTTGCACCAATAGAGCAATTCAGCAGGACTAATAAAATCAGTATTTACCAACATATTTTTTTAATAAAACAGTTTTGTGAATTAACAGTTTGTGCAAAAATTACAGGACAATTTCACTCACTTTTTTGGAACCCATTTCAATATTATTTAATTATATTATTAATAATATTATAATTGTGGGATCCTGTCAAGTTTATTTAATAGTAATATATTTCTGTAGTATTTACTTCAGCTTCACTTGGAGCCTTTATTTTGGCAGAACAGAGCAGTATTTAACAGTTTACATTGTTCATCATATTAAATCTGATTAAACACGGTCATCTCCTGTGATGTCATGGTTTTAGATCTGTATAATAACTTGTCTTTGATTCTGGCCTTCAGGACAGCCGATGGAACAGCACCCTCTTTAATTCACTCCTCCAGCAGGTCCATGTGCCCTCTCGCTCACTGCGGTCTCAGAATGAGTGACAGCTGGTGAATGAGTGACAGCGAGTGACACTCTTCAGATCATTCATATTCTCTGTCCCTCACTGGTGGAAAGTGCTTCAGTCCAATATGAGATATAGTCTCTGTTAATGTTGAAATGACAGTGGAGGAATTATGGGGAATATCATGAGCCCCAGAGCAGCACACGGGATCAGCGCACATGTACACTAAACGTACACGTGAAAACCATATTTTTTTTATTTTTCATCAAATTGATTTAATATCTTTAAATGACCCGCGGATAGGTAAATATTGCCGTTTTATGTTGTTAATGGCATACTGTGCATATAAATTACAGTGATTACATATCATTCTTACTTGTGTTAGTTAAATAAAATGTAATTTGTCATGTCAGCAAGCACAACTAACCACCAGAACTCACAAACTGAAGCAGAATCATGATGAATCTATGAATGCTGACAGCCTGATTGATCGATGGACTCACCTGAGCTGGAGGAGGTGCTGGACGTGGTTCCAGACGACTGCGACTGCTCCAGCGCGGGACTCGTAGAGACGCTGCTGCTGGTGTTCGTGCCCTCGTCTGCGGTCTTCTTGAAGAAACTGTGCTGCAGTGCGTAATACGGCTGGATGCGAGTCTTGGGGTCGTAGTCCAACATCCGCAGAATCAGGTCTTTGAACTTCAGGTAGTCTGCGACGGCGTGACCCGATTCACCCGCTCTCCTGCCGCCCGGTCCGCCCGCTTCAACGCCCAATATATTGTGCAGCTTCCGAGAGCTCGCAGGTTTATACTACACATGAGAGAACAACAGTTATACATCACCGTCACAAACAACCGGGATCAAGACGTTCCATGAGTCACATGATTCACACACACCCGTTTGCCATCTTTGGTCTTCTTCACACACCAAGTGCTATCAGACATCTTCTCGAAGAACTTCCGGGCTTTAGGTGCCTGATCCAGAATGTGATTGGGAGGAACCCCCAAAACCTCCACGATTTTGTTCATTTGATCGACCTGCCATTAGAGGATTCATACAGACAATAATAGTGAAATGTAATGAATGTGAGGAGTTCCACTTCTGAAGGTCATTCTGCTGGTACAGATTCGTGGTGGGTCTGATCATGGGTTTGATTAAACCATGTAAGTGAGCTGGAGTTCTGGTAAATGTAGTGTAACAGTGATGAGTGCTCATGTTGATGTACCTCATTAGCGCCACTGAACAGCGGTTCTCCAGTGTGCATCTCCACCAGGATGCATCCCAGTGACCACATGTCTATAGCCAGATCATACGGCATTCCCAGCAGCACCTCCGGCGAGCGGTAGAAGCGACTCTGGATGTACTGGTAGATCTGAAGACACATGCGTCACATTAATGTGTCTGACCAATTAGTGTTGTCAAAAGTACCAGTGATTCGGTACCATACTAAAAGACAATACTAAAACAAAAAAGATGTAACGATACCGATGTTTCTGCAGTACCGAACACAGACTCAATCCGGTACCAGCATGCAGTATGACCAACACATGACAGCTTCAAAATGCTCACAGGCTTATTTTGAACCCTTGTACACGGAAATGGACAATTAATCAAATTAAAATTGTGACATGTCCTAGTGTGATTTATTAAACCGCTAAAGACTGCGATCTTACTGTGGACGAGCTGTGCACTAGAAACTCCAGACATTGAGAATCATTCATGTTGTATTAGATGACAGAGGAGAGCACTAATCTACTGTGAACCACACAGCACATGTAAACTATACATTTATATCATTAAATCACAGCATTTGTGTTTTAATCTCAGCTCAGCTTTATATCGCATTTAAAACAACAGAGTTGACTAAAGTGCTTCACAGTAATAATAAAACATAACCTTTCACAATGACCACACACACAAACACCAATAATCTAAAACACAAACTCTCTGTCAGACTCGCAGGTCAGTGTAAAGAGATTTCAGACGTGACTTAAGTCTTCAATGATCACACAGGACCATTTATCCGTGAAAACTGAAGCTTCCGGCAAAAAACACACGTCATAATAAAAGCACAATTCAAAATATAAGCTGGATGCCTGAAAATCAACTGTATTGTAACATGTAATATTCATTATAATGGTAAGAATTAATAAAAAATAACAAGACAGACAGCTGCTGAATAAAGGTTTGACAAAAAAATGCAACGGCATGTTGAAAAGTTATTTTTTCACCTGTTAAAAGTTAAGAATTGATTGATTAGACACCATTTTGATGATGAAATTAAATTAAACTAACTATTAAACTATAGTTATGAAAATAATTAGTAAATTATTAAAAATAACTCAAAAGGCGTGTTCAATAACACATGATATTATAATATTTTTGCTGTGGTATCGAAATTGGTATCGAGCACTGTGAAATGACTCTGGTATCGGTACAGACCTACTAGGGCTGGATATCGAGTTCGATGCATTTTAGGCACCGACCGAATTGTCTCTAAACAATCGAAGGTCAAAAAATGTCTTGTCGTTTGGTACCTAATTTTGATACCTAAGGGGTTAATCTTGTCAACGTCAGTGATAAACATGTAGCGTGCTTGATGTGCCCAAATCTCAAAGTGCCGGTGATTGGCTGCGTTTAGGCATCAAGTAAAAACACGAGTTTACACCGGTTACACCCACAGTCGCGGCTCACACGTGAGGCTGTAGTGTGTATCAATCCCTATACATGTGAAAGATGTGGAAAAGATCAAAAGTGTGGCTACATTTCACCAGGCTCGATGCCAACAGTGTGAGATGCAATATTTGCAACAACATAACTGCTGCCAAGACCGGCAACACAACAAATCTGATGAAGCACTTGACAGTGCACGGAATAAACTTAAGAGCAGAAAGTTGCTCCGTCTTTGACTGCAAGAAGAACGAGCCGGTGCAGTCATCCTCTCAGCGTCCTCCTCAACATGCCCACCACACGAGTCCTCCTCTAAAACTACTGATGAACGCAGCGGCGCTATGACTGGGAGTCCGACAGGTAATGTTTAGCAAACAAACCAAATCGGCTAAAACTAGTAGTGGTACATGCTTGTGTACATGTTACATTAAAGATTCTGTGCACGGTGACATACATAAACTGGGACCTACGTGACATTAGAGATTGTTTGGAGGTATGTCTATAGCTAGCTAGCTAAATCAATATTAAAAATGCTTTAAGGCTGAAAGTAACTGATCAAGTCTAACGTACATTAAACTAGTTATCTTGTTAAACCATACTATCCTTAGGGTCGGCTGAATTTACAGTTTAGCTTCTTTTGAGGTAATGTTTGTAATCTTGTTAAAACAGATTTCATAAAACTGGTATCAAAAACAAGTATCATTTAGAAACCAGTATCAAAGTTAGGGTATCGGTATCTAATTTCTTTTAATGATACCCAGCCCTACCAACTACTGACAATTTGGTGCCGTGACAACACTATGACCAATGAATGACCATGACCGTTCCAGCCATTTGTTATATCAAGTACAATGGGAAATAAATATTCACCATGTGAAAAATGAATTATATAAATGTATATAACATGTTAAAATTCCCTGATAATTCCAGGTGTTCCAAATGATCATGAGAACCTGGAACATCTTCGTCTGCTCACAACACACAAATGATCATTTCACAGTGGAAATTCGTTTTGGGCTGGAAATTTTAAATAGTGTCAAATATCACAAATATTGTGCTAATGCAATAAATACAGCAAAGCTTTGAAATAAATGTATGAACCGATGTTGTCTTTCCCCTGACAGCACGTGTGTTGGACTGTGACTCACCCGCTGTCCGAGCTGACAGGAGCTGCCGAAGTCCACAATCTTGATGGCCGATCTCTTGGGGTTGCAGAGCAGGATGTTCTCTGGTTTGAGGTCACAGTGGATGATGCTCAGTTCAGGCGTGGCGAGGAAGAGCAGCGCGGTGCACAGCTGCTGAGCGAACTTGCGTGTCAAGTTCAGAGACACGCCACGGAAATTTGTGTTCCTCAGCAGGTCGTACAGGTTATACGACAACATCTCGAACACCAGACACAAGTGATTCCGGAACATGAAGTGACGTTTCAGATGAACTACAGAAGAACGAGACGAGATTAACAGGCACATCATATTAACACTGAATTATTCAACATGTCTCAGGGATGTTTTGATGGCTAGATGGCGCTATAACTAGCACAGGTACATTACTCATGACTGAAATATGATGCATCATGGTACCAAGTAAAGTCAACATTCACAACACACACTCTTTCAAAGCAGCTTTACAGAAAAACGAGCCTTAAAGTCAGTAAAAAAAAATCCTGCCTCTATATGTTCAGGTAGATGAGGAAGAAACCGTGTGGGGCCAGCCCAGAGTTTCCCATTAATTACCTCAACTGTGCCAGTTTTATTTGTCCCGCCAGTTTCATAATGAACCGAAAATGTTTGTATACTTCTCATAACAACCTAAAAGATCTCTAACGTTGTATTTTGCACCGTTGCTTTGGCAAAGAATGTCTCACTCGCAGTCAGCCCCGCCTAATGCGTAACGTCGGGACCTGACTCAAATGTATGCTCTACTCAACGCTTTGTGGGTGTGACTTTTTCGCTATGACATCACCATTCATATCAATAAAACTAATGTGTTTATGATTAAATTACTACTAGAGCACAAAATGGTTTACAAGTGCACAATGTTCTTCAATCCTCTTAATTTTGCTCTCAAAGTGCACCACATTGATGCATTTAAAATGTGTACAACAGTTTCTTTTGGGGGAGCATGCCCACAAACCCCCCTAGACGGTCTGAAGTCCATCCATCACAGTCTCACAAAATCCTGTGGGAAACACTTCAGCCCTTCTCATGACTCAATAATAATAAAAGGGTGAATCTTTCAAAAGCACACTGGAGGATGGTCAAGTTCAACGCAAACATGGGTCAGTCACCATTAATATAAACTTATTAAACAAACGTGTACTATATTGCCCCGCAAAAACCAAAAAAAAGCAACTACCAACTACTGACAACACCAAAACATTAATTATATGACTATGTTTTCTCTGAATCGGAGTATAGTTGAGTCAAACCTGTCTGCACAGAAGAGACACCATTTCACTCAGAACACAATTCTAAAAAATGTGTAATTACTGTGTTTGTCTTTGTAAGGAAGTATTGATGTACTAAGTGTACAAATTGAAAAAAGTTCTTCCATGGAGCACAAGAGGAGATGTTAAACAGAACAACAGCCTCAGTCACTCTTTACTGTCATTGTATGGAAAAAAATACACCATGAAAGTGCTGATTAATACTAACACTCTGCCTAACATCATGTGTTTCACTGAGGAAAGAAATGAGAGTAAATGATGATCTTCATTTGTGGATCCATAATGCTTTACCGATATAGTACTTCATCTCAGTGTCATGTTTGTTCATGAGCTCCAGCAGGCGAACTTCAATCTGAGCCTGATTCAGAAAGGCCTTTTTATTCTTGATGATCTTGATGGCGACCCACTCCTGCTCCACACGGTCATACGCTTTCACCACCTGCCAGCAGAGGGAGACAAACACCATCAAACACAGACACATTCCACTGCAACAAGCTGTGTGTTAATGAAATGATGAACTGATGTCTCTCTGATCAAGGACCTGAGAGAGACACTGACCTGACCGAACGACCCTTTGCCTATTAAAGAATCAATCTCATATCGGTCCATCCATTTCTCTCCATTTTTAACAATGTAGTCAAAGTTGTCATCGTCGTAACCATCATTGTAAATCTTCCTCTCCTTCTTGTTACTCGAGTCCTCCCCGTGACCCTGTTGGTGACGGCGCTTCTTTTTTGCATAGTAAACCTGAACATGAATCAAACGGATTGGTGAGAAAGTTATCACTACTTTATTAATTGTATTTATTTACACAATAACTGCAACAAAATCATCAGTTTTATTCTGATCAGTAAGTGAGCAATTAATATAACTAGAAACCATTTATACAGTTGAAGTCAGAAGTGTACATACAACTTTACAGACGTTTTTCACAATTCCTGACATTTAATTGTAGAAAACATTACCTGTCTTATGACAGTTAGGATCACTACTTTGTTTTAAGAATGTGAAATGTGCCCATGTGCACTTGCAAACTGTAGTCTGGCTTTTTATGGTGGTTTTGGAGCAGCGGATTCTTCCTTGCTGAGCAGCCTTTCAGGTGATGTCCATATAGGACTCGTTTTGCTGTGGATCTAGATACTCGTCCACCTGTTTCCTCCAGCAGCTTCACAAGGTCCTTTGCTGTTGTTCTGGGATTGATTTGCACTTTTCACACAAACTACGTTCATCTCTAGGAGACAGAATGTGTCTCCTTCCTGAGCGGTGTGATGACTGTGTGGTCACAAGATGGCGTCTCCTTCCTGAGCGGTGTGATGGCTGTGTGGTCACATGATGGCGTCTCCTTCCTGAGCGGTGTGATGACTGTGTGGTCACATGATGGCGTCTCCTTCCTGAGCGGTGTGATGACTGTGTGGTCACATGATGGTGTCTCCTTCCTGAGCGGTGTGATGGCTGTGTGGTCACATGATGGCGTCTCCTTCCTGAGCGGTGTGATGGCTGTGTGGTCACATGATGGCGTCTACTTCCTGAGCGGTGTGATGACTGTGTGGTCACAAGATGGCGTCTCCTTCCTGAGCGGTGTGATGACTGTGTGGTCACATGATGGCGTCTCCTTCCTGAGCGGTATGATGGCTGTGTGGTCACATGATGGCGTCTACTTCCTGAGCGGTGTGATGACTGTGTGGTCACATGATGGCGTCTCCTTCCTGAGCGGTATGATGGCTGTGTGGTCACATGATGGCGTCTCCTTCCTGAGCGGTATGATGGCTGTGTGGTCACATGATGGCGTCTCCTTCCTGAGCGGTATGATGACTGTGTGGTCACATGATGGCGTCTCCTTCCTGAGCGGTATGATGACTGTGTGGTCACATGATGGCGTCTCCTTCCTGAGCGGTATGATGACTGTGTGGTCACATGATGGCGTTTCCTTCCTGAGCGGTATGATGGCTGTGTGGTCACATGATGGCGTCTCCTTCCTGAGCGGTATGATGGCTGTGTGGTCACATGATGGCGTCTCCTTCCTGAGCGGTATGATGGCTGTGTGGTCACATGATGGCGTTTCCTTCCTGAGCGGTATGATGGCTGTGTGGTCACATGATGGCGTCTCCTTCCTGAGCGGTATGATGGCTGTGTGGTCACATGATGGCGTCTCCTTCCTGAGCGGTATGATGGCTGTGTGGTCACATGATGGCGTCTCCTTCCTGAGCGGTATGATGACTGTGTGGTCACATGATGGCGTCTCCTTCCTGAGCGGTATGATGGCTGTGTGGTCACATGATGGCGTTTCCTTCCTGAGCGGTATGATGGCTGTGTGGTCACATGATGGCGTCTCCTTCCTGAGCGGTATGATGACTGTGTGGTCACATGATGGCGTTTCCTTCCTGAGCGGTATGATGACTGTGTGGTCACATGATGGCGTTTCCTTCCTGAGCGGTATGATGACTGTGTGGTCACATGATGGCGTTTCCTTCCTGAGCGGTATGATGACTGTGTGGTCACATGATGGCGTCTCCTTCCTGAGCGGTATGATGTCTGTGTGGTCACATGATGTTGTCTCCTTCCTGAGCGGTATGATGACTGTGTGGTCACATGATGTTGTCTCCTTCCTGAGCGGTATGATGACTGTGTGGTCACATGATGGCGTCTCCTTCCTGAGCGGTATGATGACTGTGTGGTCACATGATGTTGTCTCCTTCCTGAGCGGTGTGATGACTGTGTGGTCACATGATGTTGTCTCCTTCCTGAGCGGTGTGATGACTGTGTGGTCACATGATGTTGTCTCCTTCCTGAGCGGTGTGATGACTGTGTGGTCACATGATGGCGTCTCCTTCCTGAGCGGTATGATGACTGTGTGGTCACATGATGTTGTCTCCTTCCTGAGCGGTATGATGTCTGTGTGGTCACATGATGTTGTCTCCTTCCTGAGCGGTGTGATGACTGTGTGGTCACATGGTGTTTATACTTGTGTACTATTGTTTGTACAGATGAACATGGCACCTTCAGGTGTTTGGGAATTGCTCCCTAGGATGAACCAGACTTGTGGAGGTCCACAATAGTTTTTCTGAGGTCTTGTCTGATTTCTGCTGATTTTCCCATGATGTCAATCAAAGAGACTGAGTTTGAAGACCTTAAAATATATCCACAGGTACACCTCCAACTCAATACACCTCCATCAGAAGTTAATTGCCTAAAGGCGTGACATCATTTACTGGAATTTTCCAGTGTTTGTAAACTTCTGATCCACTGGAATTATGATATAGTCAATTAAAAGTGAAACAATCGGTCTGTAAGCACTTGTCGGCAGAATGTGTCATGCACAAAGTAGATGTCCTAAACGACTCGCCAAAACTATAGTTTGCTAATATTAAATCTGTGGAGGGGTTAAAGAATGAGTTTTAATGACTTTGACCTAAGTGTATGTAAACTTCTGACTTCCAACTGTACATACATACACATATATATATGTATGTGTGTGTGTGTGTGTGTGTGTGTGTGTGTGTATATATATATATATATATATATATATATATATATATATCATTCAATGAGATGTTTTCTGTGTGCCTGCATGATGATGTAGGTATTTTTGTTACTGTATGGTTTTCTGATGACTCTGTTTGGTAGTTAAGTATTGTTATGATTATGATCAACAGCACAAACATTATTTTTGATATCATAGTGCTGTAAATGTATGAATGTGGCACCTCATTAATGTGTTTGTAGGTTTTGATCAGTTCGATGGAGAGTTTTCTTAAAGGCGCCGCCGCTGAATCCCGAAAACACTGAGGCATTCGCCGCTGTAACATCACCATATCAGCAGTTACCTGAAACACACATGAACACAATGTGTATAACACCGGAAAGATCACAGTTCTGTTTAACACAACGGAGATCTACAACTGTTAACTTAACGTACATGTACCTGTGCGGTGTTGGGTTGTGGGGCCTGCGAGGTGTACGGCAGCACAGCGGCTGATTGGTCGGCGCTCTGCAGGTGACCATCACTGAACGGCGGGTGTGAATGGGGCGTCTGCGCATCCATCTGCACACCAGCCGAATGGAAAGAAAACGAGGGAGCCAGCCGGACAGAGGAGGGTTTGCATGCTGATGTCTCTCCTCCTGCAACACACAACACACAACTTCAGCAGAAACTCACACATAGACAACCCCCAGAATAAATCCAGACGACAGGATGTCTCAAAAAACGTATATAAAAACTGTATATAAATAAAGAATGTTTGATGGATGTGACTGTAAAGTCTGCTCATGTGAAATAGCAGCTCACATTACAGAACATCCCAAAATATCAGCTCATACTCATGCTTTTGTCACAAGACGACACTGCACATGTGTGACACTCCCTCAAACACACAACCACTGATTGCATGTTCAAGTGTGTGTATGCACGTCTAATCAGAGCTGATCAAGTGTGTGTGTGTGTGTGTGTGTGTGAGTGTGTGTGTGTGTGCGCGAGAGAGAGAGAGACGATTTGTTCATGACAAACACAAACTCTAATTGAACTCCCTCGATAACACGGCACAGACCACAAAATAAAACTTAAGAGAACAATTTGAATTCAGATGCTAATTTTCTAATTTTAAGCGCTACGGTGGAACAGCTAGACAGTCCCGACATTATAAACAACACTGATGAGGACGAGACACAACACTGTGGCAAATGCACCAAAATAAATGTTTTTTTAAATTACAGCTCATCATCCTTCAGGAAGAATTTACATTAGTCACAGTAAGAGTGTTTTTTTGTTTTGTTTTTTGACAAACTGCTGTAGTTTCATGTTAAATAAAATACAGTCTTGACCAACACTCAGACACATTTTTGGAAAAACTTTTTCTCCAGTTAAATGTTCTGTATGAATATTTCGTAACCTCTCCAACTCTTTGGACCCGTCGGCTGGTACAAAAATGCTAATTTGTGAAAATGCTGACTTCATGAGTCATCATGCGCATGTGTATTACGTGTTGAGTCTATAGGCATGTGCGAGACATTCAAAACTACAATGGCGGACTGCAGGACTGTGTTTGTGCTGCTCAAGATTTTGAGCTTCTCCAGCAAAGTAACTTTAGTAATAAAGCAACCTCATGGTCCATCCAGACAAAATTGCCCGATGCATTTGCCATCTTCATTGTTGGTATTCACCGCTCTGTGGGAGAATGCTTATGTACACAGGAGTAAGTGTTTCCTTACAGAGTGATATCGCCAACTACTGGCCTGGCATGCATCATACGGCATTTTTAGTCATTTTCGCAGATCCGTGTGAACGGGGATTGTTTTGACAACATTGTCGTCTGTATGTGAAACTTTTCAAAAATGCAAATGAAAATCTTTTCTGTTTTTAGTACATCGTTGTCATGTAAACATACCCTGAGAGAATTGAAGAAACATGGACAGAGGTTTTGAATGTTTTCTGCGGCCACCCAAGCTAATTTAATGACTTTCATCAAGTGTTTGGCCCTTGAAAACCGTTAAATATTCTTCTCATCTGACACGTGAACGTTTCATGTGACTGTGGGGTGCGATGTCTCAGGATCTCGGAAGTGTGTCCAGCAGGCCTTCCGATATTTGTGCTCCAGAGACAGGAGATCACTCGCACTACTCAATCATTTTTGACCCAGAAAAACTCTTAAATGGAGAAAGAAATATCCACAAGCGGGACAAATCCCAAACTGGTTCAAGAAAATGAAGAGGAGCTTGTTATTAAAACAGTTTGACATCTGTGGTCCGCACAATGATAATCACTCGTAATACAAGCAATCTGTTTTACCACCTCAAAATGAAGCAGGCAAACCAATATCATGAAAGCCAAAAGACGACACATTAATTTGGCCATTTATATATTTATCTTACAAGAAGTGATATTTATTTTCTCCAAGAAGTGTTTCTATTTGTTGGATTTTTACCTTTAATTCTTCTCCCTGCCCAGTACGGGGTGTATGCATGAAGAAGGTGAATCACCAAAAAACAAAATAAGAATGTGAATGAAAGTTAAACTGAAGATTGACCGAGCAGGGGGGAGAATTTATAGTAAAAGTTTACTTAAATATTAATATTTTTCACACCCACAGCTATCATATCACTTCAGAAGACATGGATTACACCACTGGAGTCTTATGGGTTACTTTTATGCTGCCTTTATGTGCTTTTTGGAGCTTCAAAGTTCTGTTCACCATTCACTTGCATTGTATGGACCTACAGAGCTGAACAATTATTTTAAGAATCTTAATTTGTGTTCTGCAGAAGAAAGAAAGTCACACATGTGGGATGACATGAGGGTGTGTAAATGATGACAGAATTTACATTTTTTGGGTGCACTGTCCCTTCAGTCAGAATATTTTAACTAAGGTGTTCATTCAATCTAGTTTGATTTGCGTAGCACCTTAAAATAAAAAACTTGAATTCAAAAGGTGAAGCTTAGATGATGAGAAATAACTTGTATTCAAGGTAAACATTCAATTTAACCAAGTAATTGTATTAAATATTAATTGCAAGCATGTAATAAACTGCCAGCGTGTGGATGACTGTATATGCATCCACCAAGTAATTTGATCCAGGAAAAACCCTGGTGCCTTTAGCTTTTAAATGACATTATTACAAAGACAAACTACAGTACAAGTGAGGTACATTTGTATGAACGGTTTCACACTACAGATTATATGACGTCTAGACAACAGCTGAGGATTTGAACACACACTCACACACACATGAACACATAATAAACACCACAAAGTGTCCAAATACTCCAACTAAGCGTGTGTGATGATGGATGTGATGTTTTGAGATGTGATGGTCTACAGTGGGAATTCTGCAGATCATCGAGTCGTCATTTATCAGCTCTCACCAGCTAACACAATGCAGCACATTCACACTGGAAACCAGCGCTCGCAACCCCAGCAACAGTGCCTCATTACCATAGCCTACCACCAGGAAGATGCCGTGCCATTGGCCCAACAGCTAAAGCGGCAGCCAATGGGGAAAGCCTATGCAAATAACCCACTTTTGTTGCTAGGGCAGAGCGAGGAGGTTTGGGCCAATAGGAAAACGTGTAAGAGGCATGAAATTGAATTGCACTTTGACACATTTCCCAGCAGCACAGTTGAACAGTATTTGCTGACAGAAAAGCTCTCGGGTGAGGAACCCGGAATCACTTTGTCTAAAAGAGGACCTGTGAGAGCACACCCTAGAGACAAGCGCTCCAATGGGACCCTGGCCTATATTTTGAAACATTTATACTTGACCGGCACGTCTGCCCTAAATAGACTGATTTATTCCTCTCCAAACACTTTTCATAGAGAAGATGACAAGATGTAAACATCACCATAAGCAACATGCAAATGACAGATACTTTGCACAATCTGTCCAATCCCTCAGTGTCACAATAATCATGTTGAATAAAGCACCAATGTCACAGTTCATATGTACAGTATACAACAGCATGACTATACATTATTACTGTCTGTATGACTTAAGAACATGTCTCACCTGTATGCATCGTCCCCTGACAAATCTCATATCATTGTGAGAGGAGAGTCCATCTGTAAACCACAGCCCACTGCAACAACAACAACACAAACATCAGTTATTAACTACTCACACTCTGATATGATCAGCACACATGAAGGTTTGTGTCCAGATGAGCATTATATAATCACATGACACAGATGTACCTGAATACACAAGCGAGAACAGCCCTGATGTTTCAGCAGGTCTTCCACTGTTAGATGTTTATCTTCAACTTGCACAACCATTGGTGAGGATCTGTTCACAACATTCATTACAAACACATGTCACTTTATGAGCTCGGACTAATGCTATTATGCATGCATGTCCTGATATTAAACTGCTGCTCGCTCATCTGTTCAATGTATAATATCAATATAACTCACCGAATCACGTGAGATGTATTTAGAGAGATTCATATGTAAACACAATCGCAGCAGTGTGTGTTCAACAACACAATCTAGTGTCTTATATTGACTGTGATCGAGTGTAAATACGTGTGTATGTTTATTGTATGATAAAGAGCTCGTCATAACAGTAACTTGAGTTAGTTTGACTCGTCTGCAGGTTAATAGTTAATATATTGAGCTGACTCTAATCAAGGTTGTTAGTACTCACACAATCCTACAAGTTTACCCTGTGCATTGCACATGTGTTGTCATATGTGCTCAGTATGTCGAGAGTATGTTCACTGTTTGATCTGTGAATCAGTTTCACATGAACTGAATCAAAGCTGTCAAACACTAGCTGCCATTAGCCTAACCTGCTAACTGAACACTAATGATGAGCAGTAACCAGCACTGACTGACAGTTACACGGTTAATCTGTAATAACTGATGCTGTTGAGAATTAAATGAATGAATAATGTGTGAACTGATTCATATTGAGCGATGAAGATAACTGAACATTAGCAGCGCGGGCCTGTGAACGCTATAACCGAAAAAACACTCGCGTTCCGGCCGCTCACCGTCTCATAAACTACACAACAGCTCAAATCAAGTCAGAAACAGGCGGTTCGGTCGGTTCCGAGTGTCCGGAGAGTGTCGGTTCGGTGCGAGCAGCTAACCGTTAGCCGCAGCGCGAGCGTCATCACTCACCGTGTCGCGCGCGCCTCTTTCTGACGAGACCAATTACAAATCCTGAAGAAAAACAGCGATAAATCCAAGATCGCTCCTCACGAATCCCTTTCCGAAGACTGTCCGTTTGAAAGCGTCGCACCTCGGGTGGAGAAATGCACAGCAGCGCGTCTCGATGAGCGTCGGCGCGCTCCGCAGCGCAGCAGTCCCGCGTCAGTCACTCATCCTGCGCGCGCCGCTTCCTCTGTCAACTTTACAAAATGGCGCGCGCACGGGAGTGACCCGCCAAAGCGCGCGCCGCTGAGTCCACTGACCTCGCGCTCGCCGCGACGCGCTGATGACAGATCGTACGAGGCGAGGATCGATTATCGATCTAGCGGCCGTCCCGGAGCGCGGCGGTATCGCGCGAGACGTTCATCGGTAATTTGAAGAAAGAAAAAAAAAAAGCCAGGAACAAAATGGAGGCCGAGTGAGAACGTTTCCATGACGACTGTCAATCACACGCTGAAGTTCCCGGATGACCTCATGACGCAGGAGCCGTTCTCAGAGTTGTCATGGAAACCGCCAATCAAATTTACGTTGCAAAGGGCGAAGGAATGTGCGCGACAGCGAGACGAGACTACAGCAATTAAAATTAAGCATGTCAATAAACATAAACATGTCATGTGTGTGTGAACATATAACAACCGTGGCAACAGAGACATTATGATATAGTACAGTATTATTTTAAATGTCGTTTTAAATTAATCAGAACTTATGAAAGCAGACATTGGGGAATGTATTGTTTTATCTATTTAACAGCTCTGTTTATCTATTTGACTCCTCCCCTGTCGTTAAACACAACCTCCAGATGACGTCAGTGATCACATGACACGGATACAGGAAGTGACTTTGACAGTGAAGATGAGCTGTAAATCTGACTAAAACGAGCGAATAAAGTTTATCATGAGTGGTTGAGAGAGTGAGATTCATTTCATTGAGTTTGACATGTGTTAGTCAAATGTGTAGTACGGAGGAGAATGTCTCAGAATAAACGAGCACATATTAATTTATGTGTTTCAGGAGTTGTTGTGGCGATCTGCAGCATCAGTGTTTCTCTCAGTGGAGGAACTCGCAGCTCAATTCAAAGAGTGTCTGTGTGTAAGAGGCGTAAGAAAAAGTGCCGTTTGTCTTTCTCAGGGGAATATATTAGTGTGCACAATTATTAGGCATCTATTAGTGTGCACAATTATTAGGCCACTATTAGTGTGCACAATTATTAGGCCACTATTAGTGTGCACAATTATCAGGCATCTATTAGTGTGCACAATTATTAGGCATCTATTACTGTGCACAATTATTAGGCCACTATTACTGTGCACAATTATTAGGCATCTATTAGTGTGCACAATTATTAGGCCACTATTACTGTGCACAATTATTAGGCATCTATTAGTGTGCACAATTATTAGGCCACTATTACTGTGCACAATTATTAGGCATCTATTAGTGTGCACAATTATTAGGCATCTATTACTGTGCACAATTATTAGGCATCTATTACTGTGCACAATTATTAGGCCACTATTACTGTGCACAATTATTAGGCCACTATTAGTGTGCACAATTATTAGGCATCTATTAGTGTGCACAATTATTAGGCCACTATTACTGCGCACAATTATTAGGGATGATAAATGAAGAGATAAATTCGCAAAATGAAATGACATTTTTATCAAGTTCACAACAGAATCTGACATTTGACCTCTGTAGTGATCACAGTCCATGACCAGGTAAAACACACGCACACAGCAGGAGAACGTGCTTTTGGTTAAATGTTTTAATGATGTAAAAGATAAAAGGCAACAGAAGGTAAAAACAGAGCCGTAAAACCTCTCGTGAGAATTGAAGATGAAAGTTTATTACAGCAGGAATAAAAACACTTGTAAATAAATCATCATTGATCTGTAAGATTTCCCCACGGAATATTATCTGCAATGTTATAATGAAAGTGAGTTTATATATATTTGGTCCTGTGACTGAAGATTTAAAGTGACAGTTTGGCAAAAGCTGCAGGCGCAGAATGACAGCGTGTTTTCTTCAGTTTAATGCGGCCGCATGCGTGTGACTCTTGCATTGTCGTCCAGGCAACATCGGGAAATCCTCCGGTAACAGCACGTGTTCTCGACAGGTGGGACATGTACTCTGCTCCTTCAGCCATGACTTTATACACTAAACACACAAACAATCAGTCAATTCATATGACCTCAGAAAACTGTGAGTGTGTGTGCGTGCGGGCGTGAGAGAGAGAGAGAGAGAGTGTGTGTGTGTGTATGTATGTATATGAGTGTGTGTGTGTATAGGAGTGTGTGTGTGTGTGTGTATGTATATGAGTGTGTGTGTGTATAGGAGTGTGTGTGTGTGTGTGTATGTATATGAGTGTGTGTGAGAGAGAGTGTGTGTGTGTGTATGTATATGAGTGTGTGTGTATGTATATGAGTGTGTGTATTTATATAAGTGTGTGTGCGCGTGTGTATGTGCGAGTGTGTATGTGCGAGTGTGTTTGAGAGAGAGAGAGAGTGTGTGTATATGTGTGTGTGTGTGCGTGAGAGTGTGTGTGTGTATATGTGTGTGTGTGTGTGCGTGAGTGAGTGTATATGAGTGTGTGTGTGCGCGTGAGTGTGTGTGTGTATATGAGTGTGTGTGTGCGCGTGAGTGTGTGTGTGTATATGCGAGTGTGTGTGTGCGTGAGAGTGTGTGCGTGTGCGTGAGAGTGTGTGTGTGTATATGCGAGTGTGTGTGTGCGTGAGAGTGTGTGTATATGAGTGTGTGTGTGTGTGTGTGCGTGAGAGTGTGTGTATATGAGTGTGTGTGTGTGTGCGTGAGAGTGTGTGTGTATATGCGAGTGTGTGTGTGAGTGTGTTTGAGAGAGAGAGAGTGTGTGTGTGTGTATATGAGTGTGTGTGCGTGTGCGTGAGAGTGTGTGTGTATATGCGAGTGTGTGTGTGAGTGTGTTTGAGAGAGAGAGAGTGTGTGTGTGTGTATATGAGTGTGTGTGCGTGTGCGTGAGAGTGTGTGTGTATATGCGAGTGTGTGTGTGTGTGCGAGAGAGAGTGTGTGTGTGCGCGTGTGTGATCGGACCTCTCTGTGGAAAGTGTGTCGGCACTCCAGCACACACAGATCTTCAGAGTTCATCTCTTCATGACAGATGATACACGGATCCTCCATATTCAACTGACACACAAATATCATCAGTTATTGAGTGTGATGTCACTCGGCGCTTCTCAGATATAACTGACCATCAAGAATAAACAATTACGCCAAATACAAGAAACAAAGTCTGCGCCCAATTTTGCATTAATGCTAAATACTGCACAGGGTTAGCGCCAGAACGCTCCAACTTACTCGCATGTTAGCGTGGACGTTTCAGTGGCTAGCGAACATGAAACATTCATCTCAAGCCCTAATTACAAACCGATTCGACCAATGAATTTCCACTTTCCAGTCGTTTGTGATTACTGGGTACAGATTTTTTAAATTATTTTTATTCGGTCCAATTAGCAAAAAAAAATATTGACCAATTCTGTGATCTGTTTTGACTAATTAATCAAATATAACGGACTCAAAAGAATAATTCATGCATAAATTATATTTCACGATGGACTGTGAGCAAGAGTAATATCTACATGAAGCAGAAGATATATATTTAATATTGAAATTCCCATCATCTTTAACTATTTCGACCACTATTCCAGGCCTGGAACACACTATAAGAAAATTCCCTGATATTTCCGGGTTTTCCATGACTGTGGGAATGACGGCAGAGGTTGATTGGATGAGCGGACTTTGACGTCAACATCAAACGACATGGAAAACATTCACTCCTTTTAAGTCTATTTGTTTGTATCTCAACTATGTACAATCTACAGTGAGTTACATGTTATTGAGTTAATCATACGGCACTGATGTCATGTGTACAGGGATGACCGTGTCAGACTCTTACAGCGAGCGCAGTGTTGCGATGTTTCTCTGACACGTTCTTCCATACGTGCGCTGGAGGCGGAGTCGAACCCTCAGCCATCGGTTCACCTCCCATGACATTCATGTGCTCCTGCACGCAACAGAAAAGCACATTATTACTCCACAATCAAAACATACAGAACTGTGTGTGTGTGTGTGTTGTGATTCTTCACGCACACGCATGTTCTCCTGATGATCCAGGATGACCTGCGCGACTCGGTTGATGACGTCATCATACGTCAGCATGTTCAGAGCGCCTCCGTTTGCTGAACGCACCTCCTGAATGAACTTATTCAACACCAGCCTAAAGAGAAAAGCCATCATCACACAGGATGAGTTTTTACGTTCAGAAACACTCAGATAAACAGAAGGCAAACGTCTCGAGTCGCATTTTTATCTTTAAGCTCAGAAGGTGCGTTTAAGGGTTTCCTGTTTCAGTGGCAAACACAAAATTAAAGGGCGATAACTTTAAAGTCGCTTTAAAAACTGCTTTTGTTTCCTTCCCAATCATGTCAACTGCATCTGAGAAACATTTTGTGTTGATACGACAATGCAATCAAAAGTTCCAACATTACAAATATAATTGATCATAGTGTCCAAAAACATCTCCAAACAAATAAAAGATAATAATTGTACATAAGAACTAATTACACATGCAAACACAACAATGACTAAAGGTTTGCATAGCATGCAGACATGATTTTAGTCATGAGATTTCACAGAATGAGTTTCATTCTGTGTCATTTGAGTCATCATTGAGTCTGTGTCATGTATTTGGCGCCATCTCCTGGTGGTCATATGTAACATTGTGCTTCATGTGGATTATCTAATGATCTATACATCTGATTATCTTGTGTGTGGACTCGTTTGAAAGATAATCACCGAGTCTAAATAATGATATGGGATAATAGTGGTCTTGAGGATCCGGAAGTGAGAGTCTGGAGGATGAACTGTGACTTCCTGGTGAAAACCAACTAACTGACTCTCTGCTCCAGGTAGTGGGCTTTTGACCCATGTCATGGTCACTCCTCGTGGGGTGTCTCAGCCAATCCTGGTGTTGGGTTTTGGCGGGAAGGGGGGTCCTTCGTCTCTGGGATCGCCCTCATTTGCATGTCATGAGCTTGTGTTATAATTTAGTATTCCTTCTCATCCTGGCAGTACTGTGCATTTTACTATAACAACATATACTCCAATATTCGGGAAATAAGAAGCCGATTGTACTGATACCAGACATGCCATATCTGGTACTTTGAGTTTGATTGTCCCTAAGGGGACACTGTAAGTCACTTTGGATAAAAGCAAGCATGTAAATGTGATTAGTTTTATTTGCCCCAATAGTCCCGACATGAGTCGTCAGCTGTTTGGCCTCAGGTATTAGGGTGATCTGGCTAGTTTAGGGGTGTGTTATGAGTGGGTACAAGGCTCTAGGTTGGTGTCAGGTTGCACTGATAAAGCCTGGTTTATACTCGTTGAGTGCGCTAGTCCTTATTTCGCGTGGTGGTGCACACGGCATGTTTTGTAACTGTGCGCACGACTCCGTGGTGACTGCGGCTCGGTACATCTGTGGTAGGCATCTCTATGATCCTTCCATGTGGCACCATACAGCCAGATGGCACAGAAGAAAGAAACTGCAGCCACGGTGGGGAAAGAAGTGATTTGATGAAAAGTATGTGAGTAAAGTAAATCTGAGACAACTTTGTCAAAACATTTTACATTTACACATTTGGCAGACGC
Source organism: Moxostoma hubbsi (assembly GCA_032164185.1). Lineage (NCBI taxonomy): Eukaryota > Metazoa > Chordata > Actinopteri > Cypriniformes > Catostomidae > Moxostoma > Moxostoma hubbsi. Next base: position 411,798 of record JAVLUX010000038.1, on the reverse strand, counting down.
TTTTATCCAAAGCAACTTACAGTGCACTTATTACAGGGACAATCCCCCCGGAGCAACCTGGAGTTAAGTGTCTTACTCAAGGACACAATGGTGGTGACTGTGGGGATCAAACCAGCAACCTCCTGATTACCAGTTATGTGCTCTAGCCCACTACACCACCACCACCTCAACCAAGAGAAAAGTCCATGGAAGAAACGGTGACTGAGACGGTACAAGAATATTTCTCCAATTTTAAACAAACTTGGATGGCTGTGCCAGTCTGTAAAGCACCAGGAAACAGAATCGGAAATGGAAGGAACATTTTGGTTTAATAACATTTCAGTTCTCCAGGATATAGTCGGACCTTCCTGGTGGGTGACTGTGTGGAACAGAGAGTAGATATAAAGCACTGATATTACTGTTGTATATATGAGCTGTGACAGGATCTGGCCACTAATCCGTCTAATCAAGCCTCCGAGAGGGATAAAGGCGACTGGAGACGGCAGTGGGACAGAGAGAGAGTGTTACGGGCAGCTGTCCGACACCTGTGTGTGTGTGTTTGTCTTTTAGTTTATTATTTATATTGTGAAGCCGGTTCTCTCCTCCTCCTTTCCATGAATCCTTTCACATATTCATGCTAATTTTCTGACCATTACTTTATTTGTGTGACCCGTGTTCAAATAAAGGAGACAAGATGAACCAGAGAAAACACTCGTGTGTTTCATTTAGAAAATCTGTCTTGTTCTGTTTTCTAATGCTTTTTAAATATATGTTACTAATTGCATTATTTAAGGAGATATAGATAATGTGAGAGGACCGTACAGAGACGAGCAGCTCCATGTGACCTGGAGCATCATCATCCGTCATCATCATCAGCTCCTGTGTCCCTCACCACCTCCTCCAGTAACATCCTAAATCCAGCATTGCCCTACTCGCATGCACCGTCACCAAGAGTGTCTTACAGACTCGCTGCAGAACTGAAACGAAACCCCGAAGACGTCCTGCTGAGGACGCTGGAGACGCCGAGCAGGAGAGGGAAAGTGCTGCAGGACAATAGTTATGCACTTATGGCTGATGAAACCCATTGGGTGTGCCATGTCACTACACTGATGGTGACAGACAGTAATTAACCCCTTCATGACGACTCTATACATAGAGACAACAGCACTGATGTGAAAACACAATCACCCGATTTTGTAAATGTGGGCAATTACATTCACAGGAAGCACCCACTTTGTGCTCATGTCTAAAGTTATTGTTTACATTAACAAAATGAGCCAACGATACCAGAATTAATCCAATTTAACGACAGTAAAGTGCATGTTTAACATGTTCAAGACCTCAAATATCACCTTGCTCTGGCAAACTACCTCTCACAGCTACTTCCTGTTGCTTTAGAGGACGAGCACTCCGAGTCGCGCCCTTTCGTTTCAAAGAATAGTACAATGGCGAGCGCATCATGTATAAACGCCTCGGCCGTTTGGGGAGCCAGGCGAAAGTATAAACGAGTCTTGAACGAAGTCCAGAGAGGACGCTGATCTGATCTGCACGTCTTGGGTATGTTTGGCTCAGTCATTAAGTTGAGACGCCCCTCTGTGTTTTAACGCTTTGAGTGAGGCAGAAACTCATGTTGTCCGGCAAGGACTTACGATGCTAACATTAGACTGACAAATAAAATAACGTGTCCTGTGTGAACGGCCCCTCACTGCTGGAGTGTGTGTTGACCTGTTATAATGAGGGAACATCATGTTGAGTCGTTCCAGGATTTTGTCGTAGACCGTCACATGTTGCGGTGCAGAAGTGCGATGAGTCGCTGCTTTGCTCACAGATTCTTCAGGGGGCGTTCTCTCTGCGGGCGTGCTGCGTCCACTTGACTGCTGTGACCCGGGCGGCCCGTACAGATGCGTGAACTTTGACCCACACTGCTGAGCAACAGGAAGCTATAGGCACAAAATAAAAGCTTAATTGACTTCAATTAATCAGACATGTCATCAAAACCAACTAATAATCAAGCAGCATCTGTCACAGTCCGTCAGGAAGAAAATAATGTAAACATCCATCAGATCAAATAAAGGTTCATCAGTGATTCTGCCACACTCGTCGCATCCTCACACATATATCATGTATCAGTCTATCGGTTATACTCTTGACACCGTGTTTAAATGGATCATGTCTCACTGGGACGGCAGGTTTTGTGGGGATGTCGAATGAGATGAGCGGCAGTGAACACAGTCTGGTGCCCTTCTTCAGCTCATCCGTCTGTTGATCAAACTCCACCTGAAAGAAAACAAACAGTGTGACGGTGTGTTCAGAGCAGATGTAGTATCCATCAGTAGAAATGGGTAAAAACATGTTCCAATATACTGCATTAGATTCTGTCATCGTTTATTCACCCTCATGCCATCCCAGATGTGACTTACTTTATTCTGCAGAACACAAATGAAGATTTTTTAAAAGAATATTTCAGCTCTGTAGCTCCATACAATGTGAAAGTGAATGGTGACCAGAACTCTGAAGCTCCATAAAAGTATAAAAATAAGACTCCAGTGGTTTAATCCATGTCTTCAGAAGGGATATGATAGATGTGGGTGAGAACAGACCAAAATATAATTCACTGTACACCTTTACATTGCAGTCTCTAGGCATGATCATGTTTTTAAGATTGATTACACTTCCTAGTGCTTGACACATGTGCAGAGTGCTAGATGATGCTATAGGAAGTCTAATCGAGCTTGAAACAAGGACACTGATGTCAAGATATATTTTGGTCTGTTCTCATCCAAAACCAACAGGACCATTTCTGAAGACATGGATTAAACCTCAGGTGTCGTATGGGTTACTTTTATGCTGCCTTTATGTGCTTTTGGAGCCTCAAAGTTCTGGTCACCATTCACTTGCATTGTATGGAACTACAGAGCTGAAATATTCTTCTAAAAATCTTCATTTGTGTTCTGCAGAAGAAAGACACACATCTGGGATGACATGAGGGAAACGTTGAGAATTTTTATTTTGGGTGAACTGTCACTTTAAATCTCAAGATGGATCTTTTAATATGCACAACCCTCTAAAAATCTGTATCAATACCAGCACTTATGGATTAGAAAGGTGTTAGTATGTATGAGTAAAATAACTGATATATATGAATGGCTGAAGATGCTGTAAAATGTAGTTCACCTCAGTTCTGTTGATTTTGTTTTCAGCGTCAAACACAAATCTCTTCCAGTCATCAATCGCTGACAGCAGAACAGCAGAAGAACAACTACACAACACAACCACACAATTACATCACACATGATAACACATAACGCATGATAACACATGATAACGCATGATAACGCATGATAACGCATCATCACGCATCACACATGATCACACTTCATCACACATCATCACACATGATCACACATCATCACACATGATCACAAATCATCACACATCATCACACATGATCACACATCATCACACATGATCACACATCATCACAAATCATCACACATCATCACACATGATCACACATGATCACACATCATCACACATGATCACACATCATCACACATCATCACACATGATCACACATGATCACACATCATCACACATCATCACACATCATCACACATGATCACGCATCACACATGATCACACTTCATCACACATCATCACACATGATCACACATGATCACACATCATCACACATGATCACAAATCATCACACATCATCACACATGATCACACATGATCACACATCATCACACATGATCACACATCATCACACATGATCACACATCATCACACATGATCACGCATCATCACACACGATCACGCATCATCACACACGATCACACACCATCACACACGATCACACATCATCACACACGATCACGCATCATCACACATGATCACGCATCATCACACACGATCACGCATCATCACACACGATCACACATCATCACACATGATCACACATCATCACACACGATCACACACCATCACACACGATCACGCATCATCACACACGAACACGCATTCACGCATCATCACGCATCATCACGCATCATCACGCATGAACACACATGAACACGCATCATCACACAAGAACACGCATCATCACACAAGAACACGCATCATCACACAAGAACACGCATCATCACACAAGAACACGCATCATCACACACGAACACACATCAACACACATCATCACACACGAACACACATCATCACATATCATCACACACATCATCACACACGATCACACATCATCACACACGAACACACATCATCACACATCACACACGAACGCACATCATCACACATGATCGCACATCATCACACATGATCGCACATCATCACACATCATCACACATGATCACACATCATCACACATGATCACACATCATCACACAAGAACACACATCATCACACAAGAACACGCATCACACACGAACACACATCAACACACATCATCACACACGAACACACATCATCACATATCATCACACACATCATCACACACGATCACACATCATCACACACGAACACACATCATCACACATCACACACGAACGCACATCATCACACATGATCGCACATCATCACACATGAACGCACATCATCACACATGATCGCACATCATCACACATCATCACACATGATCACACATCATCACACACGATCACACACCATCACACACGATCACGCATCATCACGCATCATCACACACGAACACGCATTCACACATCATCACGCATCATCACGCATGAACACACATGAACACACATGAACACACATGAACACGCATCATCACACACGAACACGCATCATCACACAAGAACACGCATCATCACACAAGAACACGCATCATCACACACGAACACGCATCATCACACACGAACACGCATCATCACACACGAACACACATCAACACACATCATCACACACGAACACACATCATCACACATCATCACACACGAACACACATCATCACACACGATCACACATCACACACGAACACACATCACACATCACACACGAACACACATGATCGCACATCATCACACATGATCGCACATGATCGCACATCATCACACATCATCACACGAACACACATCACACATGAACACGCATCATCACACATGAACACGCATCATCACACACGATCACACATCAGATCACATACGATCACACGATCACACATCATCGCACATCATCACACATGATCACACACGATCACACATCACACGAACACGCATCATCACACATGAACACGCATCATCACGCATCATCACGCACGATCACGCACGATCACACACCATCACACACCATCACACACCATCACACACGAACACGCATCATCACACATGAACACGCATCATCACACATGAACACGCATCACGCATCATCACACATGAACACGCATCATCACACATGCACACACGAACACACATCATCACACATGCACACACGAACACGCATTAACACACATCATCACACATGAACACAAGAACACACATCATCACACATGCACACACGAACACGCATTAACACACATCATCACACATCAACACACACGATCACACATCAACACACACGATCACACATCAACACACACGAACACACATCAACACACACGAACACACATCATCACACACGATCACACATGAACACGCATCACGCACGAACACGCATCACGCACGAACACACATCATCACACATGAACACACATCACGCATGAACACACATCACGCATGAACACACATCACGCATGAACACACATCACGCATGAACACACATCACGCATCATCACACATGAACACACATCACGCATGAACACACATCACGCATGAACACACATCACGCATGAACACACATCACGCATGAACACACATCACGCATGAACACACATCATCACACATGAACACGCATGAACACACATCACGCACGAACACACATCATCACGCACGAACACACATCATCACGCACGAACACACATCATCACACATGCACACACGAACACGCATCATCACACATGCACACACGAACACGCATTAACACACATGATCACACACGATCACACATCAACACACATCACACACGAACACACATCACACATCATCACGCACGAACACACATCACGGACGAACACACATCATCACGCATGAACACACATCATCACGCATGAACACACATCATCACGCATGATCACACACGATCACACACGATCACACATCAACACGCATCACACACGAACACGCATCACGCACGCACACATCATCATGCACGAACACACATCACGCACGAACACACATCATCACGCACGAACACACATCATCACGCACGAACACACATCATCACGCATGAACACACATCATCACACATGAACACGCATGAACACACATCACACATGAACACACATCACGCACGAACACACATCATCACGCACGAACACACATCATCACGCACGAACACACATCATCACACATGCACGCACGAACACGCATTAACACACATCATCACACATGAACACACATCATCACACATGATCACACACGATCACACATCAACACACATGATCACACATCAACACACATGATCACACATCACCACACATCACCACACGAACACACATCACACACATCATCACACACGAACACACATCATCACACACGAACACACACCATCACACACGAACACACATCATCACACACAGACCCTTTTGTCATCCACTGAAATTAGTCATACAGGTTTGCAACAGCATTGATGACAGTGTATGAAATGACACTTAATGTTTGTGTGAAATATCTCAAGTCAAAACTCGTCTGTTTAAAGTTGACAAGATGAATTGAACATTTAAATAGATTAATTGATGAAAGAAAACAGTGCTGCATAATTAATTATGATGTATAATGAAAACAGATTATATACTAATATTAAATATATTATCATATCATGTATATTATTAATATTATAATTGTATTATTAATTATATTATTGTTGTTTATTATATATTTTATTTTATTTGATTCAGATGGCAGAGCACATCCCTGTATCAGAAGAGAGATATAACAAATCAGTACTTCTGTTAACTTTACAAATGTTTAATTCAAAGTTACGTGTTGATCAATGTGTTCACAGTGTATTTTCTGTGGCGTTCAGAGTACACGTGTGCAGTGTGTGAATGTTGCAATCAGTTCATATGTGTGCCGAAACTGTGTTTTAGTACCTGACCGACGCCTCCGTCAGGTGTTTGACAATCATCTTCCCTTCAGACACAAATGAGCGCAGACGATGCAGCATGTGATCTCGTCTGCTCTGCAGGACTGACAGCTGTACATCACAGGAAAACAACATCAGCACTTCGGCATGTGCTGCACTCACACATACATGAAACACACGAGCAGGTGAATCACTCACCTGCGCCTTCACAGATCTCCTGAGGTGTCTCTCGCATGCATCTCTGTGTCTCTTGATTTCATCTTCCAGACTCATGCGCTCTGCAGCACAATGATTACTATAACACACACATCAACGTGTTAATGCATCAGTGCATATCATACACATCTGGCAAACACACACACATCAACGTGTTAATGCATCAGTGCATACACATCTGACAAACACACACACGTCAACGTGTTAATGCATAAGTGTACCTCATACACATCTGTACATCTGACAAACACACACGTCAACGTGTTAATGCATAAAAGCACCTCATACACATCTGTCAAACACACACACAACGTGTTAATGCATCAGTGCATACACATCTGTACATCTGACAAACACGTCTACGTGTTAATGCATCACTGCATCTCATACACATCTGTACATCTGACAAACACGTCAACGTGTTAATGCATCAGTGCACCTCATACACATCTGTACATTTGACAAACACACACACACACACACGTCAACGTGTTAATGCATCAGTGCATCTCATACACATCTGTACACCTGACAAACACACACACACACACACGTCAACGTGTTAATGCATCAGTGCATCTCATACACATCTGTACACCTGACAAACACACACACACACGTCAACGTGTTAATGCATCAGTGCATCTCATACACATCTGTACATCTGACAAACACACACGTCAACGTGTTAATGCATCAGTGCATCTCATACACATCTGTACATCTGACAAACACACACACACGTCAACGTGTTAATGCATCACTGCATCTCATACACATCTGTACATCTGACAAACACGTCAACGTGTTAATGCATCACTGCATCTCATACACATCTGTACATCTGACAAACACGTCAACGTGTTAATGCATCAGTGCACCTCATACACATCTGTACATTTGACAAACACACACACACACACGTCAACGTGTTAATGCATCAGTGCATCTCATACACATCTGTACACCTGACAAACACACACACACACACGTCAACGTGTTAATGCATCAGTGCATCTCATACACATCTGTACACCTGACAAACACACACACACACGTCAACGTGTTAATGCATCAGTGCATCTCATACACATCTGTACATCTGACAAACACACACGTCAACGTGTTAATGCATCAGTGCATCTCATACACATCTGTACATCTGACAAACACACACACACGTCAACGTGTTAATGCATCACTGCATCTCATACACATCTGTACATCTGACAAACACGTCAACGTGTTAATGCATCTCATACACATCTGTACATCTGACAAACACGTCAACGTGTTAATGCATCAGTGCACCTCATACACATCTGTACATTTGACAAACACACACACACACGTCAACGTGTTAATGCATCAGTGCATCTCATACACATCTGTACACCTGACAAACACACACACACACACGTCAACGTGTTAATGCATCAGTGCATCTCATACACATCTGTACACCTGACAAACACACACACACACACACACGTCAACGTGTTAATGCATCAGTGCATCTCATACACATCTGTACATCTGACAAACACACACGTCAACGTGTTAATGCATCACTGCATCTCATACACATCTGTACATCTGACAAACACACACACACACATCAACGTGTTAATGCATCAGTGCATCTCATACACATCTGTACACCTGGAAAACACACACACACACGTCAACGTGTTAATGCATCACTGCATCTCATACACATCTGTACATCTGACAAACACACACACAATGTGTTAATGCATCAGTGCATACACATCTGTACATCTGACAAACACAAACACGTCAACATGTTAATGCATCAGTGCACCTCATACACATCTGTACATCTGACAAACACACACACACACACACACATCAACGTGTTAATGCATCACTGCATCTCATACACATCTGTACATCTGACAAACACACACACGTGTTAATGCATCAGTGCATACACATCTGTACATCTGACAAACACACACACGTCAACGTGTTAATGCATCACTGCATCTCATACACATCTGTACATCTGACAAACACAAACACGTCAACATGTTAATGCATCAGTGCACCTCATACACATCTGTACATCTGACACACACACACACACACGTCAACGTGTTAATGCATCACTGCATCTCATACACATCTGTACATCTGACAAACACACACACGTGTTAATGCATCAGTGCATACACATCTGTACATCTGACAAACACACACACGTCAACGTGTTAATGCATCACTGCATCTCATACACATCTGTACATCTGACAAACACACACACACACACACATCGTGTTAATGCATCACTGCATCTCATACACATCTGTACATCTGATAAACACTTCAACGTGTTAATGCATCAGTGCACCTCATACACATCTGTACAACTGACAAACACGTCAACGTGTTAATGCATCAGTGCATACACATCTGTACAACTGACAAACACACACACACACACACACACACACGTCAACGTGTTAATGCATCAGTGCATCTCATACACATCTGTACACCTGACAAACACACACACACACACACACACACGTCAACGTGTTAATGCATCAGTGCATACACATCTGTACATCTGACAAACACACACGTCAACGTGTTAATGCATCACTGCATCTCATACACATCTGTACATCTGACAAACACACACACACACACACACACACACGTCAACGTGTTAATGCATCAGTGCATCTCATACACATCTGTACACCTGACAAACACACACACACGTCAACGTGTTAATGCATCAGTGCATACACATCTGACAAACACACACAATGTGTTAATGCATCAGTGCATACACATCTGTACATCTGACAAACACAAACACGTCAACATGTTAATGCATCAGTGCATACACATCTGTACATCTGACAAACACATCAACATGTTAATGCATCAGTGCACCTCATACACATCTGTACATCTGACAAACACACACACACACACGTCAACGTGTTAATGCATCACTGCATCTCATACACATCTGTACATCTGACAAACACAAACACGTCAACATGTTAATGCATCAGTGCACCTCATACACATCTGTACATCTGACAAACACACACACACACACACACACACATCAACGTGTTAATGCATCACTGCATCTCATACACATCTGTACATCTGATAAACACTTCAACGTGTTAATGCATCAGTGCACCTCATACAAATCTGTACAACTGACAAACACGTCAACGTGTTAATGCATCAGTGCATACACATCTGTACAACTGACAAACACACATCAACGTGTTAATGCATCAGTGCATACACATCTGTACATCTGACAAACACACACGTCAACGTGTTAATGCATCACTGCACCTCATACACATCTGTACATCTGACAAACACGTCAACATGTTAATGCATCAGTGCATACACATCTGTACATCTGACAAACACACACACACACACACACACGTCAACGTGTTAATGCATCACTGCATCTCATACACATCTGTACATCTGACAAACACAAACACGTCAACATGTTAATGCATCAGTGCACCTCATACACATCTGTACATCTGACAAACACACACACACACACATCGTGTTAATGCATCACTGCATCTCATACACATCTGTACATCTGATAAACACTTCAACGTGTTAATGCATCAGTGCACCTCATACACATCTGTACAACTGACAAACACGTCAACGTGTTAATGCATCAGTGCATACACATCTGTACAACTGACAAACACACACACACACATCAACGTGTTAATGCATCAGTGCATACACATCTGTACATCTGACAAACACGTCAACATGTTAATGCATCAGTGCATACACATCTGTACATCTGACAAACACAAACACATCAACATGTTAATGCATCAGTGCACCTCATACACATCTGTACATCTGACAAACACACACACACGTCAACGTGTTAATGCATCACTGCATCTCATACACATCTGTACATCTGACAAACACACACACGTGTTAATGCATCAGTGCATACACATCTGTACATCTGACAAACACACACACGTCAACGTGTTAATGCATCACTGCATCTCATACACATCTGTACATCTGACAAACACACACACACACACACACACACACACACACATCAACGTGTTAATGCATCACTGCATCTCATACACATCTGTACATCTGATAAACACTTCAACGTGTTAATGCATCAGTGCACCTCATACACATCTGTACAACTGACAAACACGTCAACGTGTTAATGCATCAGTGCATACACATCTGTACAACTGACAAACACACACACACACACATCGTGTTAATGCATCAGTGCATACACATCTGTACATCTGACAAACACACACACACGTCAACGTGTTAATGCATCAGTGCATCTCATACACATCTGTACACCTGACAAACACACACACACACACACACACACACACATCAACGTGTTAATGCATCAGTGCATCTCATACACATCTGTACATCTGACAAACACACACACAATGTGTTAATGCATCAGTGCATACACATCTGTACATCTGACAAACACACACGTCAACGTGTTAATGCATCACTGCATCTCATACACATCTGTACATCTGACAAACACACACACACACGTCAACGTGTTAATGCATCAGTGCATCTCATACACATCTGTACACCTGACAAACACACACACACGTCAACGTGTTAATGCATCAGTGCATACACATCTGTACATCTGACAAACACACACAATGTGTTAATGCATCAGTGCATACACATCTGTACATCTGACAAACACAAACACGTCAACATGTTAATGCATCAGTGCATACACATCTGTACATCTGACAAACACAAACACGTCAACATGTTAATGCATCAGTGCACCTCATACACATCTGTACATCTGACAAACACACACACACACACGTCAACGTGTTAATGCATCACTGCATCTCATACACATCTGTACATCTGACAAACACAAACACGTCAACATGTTAATGCATCAGTGCACCTCATACACATCTGTACATCTGACAAACACACACACACACACACACACATCAACGTGTTAATGCATCACTGCATCTCATACACATCTGTACATCTGATAAACACTTCAACGTGTTAATGCATCAGTGCACCTCATACACATCTGTACAACTGACAAACACGTCAACGTGTTAATGCATCAGTGCATACACATCTGTACAACTGACAAACACACACACACACATCAACGTGTTAATGCATCAGTGCATACACATCTGTACATCTGACAAACACACACATCAACGTGTTAATGCATCAGTGCATACACATCTGTACATCTGACAAACATAAACACGTCAACATGTTAATGCATCAGTGCACCTCATACACATCTGTACATCTGACAAACACACACACACACGTCAACGTGTTAATGCATCACTGCATCTCATACACATCTGTACATCTGACAAACACACACACGTGTTAATGCATCAGTGCATACACATCTGTACATCTGACAAACACACACACGTCAACGTGTTAATGCATCACTGCATCTCATACACATCTGTACATCTGACAAACACACACACACACACACACACACACACACACACACACATCAACGTGTTAATGCATCACTGCATCTCATACACATCTGTACATCTGATAAACACTTCAACGTGTTAATGCATCAGTGCACCTCATACACATCTGTACATCTGACAAACACACACACGTGTTAATGCATCAGTGCATACACATCTGTACATCTGACAAACACACACACGTCAACGTGTTAATGCATCACTGCATCTCATACACATCTGTACATCTGACAAACACACACACACACACACACACACACACACACACATCAACGTGTTAATGCATCACTGCATCTCACACACATCTGTACATCTGATAAACACTTCAACGTGTTAATGCATCAGTGCACCTCATACACATCTGTACAACTGACAAACACGTCAACGTGTTAATGCATCAGTGCATACACATCTGTACAACTGACAAACACACACACACACACACACACATCGTGTTAATGCATCAGTGCATACACATCTGTACATCTGACAAACACACACACACACGTCAACGTGTTAATGCATCAGTGCATCTCATACACATCTGTACACCTGACAAACACACACACACACACACATCAACGTGTTAATGCATCACTGCATCTCATACACATCTGTACATCTGATAAACACTTCAACGTGTTAATGCATCAGTGCACCTCATACACATCTGTACACCTGACAAACACACACACACACACACACACACACACACACACACACGTCAACGTGTTAATGCATCAGTGCATCTCATACACATCTGTACATCTGACAAACACACACACAATGTGTTAATGCATCAGTGCATACACATCTGTACATCTGACAAACACACACGTCAACGTGTTAATGCATACCTGCATCTCATACACATCTGTACATCTGACAAACACACACACACACACACACACGTCAACGTGTTAATGCATCAGTGCATCTCATACACATCTGTACACCTGACAAACACACACACACACACACGTCAACGTGTTAATGCATCAGTGCATACACATCTGTACATCTGACAAACACACACAATGTGTTAATGCATCAGTGCATACACATCTGTACATCTGACAAACACAAACACGTCAACATGTTAATGCATCAGTGCATACACATCTGTACATCTGACAAACACAAACACGTCAACATGTTAATGCATCAGTGCACCTCATACACATCTGTACATCTGACAAACACACACACACACACGTCAACGTGTTAATGCATCACTGCATCTCATACACATCTGTACATCTGACAAACACAAACACGTCAACATGTTAATGCATCAGTGCACCTCATACACATCTGTACATCTGACAAACACACACACACACACATCAACGTGTTAATGCATCACTGCATCTCATACACATCTGTACATCTGATAAACACTTCAACGTGTTAATGCATCAGTGCACCTCATACACATCTGTACAACTGACAAACACGTCAACGTGTTAATGCATCAGTGCATACACATCTGTACATCTGACAAACACACACGTCAACGTGTTAATGCATCACTGCACCTCATACACATCTGTACATCTGACAAACACGTCAACATGTTAATGCATCAGTGCATACACATCTGTACATCTGACAAACACACACACACACACACACGTCAACGTGTTAATGCATCACTGCATCTCATACACATCTGTCAAACACAAACACGTCAACATGTTAATGCATCAGTGCACCTCATACACATCTGTACATCTGACAAACACACACACACACACACACACACATCAACGTGTTAATGCATCACTGCATCTCATACACATCTGTACATCTGATAAACACTTCAACGTGTTAATGCATCAGTGCACCTCATACACATCTGTACAACTGACAAACACGTCAACGTGTTAATGCATCAGTGCATACACATCTGTACAACTGACAAACACACACACACACATCAACATGTTAATGCATCAGTGCATACACATCTGTACATCTGACAAACACACACACATCAACGTGTTAATGCATCAGTGCATACACATCTGTACATCTGACAAACACACACGTCAACGTGTTAATGCATCACTGCACCTCATACACATCTGTACATCTGACAAACACGTCAACATGTTAATGCATCAGTGCATACACATCTGTACATCTGACAAACACACACACACACACACGTCAAAGTGTTAATGCATCACTGCATCTCATACACATCTGTACATCAGACAAACACAAACACGTCAACATGTTAATGCATCAGTGCACCTCATACACATCTGTACATCTGACAAACACACACACACACACAAACACACATCAACGTGTTAATGCATCACTGCATCTCATACACATCTGTACATCTGATAAACACTTCAACGTGTTAATGCATCAGTGCACCTCATACACATCTGTACAACTGACAAACACGTCAACGTGTTAATGCATCAGTGCATACACATCTGTACAACTGACAAACACACACACATAAACATGTTAATGCATCAGTGCATACACATCTGTACATCTGACAAACACACACACATCAACGTGTTAATGCATCAGTGCATACACATCTGTACATCTGACAAACACACACGTCAACGTGTTAATGCATCACTGCATCTCATACACATCTGTACATCTGACAAACACGTCAACATGTTAATGCATCACTGCATCTCATACACATCTGTACATCTGACAAACACACACATCAACGTGTTAATGCATCAGTGCATACACATCTGTACATCTGACAAACACGTCAACGTGTTAATGCATCAGTGCATCTCATACACATCTGTACATCTGACAAACACACACGTCAACGTGTTAATGCATCACTGCATCTCATACACATCTGTACACCTGACAAACACACACACACACACACACACGTCAACGTGTTAATGCATCAGTGCATACACATCTGTACATCTGACAAACACACACACACAATGTGTTAATGCATCAGTGCATACACATCTGTACATCTGACAAACACAAACACGTCAACATGTTAATGCATAAGTGCACCTCATACACATCTGTACATCTGACAAACACACACACACACACACGTCAACGTGTTAATGCATCACTGCATCTCATACACATCTGTACATCTGACAAACACACACACGTGTTAATGCATCAGTGCATACACATCTGTACATCTGACAAACACACACGTCAACGTGTTAATGCATCACTGCATCTCATACACATCTGTACATCTGACAAACACACACACACACACACACACACACACACACACATCAACGTGTTAATGCATCACTGCATCTCATACACATCTGTACATCTGATAAACACTTCAACGTGTTAATGCATCAGTGCACCTCATACACATCTGTACAACTGACAAACACGTCAACGTGTTAATGCATCAGTGCATACACATCTGTACATCTGACAAACACACACACACACACGTCAACGTGTTAATGCATCAGTGCATCTCATACACATATGTACACCTGACAAACACACACACACACACGTCAACGTGTTAATGCATCAGTGCATCTCATACACATCTGTACATCTGACAAACACACACACAATGTGTTAATGCATCAGTGCATACACATCTGTACATCTGACAAACACACACGTCAACGTGTTAATGCATCACTGCATCTCATACACATCTGTACATCTGACAAACACACACACACACACACACACACACACACACACACACACACGTCAACGTGTTAATGCATCAGTGCATACACATCTGTACATCTGACAAACACACACACACACGTCAACGTGTTAATGCATCAGTGCATCTCATACACATATGTACACCTGACAAACACACACACACACACGTCAACGTGTTAATGCATCAGTGCATCTCATACACATCTGTACATCTGACAAACACACACACAATGTGTTAATGCATCAGTGCATACACATCTGTACATCTGACAAACACACACGTCAACGTGTTTATGCATCACTGCATCTCATACACATCTGTACATCTGACAAACACACACACACACACACACACACACACACGTCAACGTGTTAATGCATCAGTGCATCTCATACACATCTGTACACCTGACAAACACACACACACGTCAACGTGTTAATGCATCAGTGCATACACATCTGTACATCTGACAAACACAAACACGTCAACATGTTAATGCATCAGTGCACCTCATACACATCTGTACATCTGACAAACACACACACACACACGTCAACGTGTTAATGCATCACTGCATCTCATACACATCTGTACATCTGACAAACACAAACACGTCAACATGTTAATGCATCAGTGCACCTCATACACATCTGTACATCTGACAAACACACACACACACACACACATCAACGTGTTAATGCATCACTGCATCTCATACACATCTGTACATCTGATAAACACTTCAACGTGTTAATGCATCAGTGCACCTCATACACATCTGTACAACTGACAAACACGTCAACGTGTTAATGCATCAGTGCATACACATCTGTACATCTGACAAACACACACACACACACGTCAACGTGTTAATGCATCAGTGCATCTCATACACATATGTACACCTGACAAACACACACACACACACGTCAACGTGTTAATGCATCAGTGCATCTCATACACATCTGTACATCTGACAAACACACACACAATGTGTTAATGCATCAGTGCATACACATCTGTACATCTGACAAACACACACGTCAACGTGTTAATGCATCACTGCATCTCATACACATCTGTACATCTGACAAACACACACACACACACACACGTCAACGTGTTAATGCATCAGTGCATCTCATACACATCTGTACACCTGACAAACACACACACACGTCAACGTGTTAATGCATCAGTGCATACACATCTGTACATCTGACAAACACAAACACGTCAACATGTTAATGCATCAGTGCACCTCATACACATCTGTACATCTGACAAACACACACACACACGTCAACGTGTTAATGCATCACTGCATCTCATACACATCTGTACATCTGACAAACACAAACACGTCAACATGTTAATGCATCAGTGCACCTCATACACATCTGTACATCTGACAAACACACACACACACACACATCAACGTGTTAATGCATCACTGCATCTCATACACATCTGTACATCTGATAAACACTTCAACGTGTTAATGCATCAGTGCACCTCATACACATCTGTACAACTGACAAACACGTCAACGTGTTAATGCATCAGTGCATACACATCTGTACATCTGACAAACACACACACATCAACGTGTTAATGCATCAGTGCATACACATCTGTACATCTGACAAACACACACGTCAACGTGTTAATGCATCACTGCACCTCATACACATCTGTACATCTGACAAACACGTCAACATGTTAATGCATCAGTGCATA
Organism: Moxostoma hubbsi; assembly: GCA_032164185.1. Classification (NCBI taxonomy): domain Eukaryota; kingdom Metazoa; phylum Chordata; class Actinopteri; order Cypriniformes; family Catostomidae; genus Moxostoma; species Moxostoma hubbsi. The sequence continues at coordinate 393,381 of JAVLUX010000038.1, read as the reverse complement.
CACATCTGTACATCTGACAAACACACACACACACACACACACACGTCAACGTGTTAATGCATCACTGCATCTCATACACATCTGTACATCTGACAAACACACACACACACACGTCAACGTGTTAATGCATCACTGCATCTCATACACATCTGTACATCTGACAAACACGTCAACGTGTTAATGCATCACTGCATCTCATACACATCTGTACATCTGACAAACACGTCAACGTGTTAATGCATCAGTGCATCTCATACACATCTGTACATCTGACAAACACGTCAACGTGTTAATGCATCAGTGCATACACATCTGTACATCTGACAAACACGTCAACGTGTTAATGCATAAGTGCACTTCATACACATCTGTACATCTGACAAACACACACACACATCAACATGTTAATGCATCAGTGCACCTCATACACATCTGTACATCTGACAAACACGTCAACATGTTAATGCATCAGTGCATACACATCTGTACATCTGACAAACACGTCAACCTGTTAATGCATCAGTGCATACACATCTGTACATCTGACAAACACGTCAACATGTTAATGCATCAGTGCATACACATCTGTACATCTGACAAACACACACACACACGTCAACGTGTTAATGCATAAGAGCACCTCATACACATCTGACAAACACACACACGTCAACGTGTTAATGCATCAGTGCATCTCACACACATCTGTACATCTGACAAACACACACACACCAATGTGTTAATGCATCAGTGCATACACATCTGTACAGTTGACAAACACGTCAACGTGTTAATGCATCAGTGCACCTCATACACATCTGACAAACACACACACACACACACACACACACGTCAACGTGTTAATGATGTACATCATTATACAGATGCATCAGTGCATCTCACACACATCTGTACATCTGACAAACACACACGTCAACGTGTTAATGCATCAGTGCACCTCATACACATCTGTACAACTGACAAACACGTCAACGTGTTAAGATCAGATGTATATATACACATCTGTACATCTGACAAACACACACACACACGTCAACGTGTTAATGCATCAGTGCATCTCATACACATCTGTACACCTGACAAACACACACACACACACACACACACACATCAACGTGTTAATGCATCAGTGCATCTCATACACATCTGTACATCTGACAAACACACACACAATGTGTTAATGCATCAGTGCATACACATCTGTACATCTGACAAACACACACGTCAACGTGTTAATGCATCACTGCATCTCATACACATCTGTACATCTGACAAACACACACACACACACACACACACACACGTCAACGTGTTAATGCATCAGTGCATCTCATACACATCTGTACACCTGACAAACACACACACACACACACACACACGTCAACGTGTTAATGCATCAGTGCATACACATCTGTACATCTGACAAACACACACAATGTGTTAATGCATCAGTGCATACACATCTGTACATCTGACAAACACAAACACTTCAACATGTTAATGCATCAGTGCATACACATCTGTACATCTGACAAACACAAACACGTCAACATGTTAATGCATCAGTGCACCTCATACACATCTGTACATCTGACAAACACACACACACACACACGTCAACGTGTTAATGCATCACTGCATCTCATACACATCTGTACATCTGACAAACACAAACACGTCAACATGTTAATGCATCAGTGCACCTCATACACATCTGTACATCTGACAAACACACACACACACACACACACACACACACATCAACGTGTTAATGCATCACTGCATCTCATACACATCTGTACATCTGATAAACACTTCAACGTGTTAATGCATCAGTGCACCTCATACACATCTGTACAACTGACAAACACGTCAACGTGTTAATGCATCAGTGCATACACATCTGTACAACTGACAAACACACACACACACATCAACGTGTTAATGCATCAGTGCATACACATCTGTACATCTGACAAACACACACACATCAACGTGTTAATGCATCAGTGCATACACATCTGTACATCTGACAAACACGTCAACATGTTAATGCATCAGTGCATACACATCTGTACATCTGACAAACATAAACACGTCAACATGTTAATGCATCAGTGCACCTCATACACATCTGTACATCTGACAAACACACACACACGTCAACGTGTTAATGCATCACTGCATCTCATACACATCTGTACATCTGACAAACACACACACGTGTTAATGCATCAGTGCATACACATCTGTACATCTGACAAACACACACACGTCAACGTGTTAATGCATCACTGCATCTCATACACATCTGTACATCTGACAAACACACACACACACACACACACACACATCAACGTGTTAATGCATCACTGCATCTCATACACATCTGTACATCTGATAAACACTTCAACGTGTTAATGCATCAGTGCACCTCATACACATCTGTACAACTGACAAACACGTCAACGTGTTAATGCATCAGTGCATACACATCTGTACAACTGACAAACACACACACACACACACACACACACATCGTGTTAATGCATCAGTGCATACACATCTGTACATCTGACAAACACACACACACACGTCAACGTGTTAATGCATCAGTGCATCTCATACACATCTGTACACCTGACAAACACACACACACACACATCAACGTGTTAATGCATCACTGCATCTCATACACATCTGTACATCTGATAATCACTTCAACGTGTTAATGCATCAGTGCACCTCATACACATCTGTACACCTGACAAACACACACACACACACACACACACGTCAACGTGTTAATGCATCAGTGCATCTCATACACATCTGTACATCTGACAAACACACACACAATGTGTTAATGCATCAGTGCCTACACATCTGTACATCTGACAAACACACACGTCAACGTGTTAATGCATACCTGCATCTCATACACATCTGTACATCTGACAAACACGTCAACATGTTAATGCATCAGTGCATACACATCTGTACATCTGACAAACACACACACACACACACGTCAAAGTGTTAATGCATCACTGCATCTCATACACATCTGTACATCAGACAAACACAAACACGTCAACATGTTAATGCATCAGTGCATACACATCTGTACATCTGACAAACACACACACACACACGTCAAAGTGTTAATGCATCACTGCATCTCATACACATCTGTACATCTGACAAACACACACACACACACACACGTCAAAGTGTTAATGCATCAGTGCACCTCATACACATCTGTACATCTGACAAACACACACACACACACAAACACACATCAACGTGTTAATGCATCACTGCATCTCATACACATCTGTACATCTGATAAACACTTCAACGTGTTAATGCATCAGTGCACCTCATACACATCTGTACAACTGACAAACACGTCAACGTGTTAATGCATCAGTGCATACACATCTGTACAACTGACAAACACACACACATCAACATGTTAATGCATCAGTGCATACACATCTGTACATCTGACAAACACACACACATCAACGTGTTAATGCATCAGTGCATACACATCTGTACATCTGACAAACACACACACACACACACACACACACGTCAACGTGTTAATGCATCAGTGCATCTCATACACATCTGTACACCTGACAAACACACACACACGTCAACGTGTTAATGCATCAGTGCATACACATCTGTACATCTGACAAACACAAACACGTCAACATGTTAATGCATCAGTGCACCTCATACACATCTGTACATCTGACAAACACACACACACACACGTCAACGTGTTAATGCATCACTGCATCTCATACACATCTGTACATCTGACAAACACAAACACGTCAACATGTTAATGCATCAGTGCACCTCATACACATCTGTACATCTGACAAACACACACACACACACACCAACGTGTTAATGCATCACTGCATCTCATACACATCTGTACATCTGATAAACACTTCAACGTGTTAATGCATCAGTGCACCTCATACACATCTGTACAACTGACAAACACGTCAACGTGTTAATGCATCAGTGCATACACATCTGTACAACTGACAAACACACACACACATCAACGTGTTAATGCATCAGTGCATACACATCTGTACATCTGACAAACACACACACACATCAACGTGTTAATGCATCAGTGCATACACATCTGTACATCTGACAAACACACACGTCAACGTGTTAATGCATCACTGCACCTCATACACATCTGTACATCTGACAAACACGTCAACATGTTAATGCATCAGTGCATACACATCTGTACATCTGACAAACACACACACACACACACACACACGTCAACGTGTTAATGCATCACTGCATCTCATACACATCTGTACATCTGACAAACACACACACACACACACGTCAACGTGTTAATGCATCACTGCATCTCATACACATCTGTACATCTGACAAACACGTCAACGTGTTAATGCATCACTGCATCTCATACACATCTGTACATCTGACAAACACGTCAACGTGTTAATGCATCAGTGCATCTCATACACATCTGTACATCTGACAAACACGTCAACGTGTTAATGCATCAGTGCATACACATCTGTACATCTGACAAACACGTCAACGTGTTAATGCATAAGTGCACTTCATACACATCTGTACATCTGACAAACACACACATCAACATGTTAATGCATCAGTGCACCTCATACACATCTGTACATCTGACAAACACGTCAACATGTTAATGCATCAGTGCATACACATCTGTACATCTGACAAACACGTCAACCTGTTAATGCATCAGTGCATACACATCTGTACATCTGACAAACACGTCAACATGTTAATGCATCAGTGCATACACATCTGTACATCTGACAAACACACACACACATGTCAACGTGTTAATGCATAAGAGCACCTCATACACATCTGACAAACACACACACGTCAACGTGTTAATGCATCAGTGCATCTCACACACATCTGTACATCTGACAAACACACACACACCAATGTGTTAATGCATCAGTGCATACACATCTGTACAGTTGACAAACACGTCAACGTGTTAATGCATCAGTGCACCTCATACACATCTGACAAACACACACACACACACACACACGTCAACGTGTTAATGATGTACATCATTATACAGATGCATCAGTGCATCTCACACACATCTGTACATCTGACAAACACACACGTCAACGTGTTAATGCATCAGTGCACCTCATACACATCTGTACAACAGACAAACACGTCAACGTGTTAAGATCAGATGTATATATACACATCTGTACATCTGACAAACACACACACACACGTCAACGTGTTAATGCATCAGTGCATCTCATACACATCTGTACACCTGACAAACACACACACACACACACACATCAACGTGTTAATGCATCAGTGCATCTCGAACACATCTGTACATCTGACAAACACACACACAATGTGTTAATGCATCAGTGCATACACATCTGTACATCTGACAAACACACACGTCAACGTGTTAATGCATCACTGCATCTCATACACATCTGTACATCTGACAAACACACACACACACACGTCAACGTGTTAATGCATCAGTGCATCTCATACACATCTGTACACCTGACAAACACACACACACACACACGTCAACGTGTTAATGCATCAGTGCATACACATCTGTACATCTGACAAACACACACAATGTGTTAATGCATCAGTGCATACACATCTGTACATCTGACAAACACAAACACGTCAACATGTTAATGCATCAGTGCATACACATCTGTACATCTGACAAACACAAACACGTCAACATGTTAATGCATCAGTGCACCTCATACACATCTGTACATCTGACAAACACACACACACACACGTCAACGTGTTAATGCATCACTGCATCTCATACACATCTGTACATCTGACAAACACAAACACGTCAACATGTTAATGCATCAGTGCACCTCATACACATCTGTACATCTGACAAACACTTCAACGTGTTAATGCATCAGTGCACCTCATACACATCTGTACAACTGACAAACACGTCAACGTGTTAATGCATCAGTGCATACACATCTGTACAACTGACAAACACACACACACACATCAACGTGTTAATGCATCAGTGCATACACATCTGTACATCTGACAAACACACACACATCAACGTGTTAATGCATCAGTGCATACACATCTGTACATCTGACAAACACGTCAACATGTTAATGCATCAGTGCATACACATCTGTACATCTGACAAACATAAACACGTCAACATGTTAATGCATCAGTGCACCTCATACACATCTGTACATCTGACAAACACACACACACGTCAACGTGTTAATGCATCACTGCATCTCATACACATCTGTACATCTGACAAACACACACACGTGTTAATGCATCAGTGCATACACATCTGTACATCTGACAAACACACACACGTCAACGTGTTAATGCATCACTGCATCTCATACACATCTGTACATCTGACAAACACACACACACACACACATCAACGTGTCAATGCATCACTGCATCTCATACACATCTGTACATCTGATAAACACTTCAACGTGTTAATGCATCAGTGCACCTCATACACATCTGTACAACTGACAAACACGTCAACGTGTTAATGCATCAGTGCATACACATCTGTACAACTGACAAACACACACACACATCGTGTTAATGCATCAGTGCATACACATCTGTACATCTGACAAACACACACACACACGTCAACGTGTTAATGCATCAGTGCATCTCATACACATCTGTACACCTGACAAACACACACACACACACATCAACGTGTTAATGCATCACTGCATCTCATACACATCTGTACATCTGATAATCACTTCAACGTGTTAATGCATCAGTGCACCTCATACACATCTGTACACCTGACAAACACACACACACACACACACGTCAACGTGTTAATGCATCAGTGCATCTCATACACATCTGTACATCTGACAAACACACACACAATGTGTTAATGCATTAGTGCATACACATCTGTACATCTGACAAACACACACGTCAACGTGTTAATGCATACCTGCATCTCATACACATCTGTACATCTGACAAACACACACACACACGTCAACGTGTTAATGCATCAGTGCATCTCATACACATCTGTACACCTGACAAACACACACACACACACACGTCAACGTGTTAATGCATCAGTGCATACACATCTGTACATCTGACAAACACACACAATGTGTTAATGCATCAGTGCATACACATCTGTACATCTGACAAACACAAACACGTCAACATGTTAATGCATCAGTGCATACACATCTGTACATCTGACAAACACAAACACGTCAACGTGTTAATGCATCAGTGCACCTCATACACATCTGTACATCTGACAAACACACACACACACACGTCAACGTGTTAATGCATCACTGCATCTCATACACATCTGTACATCTGACAAACACAAACACGTCAACATGTTAATGCATCAGTGCATACACATCTGTACATCTGACAAACACACACACATCAACGTGTTAATGCATCAGTGCATACACATCTGTACATCTGACAAACACGTCAACATGTTAATGCATCAGTGCATACACATCTGTACATCTGACAAACATAAACACGTCAACATGTTAATACATCAGTGCACCTCATACACATCTGTACATCTGACAAACACACACACACACACACGTCAACGTGTTAATGCATCACTGCATCTCATACACATCTGTACATCTGACAAACACACACACGTGTTAATGCATCAGTGCATACACATCTGTACATCTGACAAACACACACACGTCAACGTGTTAATGCATCACTGCATCTCATACACATCTGTACATCTGACAAACACACACACACACACACACACACACACATCAACGTGTTAATGCATCACTGCATCTCATACACATCTGTACATCTGATAAACACTTCAACGTGTTAATGCATCAGTGCACCTCATACACATCTGTACAACTGACAAACACGTCAACGTGTTAATGCATCAGTGCATACACATCTGTACAACTGACAAACACACACACACACACACACACATCGTGTTAATGCATCAGTGCATACACATCTGTACATCTGACAAACACACACACACACGTCAACGTGTTAATGCATCAGTGCATCTCATACACATCTGTACACCTGACAAACACACACACACACATCAACGTGTTAATGCATCACTGCATCTCATACACATCTGTACATCTGATAATCACTTCAACGTGTTAATGCATCAGTGCACCTCATACACATCTGTACACCTGACAAACACACACACACACACACACACACACGTCAACGTGTTAATGCATCAGTGCATCTCATACACATCTGTACATCTGACAAACACACACACAATGTGTTAATGCATCAGTGCATACACATCTGTACATCTGACAAACACACACGTCAACGTGTTAATGCATACCTGCATCTCATACACATCTGTACATCTGACAAACACACACACACACACACACGTCAACGTGTTAATGCATCAGTGCATCTCATACACATCTGTACACCTGACAAACACACACACACACACACGTCAACGTGTTAATGCATCAGTGCATACACATCTGTACATCTGACAAACACACACAATGTGTTAATGCATCAGTGCATACACATCTGTACATCTGACAAACACAAACACGTCAACATGTTAATGCATCAGTGCATACACATCTGTACATCTGACAAACACAAACACGTCAACATGTTAATGCATCAGTGCACCTCATACACATCTGTACATCTGACAAACACACACACACACACGTCAACGTGTTAATGCATCACTGCATCTCATACACATCTGTACATCTGACAAACACAAACACGTCAACATGTTAATGCATCAGTGCACCTCATACACATCTGTACATCTGACAAACACACACACACACACACACACACATCAACGTGTTAATGCATCACTGCACCTCATACACATCTGTACAACTGACAAACACGTCAACGTGTTAATGCATCAGTGCATACACATCTGTACATCTGACAAACACACACGTCAACGTGTTAATGCATCACTGCACCTCATACACATCTGTACATCTGACAAACACGTCAACATGTTAATGCATCAGTGCATACACATCTGTACATCTGACAAACACACACACACACACACACACACACACACACACGTCAACGTGTTAATGCATCACTGCATCTCATACACATCTGTACATCTGACAAACACAAACACCTCAACATGTTAATGCATCAGTGCACCTCATACACATCTGTACATCTGACAAACACACACACACACACACACACACACACATCAACGTGTTAATGCATCACTGCATCTCATACACATCTGTACATCTGATAAACACTTCAACGTGTTAATGCATCAGTGCACCTCATACACATCTGTACAACTGACAAACACGTCAACGTGTTAATGCATCAGTGCATACACATCTGTACAACTGACAAACACACACACACACATCAACATGTTAATGCATCAGTGCATACACATCTGTACATCTGACAAACACACACACATCAACGTGTTAATGCATCAGTGCATACACATCTGTACATCTGACAAACACACACGTCAACGTGTTAATGCATCACTGCACCTCATACACATCTGTACATCTGACAAACACGTCAACATGTTAATGCATCAGTGCATACACATCTGTACATCTGACAAACACACACACACACACACGTCAACGTGTTAATGCATCACTGCATCTCATACACATCTGTACATCTGACAAACACGTCAACGTGTTAATGCATCAGTGCACCTCATACACATCTGTACATCTGACAAACACACACACACACACACACACGTCAACGTGTTAATGCATCACTGCATCTCATACACATCTGTACATCTGACAAACACGTCAACATGTTAATGCATCACTGCATCTCATACACATCTGTACATCTGACAAACACAAACACATCAACGTGTTAATGCATCAGTGCATACACATCTGTACATCTGACAAACACGTCAACGTGTTAATGCATCAGTGCATCTCATACACATCTGTACATCTGACAAACACACACGTCAACGTGTTAATGCATCACTGCATCTCATACACATCTGTACACCTGACAAACACACACACACACACACACACGTCAACGTGTTAATGCATCAGTGCATACACATCTGTACATCTGACAAACACACACACACAATGTGTTAATGCATCAGTGCATACACATCTGTACATCTGACAAACACAAACACGTCAACATGTTAATGCATAAGTGCACCTCATACACATCTGTACATCTGACAAACACACACACACACACACACGTCAACATGTTAATGCATCACTGCATCTCATACACATCTGTACATCTGACAAACACACACACGTGTTAATGCATCAGTGCATACACATCTGTACATCTGACAAACACACACACGTCAACGTGTTAATGCATCACTGCATCTCATACACATCTGTACATCTGACAAACACACACACACACACACATCAACGTGTTAATGCATCACTGCATCTCATACACATCTGTACATCTGATAAACACTTCAACGTGTTAATGCATCAGTGCACCTCATACACATCTGTACAACTGACAAACACGTCAACGTGTTAATGCATCAGTGCATACACATCTGTACAACTGACAAACACACACACACACACACACACACACACACATCAACGTGTTAATGCATCAGTGCATACACATCTGTACATCTGACAAACACACACACACACACGTCAACGTGTTAATGCATCAGTGCATCTCATACACATATGTACACCTGACAAACACACACACACACACGTCAACGTGTTAATGCATCAGTGCATCTCATACACATCTGTACACCTGACAAACACACACACACACACATCAACGTGTTAATGCATCAGTGCATCTCGTACACATCTGTACATCTGACAAACACACACACAATGTGTTAATGCATCAGTGCATACACATCTGTACATCTGACAAACACACACGTCAACGTGTTAATGCATCACTGCATCTCATACACATCTGTACATCTGACAAACACACACACACACACGTCAACGTGTTAATGCATCAGTGCATCTCATACACATCTGTACACCTGACAAACACACACACACACACACGTCAACGTGTTAATGCATCAGTGCATACACATCTGTACATCTGACAAACACACACAATGTGTTAATGCATCAGTGCATACACATCTGTACATCTGACAAACACAAACACGTCAACATGTTAATGCATCAGTGCATACACATCTGTACATCTGACAAACACAAACACGTCAACATGTTAATGCATCAGTGCACCTCATACACATCTGTACATCTGACAAACACACACACACACACGTCAACGTGTTAATGCATCACTGCATCTCATACACATCTGTACATCTGACAAACACAAACACGTCAACATGTTAATGCATCAGTGCATACACATCTGTACATCTGACAAACACACACACATCAACGTGTTAATGCATCAGTGCATACACATCTGTACATCTGACAAACACGTCAACATGTTAATGCATCAGTGCATACACATCTGTACATCTGACAAACATAAACACGTCAACATGTTAATACATCAGTGCACCTCATACACATCTGTACATCTGACAAACACACACACACACACACGTCAACGTGTTAATGCATCACTGCATCTCATACACATCTGTACATCTGATAAACACACACACGTGTTAATGCATCAGTGCATACACATCTGTACATCTGACAAACACACACACGTCAACATGTTAATGCATAAGTGCACCTCATACACATCTGTACATCTGACAAACACACACACACACACACACGTCAACATGTTAATGCATCACTGCATCTCATACACATCTGTACATCTGACAAACACACACACGTGTTAATGCATCAGTGCATACACATCTGTACATCTGACAAACACACACACGTCAACGTGTTAATGCATCACTGCATCTCATACACATCTGTACATCTGACAAACACACACACACACACACATCAACGTGTTAATGCATCACTGCATCTCATACACATCTGTACATCTGATAAACACTTCAACGTGTTAATGCATCAGTGCACCTCATACACATCTGTACAACTGACAAACACGTCAACGTGTTAATGCATCAGTGCATACACATCTGTACAACTGACAAACACACACACACACACACACACACACACACATCAACGTGTTAATGCATCAGTGCATACACATCTGTACATCTGACAAACACACACACACACACGTCAACGTGTTAATGCATCAGTGCATCTCATACACATATGTACACCTGACAAACACACACACACACACGTCAACGTGTTAATGCATCAGTGCATCTCATACACATCTGTACACCTGACAAACACACACACACACACATCAACGTGTTAATGCATCAGTGCATCTCGTACACATCTGTACATCTGACAAACACACACACAATGTGTTAATGCATCAGTGCATACACATCTGTACATCTGACAAACACACACGTCAACGTGTTAATGCATCACTGCATCTCATACACATCTGTACATCTGACAAACACACACACACACACACGTCAACGTGTTAATGCATCAGTGCATCTCATACACATCTGTACACCTGACAAACACACACACACACACACGTCAACGTGTTAATGCATCAGTGCATACACATCTGTACATCTGACAAACACACACAATGTGTTAATGCATCAGTGCATACACATCTGTACATCTGACAAACACAAACACGTCAACATGTTAATGCATCAGTGCATACACATCTGTACATCTGACAAACACAAACACGTCAACATGTTAATGCATCAGTGCACCTCATACACATCTGTACATCTGACAAACACACACACACACACGTCAACGTGTTAATGCATCACTGCATCTCATACACATCTGTACATCTGACAAACACAAACACGTCAACATGTTAATGCATCAGTGCATACACATCTGTACATCTGACAAACACACACACATCAACGTGTTAATGCATCAGTGCATACACATCTGTACATCTGACAAACACGTCAACATGTTAATGCATCAGTGCATACACATCTGTACATCTGACAAACATAAACACGTCAACATGTTAATACATCAGTGCACCTCATACACATCTGTACATCTGACAAACACACACACACACACACGTCAACGTGTTAATGCATCACTGCATCTCATACACATCTGTACATCTGACAAACACACACACGTGTTAATGCATCAGTGCATACACATCTGTACATCTGACAAACACACACACGTCAACGTGTTAATGCATCACTGCATCTCATACACATCTGTACATCTGACAAACACACACACACACACACACACACACACACATCAACGTGTTAATGCATCACTGCATCTCATACACATCTGTACATCTGATAAACACTTCAACGTGTTAATGCATCAGTGCACCTCATACACATCTGTACAACTGACAAACACGTCAACGTGTTAATGCATCAGTGCATACACATCTGTACAACTGACAAACACACACACACACACACACATCGTGTTAATGCATCAGTGCATACACATCTGTACATCTGACAAACACACACACACACGTCAACGTGTTAATGCATCAGTGCATCTCATACACATCTGTACACCTGACAAACACACACACACACACACATCAACGTGTTAATGCATCACTGCATCTCATACACATCTGTACATCTGATAATCACTTCAACGTGTTAATGCATCAGTGCACCTCATACACATCTGTACACCTGACAAACACACACACACACACACACACACGTCAACGTGTTAATGCATCAGTGCATCTCATACACATCTGTACATCTGACAAACACACACACAATGTGTTAATGCATCAGTGCATACACATCTGTACATCTGACAAACACACACGTCAACGTGTTAATGCATACCTGCATCTCATACACATCTGTACATCTGACAAACACACACACACACACACACGTCAACGTGTTAATGCATCAGTGCATCTCATACACATCTGTACACCTGACAAACACACACACACACACACGTCAACGTGTTAATGCATCAGTGCATACACATCTGTACATCTGACAAACACACACAATGTGTTAATGCATCAGTGCATACACATCTGTACATCTGACAAACACAAACACGTCAACATGTTAATGCATCAGTGCATACACATCTGTACATCTGACAAACACAAACACGTCAACATGTTAATGCATCAGTGCACCTCATACACATCTGTACATCTGACAAACACACACACACACACGTCAACGTGTTAATGCATCACTGCATCTCATACACATCTGTACATCTGACAAACACACACACACACACCAACGTGTTAATGCATCACTGCACCTCATACACATCTGTACAACTGACAAACACGTCAACGTGTTAATGCATCAGTGCATACACATCTGTACATCTGACAAACACACACGTCAACGTGTTAATGCATCACTGCACCTCATACACATCTGTACATCTGACAAACACGTCAACATGTTAATGCATCAGTGCATACACATCTGTACATCTGACAAACACACACACACACACACACACACACACACACACGTCAACGTGTTAATGCATCACTGCATCTCATACACATCTGTACATCTGACAAACACAAACACGTCAACATGTTAATGCATCAGTGCACCTCATACACATCTGTACATCTGACAAACACACACACACACACACACACACACATCAACGTGTTAATGCATCACTGCATCTCATACACATCTGTACATCTGATAAACACTTCAACGTGTTAATGCATCAGTGCACCTCATACACATCTGTACAACTGACAAACACGTCAACGTGTTAATGCATCAGTGCATACACATCTGTACAACTGACAAACACACACACACACATCAACATGTTAATGCATCAGTGCATACACATCTGTACATCTGACAAACACACACACATCAACGTGTTAATGCATCAGTGCATACACATCTGTACATCTGACAAACACACACGTCAACGTGTTAATGCATCACTGCACCTCATACACATCTGTACATCTGACAAACACGTCAACATGTTAATGCATCAGTGCATACACATCTGTACATCTGACAAACACACACACACACACACACGTCAACGTGTTAATGCATCACTGCATCTCATACACATCTGTACATCTGACAAACACGTCAACGTGTTAATGCATCAGTGCACCTCATACACATCTGTACATCTGACAAACACACACACACACACACACACGTCAACGTGTTAATGCATCACTGCATCTCATACACATCTGTACATCTGACAAACACGTCAACATGTTAATGCATCACTGCATCTCATACACATCTGTACATCTGACAAACACAAACACATCAACGTGTTAATGCATCAGTGCATACACATCTGTACATCTGACAAACACGTCAACGTGTTAATGCATCAGTGCATCTCATACACATCTGTACATCTGACAAACACACACGTCAACGTGTTAATGCATCACTGCATCTCATACACATCTGTACACCTGACAAACACACACACACACACACACACGTCAACGTGTTAATGCATCAGTGCATACACATCTGTACATCTGACAAACACACACACACAATGTGTTAATGCATCAGTGCATACACATCTGTACATCTGACAAACACAAACACGTCAACATGTTAATGCATAAGTGCACCTCATACACATCTGTACATCTGACAAACACACACACACACACACACGTCAACGTGTTAATGCATCACTGCATCTCATACACATCTGTACATCTGACAAACACACACACGTGTTAATGCATCAGTGCATACACATCTGTACATCTGACAAACACACACACGTCAACGTGTTAATGCATCACTGCATCTCATACACATCTGTACATCTGACAAACACACACACACACACACACATCAACGTGTTAATGCATCACTGCATCTCATACACATCTGTACATCTGATAAACACTTCAACGTGTTAATGCATCAGTGCACCTCATACACATCTGTACAACTGACAAACACGTCAACGTGTTAATGCATCAGTGCATACACATCTGTACAACTGACAAACACACACACACACACACACACACACACACATCAACGTGTTAATGCATCAGTGCATACACATCTGTACATCTGACAAACACACACACACACACGTCAACGTGTTAATGCATCAGTGCATCTCATACACATATGTACACCTGACAAACACACACACACACACGTCAACGTGTTAATGCATCAGTGCATCTCATACACATCTGTACATCTGACAAACACACACACAATGTGTTAATGCATCAGTGCATACACATCTGTACATCTGACAAACACACACGTCAACGTGTTAATGCATCACTGCATCTCATACACATCTGTACATCTGACAAACACACACACACACACACACGTCAACGTGTTAATGCATCAGTGCATCTCATACACATCTGTACACCTGACAAACACACACACACGTCAACGTGTTAATGCATCAGTGCATACACATCTGTACATCTGACAAACACAAACACGTCAACATGTTAATGCATCAGTGCACCTCATACACATCTGTACATCTGACAAACACACACACACACGTCAACGTGTTAATGCATCACTGCATCTCATACACATCTGTACATCTGACAAACACAAACACGTCAACATGTTAATGCATCAGTGCACCTCATACACATCTGTACATCTGACAAACACACACACACACACATCAACGTGTTAATGCATCACTGCATCTCATACACATCTGTACATCTGATAAACACTTCAACGTGTTAATGCATCAGTGCACCTCATACACATCTGTACAACTGACAAACACGTCAACGTGTTAATGCATCAGTGCATACACATCTGTACAACTGACAAACACACACACACATCAACGTGTTAATGCATCAGTGCATACACATCTGTACATCTGACAAACACACACACATCAACGTGTTAATGCATCAGTGCATACACATCTGTACATCTGACAAACACACACGTCAACGTGTTAATGCATCACTGCACCTCATACACATCTGTACATCTGACAAACACGTCAACATGTTAATGCATCAGTGCATACACATCTGTACATCTGACAAACACACACACACACACACACACACACACACGTCAACGTGTTAATGCATCACTGCATCTCATACACATCTGTACATCTGACAAACACACACACACACGTCAACGTGTTAATGCATGACTGCATCTCATACACATCTGTACATCTGACAAACACGTCAACGTGTTAATGCATCACTGCATCTCATACACATCTGTACATCTGACAAACACGTCAACGTGTTAATGCATCAGTTCATCTCATACACATCTGTACATCTGACAAACACGTCAACGTGTTAATGCATCAGTGCATACACATCTGTACATCTGACAAACACGTCAACGTGTTAATGCATAAGTGCACTTCATACACATCTGTACATCTGACAAACACACACACACATCAACATGTTAATGCATCAGTGCACCTCATACACATCTGTACATCTGACAAACACGTCAACATGTTAATGCATCAGTGCATACACATCTGTACATCTGACAAACACACACACACACGTCAACGTGTTAATGCATAAGAGCACCTCATACACATCTGACAAACACACACACGTCAACGTGTTAATGCATCAGTGTATCTCACACACATCTGTACATCTGACAAACACACACACACCAATGTGTTAATGCATCAGTGCATACACATCTGTACAGTTGACAAACACGTCAACGTGTTAATGCATCAGTGCACCTCATACACATCTGTACATCTGACAAACACACACACACACACACACACACGTCAACGTGTTAATGCATCACTGCACCTCATACACATCTGTACATCTGACAAACACGTCAACGTGTTAATGCATCAGTGCACCTCATACACATCTGTACATCTGACAAACACACACGTCAACGTGTTAATGCATCAGTGCATCTCACACACATCTGTACATCTGACAAACACACACGTCAACGTGTTAATGCATCAGTGCATCTCACACACATCTGTACATCTGACAAACACACACACACACACACACACACGTCAACGTGTTAATGCATCACTGCATCTCATACACATCTGTACATCTGACAAACACACACACACACGTCAACGTGTTAATGCATCTCATACACATCTGTACATCTGACACACACACACACACGTGTTAATGCATCAGTGCATACACATCTGTACATCTGACAAACACGTCAACGTGTTAATGCATCACTGCATCTCATACACATCTGTACATCTGATAAACACGTCAACGTGTTAATGCATTAGTGCACCTCATACACATCTGTACATCTGATAAACACGTCAACGTGTTAATGCATCAGTGCACCTCATACACATCTGTACATCTGACAAACACACACGTCAACGTGTTAATGCATCACTGCATCTCATACACATCTGTACATCTGATAAACACACACACATCAACGTGTTAATGCATCAGTGCATACACATCTGAAACACACACACACGTCAACGTGTTAATGCATCACTGCATCTCATACACATCTGTACATCTGACAAACACACACACACGTCAACGTGTTAATGCATCAGTGCACCTCATACACATCTGTACACACACACACACACGTCAACGTGTTAATGCATCACTGCATCTCATACACATCTGTACATCTGACAAACACGTCAACGTGTTAATGCATCAGTGCACCTCATGCACATCTGTACATCTGATAAACACGTCAACGTGTTAATGCATAAGTGCACCTCATACACATCTGTACATCTGATAAACACGTCAACGTGTTAATGCATCAGTGCACCTCATACACATCTGTACATCTGACAAACACACACACACACATCAACGTGTTAATGCATCACTGCACCTCATACACATCTGTACATCTGACAAACACGTCAACGTGTTAATGCATCACTGCATCTCATACACATCTGTACATCTGACAATCACGTCAACGTGTTAATGCATCAGTGCATCTCATACACATCTGTACAACTGACAAACACACACACGTCAACGTGTTAATGCATCACTGCATCTCATACACATTTGTAAATCTGACAAACACACACGTCAACGTGTTAATGCATCACTGCATCTCATACACATCTGTACATCTGACAAACACGTCAACGTGTTAATGCATCAGTGCATACACATCTGTACATCTGACAAACACAAACACGTCAACGTGTTAATGCATCAGTGCATCTCATACACATTTGTAAATCTGACAAACACACACGTCAACATGTTAATGCATCAGTGCATCTCATACACATCTGTACATCTGACAAACACACACACGTCAACGTGTTAATGCATCACTGCATCTCATACACATTTGTAAATCTGACAAACACACACGTCAACGTGTTAATGCATCACTGCATCTCATACACATCTGTACATCTGACAAACACGTCAACGTGTTAATGCATCAGTGCATACACATCTGTACATCTGACAAACACACACACGTCAACGTGTTAATGCATCACTGCATCTCATACACATTTGTAAATCTGACAAACACACACGTCAACGTGTTAATGCATCAGTGCATCTCATACACATCTGTACATCTGACAAACACGTCAACGTGTTAATGCATCAGTGCATACACATCTGTACACCTGACAAACACACACACACACAATGTGTTAATGCATAAGAGCACCTCACACACATCTGTACACCTGACAAACACACACACACACACACAAACACATAATCATACACACACACACACACACATACTCACCTGATTTCCAGGAAATGGTTGAGTTCAGTCTGATACTCTTTATTCTTTTCACGGATGTCTTTAGTGTAACTACACAATATCCACAGAGAGAGACATCAACAAGTGTGTAGTGAGTCAACAGCTCATCCATTAATAAATGTTCAACAGATCAATAATATGTGTGTGTCTGACCTGTCCTGAAGATCCGTCAGATCTTTGATTTCTGTCTTGAGTGTTTTCAGTGTCTCCTGGTTCTCTCTCTTCTCCTGCTGGTCTTTCTTCACTTCCTCCTCCAGTTTGTGCTGGAACATGGTGAGTTCAGTGCCGGCGATCTGCACATGAGCACAGCCGTTACTGTGAGCTGTGTGATGATGTGAGCGCTTCATGACATCATCAGTGACATCACTGTACCTGTGATCTGTGCGTGACGTTCTCGATCTCCTCTTGAAGTTCAGCGATCTGCTGTCTCCTCGTCTGCTGTGTGATGTCACGATCATCTTTCATCCGTTCAATCTTCTTTAACAGTTCAAGCTTTTGTTTTTCTTTCTGCGTCATGTCGCCCTGGAAACAACACGAACAACGTCAACATGTCCACGGGGTGATGAACTGATGGTGTAGCTACAGTCAATATGAAAACAACATAAACTCAGTTTACTTTAAAACATGTTTCTGGTGTTATTGTGAACGATTCATCAGTGCGCATGATTCTAAAGAGAAAACGCGCCTTCATAATGTCGCATCAGAATGTAATAACCTGCTCCGCATCTGAAATTACTTTCATTTTCGTCTCTAAGGCCACACAGGTACAGAAGTCTGATTACATTGTAATGCGTTCAACTACTTTGACTTTAAAAGTAATTGGATTACAGTAAGAATTAAAGTTACTCACATTGTTTTTCTCAAAGGAAACATACGGCTCGGTGTTGATGGAAACATCTGTCCTGTTAAAACCCTGTAAGACATGCCAGTCAGAGGTCAGAGGTCACAGCATTCATCATGACATCAATCTGTGAGAAGCTCTTACCTGCACAATAACAGCAGTCGTATGTTTATCTTCTCCAGCAGAACGCTCAGAGTTACAAACGAAGCGTTGAAGCGGAGCGCTGCGATGTTCTCCAACGGTCTCGTACAGCTGCAGCGCTTCCGCTTGAGCCGCCGCATCTACTGCGATACCATCATCATAAGAGTATGGATCGGGGAGAAGTGGGAATGGATCAGAGGAGTCTTTGTTATCAATAATAATTTGAGACATGCCGTTGGTCAAAACGTCTATTTGTGGCCGGAACTCTTGAGCTGAAGTGTTCAAGTGTGACGCTGCGAGCGACACGGCGTGTTTCATCAGACCAATCAGATCGCCCGTCATGACGAATCTCAGAGACTCCAGCAGGAACAGATTCAGTCCTCCAGCGTCGGCGATCTTCTGCTGCGCTTCTGTGGGGAAATTCTCCAACTCGCCGACCATCAGAGGATCCGACGCGCACAGAGGGCCGTGTTCCTCCAGAATCTGAGCGAAATAACTGAAGAAGAGAAGACATGACACTACTACGTGTACTTTTGCTTCACATTCATTCTTAGTCCATTCTAATGAACTAATGACCTGAAACTTGTCTTGAGGATGTCTAGTTCTTTATTATGACTTTGTGAATGGCTCCTGGATGAAATGTGCTTTAGGAATAAACTTGCATGAAGTCAGAATCATCATCAGCTCTCACATCATCACTGAAATCACATGTACAGCAGACATGATCATGTGAGCGTGCACATACTCATATAAACTCTCTTTGGTGGGGTCGGGGTTATTGTCCAGAATTCTCTCATAATAGCTTCTGTGTGCTGCTGATCCGGCGTACTGCTGCTCAAACTCTGCCAGCTGACCGCGCAGGTGATCGGGAACACTGAACGGATCAGCGCCGCTCAGAAACATCCTGAAACATTTACAAACACGTTTCACACATGAGAATGTTGAAAGAGTTCATATATGTGCTGGACACTTGCTTTTCCTTCAATATCTAAGACGACACACAGTGAAAACTCCAAAAGTGAATTCACCTCTTCAACTCTGGGACATTTTTGGGCTGCCGCAATTTTTCACACTTAAATTTAAAAGCTCAACATTCACACATACTGTGCACTAACCGCCAAAAATGTCCCCAAATAAAGATAGACTCCAATTATTCATAAATAATATTGTATCCGTTTACAATCTTATGACAAATAGAATTAAATATATATATGTTTTTGTCGTTGTCCTAAATTTTTAAGCATGTAATTCAGGTTCTGTTCAGCCCGTCTCCATCCAAATAGTCCTTATTTTATTCCACTAGATGGCAGGAAGTACTCGAAATTCATCTTCCATCAGCAAATGTCGAATGTCGGCGCTCTAACACATTCATCCCAATACACAGATGTGAACTGTAGGTGGCGCTCTAACACATTCATCCCAATACACAGATGTGAACTGTAGGTGGAGCTCTAACACATTCCATCACAATACACAGATGTGAACTGTAGGTGGAGCTCTAACACATTCCATCACAATACACAGATGTGAACTGTAGGTGGCGCTCTAACACATTCCATCACAATACACAGATGTGAACTGTAGGTGGAGCTCTAACACATTCCATCACAATACACAGATGTGAACTGTAGGTGGCGCTCTAACACATTCCATCACAATACACAGATGTGAACTGTAGGTGGCGCTCTAACACATTCCATCACAATACACAGATGTGAACTGTAGGTGGAGCTCTAACACATTCCATCACAATACACAGATGTGAACTGTAGGTGGAGCTCTAACACATTCCATCACAATACACAGATGTGAACTGTAGGTGGCGCTCTAACACATTCCATCACAATACACAGATGTGAACTGTAGGTGGCGCTCTAACACATTCCATCACAATACACAGATGTGAACTGTAGGTGGCGCTCTAACACATTCCATCACAATACACAGATGTGAACTGTAGGTGGAGCTCTAACACATTCCATCACAATACACAGATGTGAACTGTAGGTGGCGCTCTAACACATTCCATCACAATACACAGATGTGAACTGTAGGTGACGCTCTAACACATTCCATCACAATACACAGATGTGAACTGTAGGTGGCGCTCTAACACATTCCATCACAATACACAGATGTGAACTGTAGGTGGCGCTCTAACACATTCCATCACAATACACAGATGTGAACTGTAGGTGGCGCTCTAACACATTCCATCCCAATACACAGATGTGAACTGTAGGTGGCGCTCTAACACATTCCATCACAATACACAGATGTGAACTGTAGGTGGCGCTCTAACACATTCCATCACAATACACAGATGTGAACTGTAGGTG
Source organism: Moxostoma hubbsi (assembly GCA_032164185.1). Taxonomy (NCBI): domain Eukaryota; kingdom Metazoa; phylum Chordata; class Actinopteri; order Cypriniformes; family Catostomidae; genus Moxostoma; species Moxostoma hubbsi. The sequence goes on along the minus strand of JAVLUX010000038.1, from coordinate 369,986 downwards.
ACGCTCTAACACATTCCATCACAATACACAGATGTGAACTGTAGGTGACGCTCTAACACATTCCATCACAATACACAGATGTGAACTGTAGGTGGAGCTCTAACACATTCCATCACAATACACAGATGTGAACTGTAGGTGGCGCTCTAACACATTCCATCACAATACACAGATGTGAACTGTAGGTGACGCTCTAACACATTCCATCACAATATACAGATGTGAACTGTAGGTGGCGCTCTAACACATTCCATCACAATACACAGATGTGAACTGTAGGTGGCGCTCTAACACATTCCATCACAATACACAGATGTGAACTGTAGGTGGCGCTCTAACACATTCCATCACAATACACAGATGTGAACTGTAGGTGACGCTCTAACACATTCCATCACAATACACAGATGTGAACTGTAGGTGGAGCTCTAACACATTCCATCACAATACACAGATGTGAACTGTAGGTGGCGCTCTAACACATTCCATCACAATACACAGATGTGAACTGTAGGTGGAGCTCTAACACATTCCATCACAATACACAGATGTGAACTGTAGGTGGCACTCTAACACATTCCATCACAATACACAGATGTGAACTGTAGGTGGAGCTCTAACACATTCCATCACAATACACAGATGTGAACTGTAGGTGGCACTCTAACACATTCCATCACAATACACAGATGTGAACTGTAGGTGGAGCTCTAACACATTCCATCACAATACACAGATGTGAACTGTAGGTGGAGCTCTAACACATTCCATCACAATACACAGATGTGAACTGTAGGTGGCACTCTAACACATTCCATCACAATACACAGATGTGAACTGTAGGTGGCGCTCTAACACATTCCATCACAATACACAGATGTGAACTGTAGGTGGCGCTCTAACACATTCCATCACAATACACAGATGTGAACTGTAGGTGGCGCTCTAACACATTCCATCACAATACACAGATGTGAACTGTAGGTGGAGCTCTAACACATTCCATCTCAATACACAGATGTGAACTGTAGGGGGCGCTCTAACACATTCCATCACAATACACAGATGTGAACTGTAGGTGGCGCTCTAACACATTCCATCACAATACACAGATGTGAACTGTAGGTGGAGCTCTAACACATTCCATCACAATACACAGATGTGAACTGTAGGTGGCGCTCTAACACATTCCATCACAATACACAGATGTGAACTGTAGGTGGCGCTCTAACACATTCCATCACAATACACAGATGTGAACTGTAGGTGGCGCTCTAACACATTTCACCCCTCACAGATGTGTTCGTCCATAGACATTCAGTCTAATGTTCAGTTCAAGCAACACCCTCATTATTTCATTGAATATCTCGGCCTCTGAGTGGACTACAAGCTCAATCTAGGGGTCATTAGAAAGCCATATAGAGATACAATTTTATCAAAAACACATTTCTGATGATTTATTTTGCATGGTCTTCCTTCGGGACGGCATATTTTGTTCTGGTCATCTAAGATATAACATTAGATTATTCACACAAGCACTCACAGACATGTAAACAATGACACATTTTTTAGAAAACTGGCAAAGATAGAATCAGATATAAAGTTTTTAGATTAATTTTAGATCTTACTGCAGCAGTTATTGGAGCATAAATGAGACATTTATATTTGATGACTTACAGAAATCATATTTCACTTTGTGATTCTTTTGAAAATCATTTAAACTCTGTTATTAGTTCAATAAAATAAACTATACAGTCACATTCCTGAGAATGAGAGCTTTCATTTGATATATGATATGTCAAATTAAGTACTATTTTAAAGACTTTTATATTCATATTCATGTTTCACCACTAGGTGGCTCTTATTTGCCACACAGATGACTTAAGACATTATTTTGTTATTTTATGTAGCAAATGCAGAAGTGATGTTTATCTATGAAAAGTTCAGATTCTGAGCTTTTAAATGATGCTACATATGCCTGATTTATGTATACAGGGACTTGAGAACTCACAGAGAATCTTCCTCCGAGAACAGATCATCTTCATCATCATCATCATCTTCTCTGGAGTGTCCGGCTCTGACTCCAGACAGCATAATAACTGACTGAAACACACACACACACACACACACACACACACACGTGTGAGCACGGGGCGTTTGTTTCTGCGGTGCCGCTGTGATGTCACTCAAACTCACCTTTGATTCCTTCTTGTTTTTCTTTCGATGTCTGTTTTTACTCTTAAATACTGTATTCTGAAACACATGAAGCGTTACTATAGCAACCGCATCTCAGTGACATGAATGATGATGTCAGACGTCACAAATGATTCTTACTATGTGCTCGTCATCATCCGTCTTTTTAAGGACTAAACAAACGGCGTCTAAAGACAGAGAAAACATTTACAGAACACAGTTGGACACAGTCACACATGTTCAGCGACTGACTGTCTTACGTACCGTCTTCAAAATATTGATCAAGAATGAAGTGACAGGTGTGAAAGTGCTCTCGATTCGACTCTAGAGCCCAAATAAATAGACGCATTTCTTTAGCAGGAGCTTGTCTTAAATACTCCATTACAGTAAAACCGCCGCCATCAAATAACCCTTGAACAGTGCTGAACTTCTCGATTAGCATTTCCTGCAGAGGTGTAAACGCGAGCAGCGGCGACACGTCCAACTCGTCCAGATGAGAACAATGACGACTGATGAAGGACTCGGCTGCCGTCAGACCTGATAAACACACACAGAGACCGTCAATCAAACACTGAACGATACAGAGACATAAAGAGTGTCTGCAGTCACGCGGATGTTCATGATCCACTAACACACACCTGCTTTATCCAGCTGCTGAGCCCAATGCTGTAATTTGTGTTTGATATGAAGTGATGATCCGAGCGTCTCGATAAAGACTCGAGCCCACACGCGGTTCTGAGACTCCAGCAGAAGATCCACCAGCTCCGTCAGGACTCGCGCATCACAGCAGCTGTTTAACACGCTCTCATGTCCTTTACTCTCGTACAGATCCAGCCACGGCCGCAGCCGCTCCACCACGCAAGAAATATTCACACATTCTTCTTTAAAAAGTTCTTTGTTTTCATGAATTTGATGTAAAACTTGATCCGCATAAATAGAGTCTGTGTGTGTAGCTGCAGGAAGGAGAAGAGCAGAGATTCAGTGTGAAAGCTGGAGCTCATCATGTATGTTCACGTGTTCATCATCATGCATGTTCAGCATCATGCATGTTCACGTGTTCATCATCATGCATGTACACGTGTTCATCATCATGCATGTTCACGTGTTCATCATCATGCATGTACACGTGTTCAGCATCATGCATGTTCACGTGTTCATCATCATGCATGTTCACGTGTTCAGCATCATGCATGTTCACGTGTTCAGCATCATGCATGTTCACGTGTTCAGCATCATGCATGTTCACGTGTTCCTCACCTGCCGTTTGGTCTTCAGGGGCGTCTGCAGGTGTTACTTCCTTTATCTCTGTATGAGCGACTCGTGCTGCCAACTTCTGTTGTTTCCTCCGAAGCTTCCGATCGTTTTTAGATTTCAACTTCTTAATACTGTGAGAGAGAAACAACACGTGCTGTAACTCATCTGAACATGCTGTTAAACATGCTGCTTACACGCATGACATATAAACGTCACCTTGTACACGGCTGTTTGATTCTCAATCGTCCAGTAGGTCTGATTTTAGGAATAGACGTTTGAAACTGAGAGATCAAGAGAATATTTAGTCCAGTAAATGACATTAAACACATCGTGTAAATGGTCGAGTGAACGCCTCACCTCACACTTTATGAGCCCCGTCGGGCCAAATATTACAATGTGACAGATTTGCCCCCTACAGTCCGGCGTAAGACACAAATCCTTTAGAAAATCCTGCAATAAAAGAAACACACAATGAAAGGGAAGTTTGTTTATCTACATGGATCAAATATGACACACAACGTTTGACGGCTCCCGTCTCACTCGCGGTTCAAGCTGATCTGTGGAGCTTCACATGTTTATGGCACCATCTAGTGGTTATGTGTAAAAACAAAAGTGGTTTCAATGTTTATATCGATCTATTTAAAATGAAAAGTGACTTATGTTGGGATAAATGACAGCTGATTTTAATAAAGGTAAAGTGACAGTAATGATTATATTGTTACTGATATTATTAAATTAGTATTTACTGAATAGAAGCAACTTGTGCTTGGTTAAAATTTTGTATATTATTTTATTGAAAAAAATGCTTTGAAATCCATGTATTAAATATGAATCAACAGTTTTTTGAGGAATATCTCTCAATCAGCATTACGTTCATGCACACCACAACAAAATAACTAATTAATTTTATAATATATATTTACAGTGTGAATGAATATTTCTGTATAATTTCATATATGCCGTCTGCTCCGTCATTATGAAGATCTCATTATTTTACATCACAAGCTATTATGATGTCATCAAGTTACTGAGACCCTTTTTTAAATGCCAATATATATTTAGTGCATAAAATACATGTTCATTGAAAAATTATATTTGATTGTATTTGATGTGCTGAATTGAACTGCGATACATTTCAGTCCATATTTAGAGGAGAGGAAGTTGTCATGGCCAAACTCTCGCACATTTGGTATCTCTGAAAAGCCTAGAGAGTCCTCTGATAATACCCCAATATTTACCCCTGTAGACAAACTTACATAACAAATGTCCCACAGAAATAAAGTGCTGGAGGATAACGACCTTTAATGCATAAAAACAACTTTTTCTTTATTATTTATTTTGATAGTTTGTCTAATGGTACTAATCGAATATTCTGACAGTTCTTTCCTATGTCAGGCTTTACAGGGTTAAAAGGTTTCTTATAGGATCGAGTGTGTCTGACCGACCTTTTCATTCTTATCCGCGAATGAAAGAGTTTTGAGTTTTTTCCAGCAGCTGATGTGAAACTCCACTTTACAGCTCTGACAACACGACATCTGTATGAAACCCTGAAACACACGACACAGTAGTATTATATTACACTTTCACATCCATCTGATGTTCATCATTAGATTCATGTACACTCAACTCACTTTAAAGTCTGGATCACTGAAGTACATTTCAACAGTATGATTCAGGCAGTGTTGATGGCGGCAGATCGCATCTGCTTTAGGTGGAAATGTACAGATCTCTATAAATTTCTCCAGATGTTCCTGCACAACACAAACAGTTCGATATCAACTCATCACTCATGAATACACATGTTGACATTAAATGTACCTCTCACCTTTCAAAGCAGAAATGTGCTGCTCATATTTTGTTAAAGCACTTAAATTGTTAAAATCATTCTTTTGAAGTGAACTACTTCTCTAGGCGAAAAGAAGTTTCTAGGAACTTCAATTGTATTCAACTCAAAATGTTCCTTTAAGAACATTAACCTTCATTAAACACCTGACAATTAATTTAATCTACACCAGACGGTGTGTGAAAAAAGCTCGGAGGATCATCAGAGACTCCAGTCACCCGAGTCATGGGCTGCTCTCACTGCTTCCATCAGGCAGGCGGTATCGCAGCATCAGGACCCGCACCACCCGACTACATGACAGCTTCTTCCCACAAGCAATCAGACTTCTGAACTTTTCATCAATCATGATACATATATCAACACTTTATTAGCCTCAGACTGGACCCACATTTATACTTCACTTAATAACACACTGGCAACTGACTATCAACTGACAGCTGAATGTCAAAATAACACTTCATATTTATTTCCTCTGACTACATGGGTTATTTTGTGTGTAATGTGAAACAAGATGTGTAAACTGTGTTATGTGTACATTAGATGTTTATTGTCATACTGTTATGTTGCTCGGAACTGCACACAAAACTGTCAACCACTCGCACACTAGCGCGCACACTCACCTGTAAATATGACGGTTGTGTTTCCTCCACTATGGCTTTAGTTGTTGGCCAGGTGAGTTTTCCAGGTGTGATGCGTCTTCGAATCATCAGTAGAGCGTTAGAGAACTGCTCGAGAGCTTTAGCAAATCTACAACATACACAAACATCAACATGAAGCGCATCACAGTCACTCATGGAGCGAATCATTCTGTACATCAGCACACTCACCTGTTCTCCTTCAGGTAAACTCTGCCCATCCCATAATGCATCAGTGACTGAAACTTCCTTTCTGTTGACTCTAATGTGGTGAATAATCTCTGAGCTTCAGCCAGTTCCTGTCGGCACAGAAAACACAAAATCATTTATGGACCATCACAGTTCTTAAAGTGATTTCATGTAAATGTCGCTTTACGGCTTCTTCGAGATGAATTGTGGTCTGTTACCTCGGACTGACCAACTTCCAGCAGAGCTGTTGCATAACCATAAATCAGAACACATTTATCCAGCTCTGATAAACCCAGATCCTGTCAAACACATTCAAGAAATACATCAAAGAATCAAACAGTGCAATGGATGAACTTAAACATAAGAGGATTTTCTAGCAACTTCTTCTAGCAAATTTTCTAGTCACTCATTAGTCTGCCGTTTATTGAACTCATTTGAGTGATGTTAGAAATGCCTCAAAGTCTCATTAACAACAAGCTCCTGAAATGACCTTCAAACTTCACTTCATGACTGTTCGTGTCAAAGTGCAGCAAAAATTAATTCCATCACACACGCACACACAGACACGCACACACTGACACGCACACACACAGACACGCACACTCACGCAAGTGCACACTCATTCACGCAAGTGCACACTCATTCAAGCGCGCGCACTCACGCACGCACACACTCACCGTGCGAACACTCACCACGCGCACTCACGTACTCACCATGCACATGTTCACACTAACACACACACACACACTGTTACCGTGGTTCCGCTGGAGTCCAGTATACTGAGAGCGAGAGAGAAGGACTGCTGTGCGTTTCGACAGCGCTGATCGCTGAGTGCCGTGTGACCCTCCTGAACAGCCATGCAGAAGCGTTCTCTCAGTCCCGCGTTATTGACGATGTCCTGTCACGAACAACAGCACCATTAAACGACATGTAATAAAAACATCCATCATATTACATTGAAAGTCCAACATGAGCCACATACTTACCGCTGGATTGGCTCGTTTCTCTGCTGCAGTTGTGCGTTTGGTCCGGACGGATGGTTTATCTGGAGCACTGTACACAGATTTCTTTGTCTTCCGTGGAGTTATTTCACTGAGAGAAAAATTATCAGGAATAAACGTCATTCACATGATAACACTCTACACTCAAATCACTATATTCCTGCTGAAGTTTAACGCGTTGCATCTTTAATGCAGTCGTATTTAATGCGTTGCATCTTTAATGCAGTCGTATTTAATGCGTTACATCTTTAATGCAGTCGTGTTTAACACGTTGCATCTTTAATGCAGTCGTATTTAATGCAGTCGTATTTAATGCAGTCGTATTTAATGCAGTCGTATTTAACGCATAGCATCTTTAATGCAGTCGTATTTAACGCGTTGCATCTTTAATGCAGTCGTATTTAACGCGTTGCATCTTTAATGCAGTCGTATTTAACGCGTTGCATCTTTAATGCAGTCGTATTTAATGCAGTCGTATTTAACGCGTTGCATCTTTAATGCAGTCGTATTTAACGCGTTGCATCTTTAATGCAGTCGTATTTAACGCGTTGCATCTTTAATGCAGTCGTATTTAACGCGTTGCATCTTTAATGCAGTCGTATTTAATGCAGTCGTATTTAACGCGTTGCATCTTTAATGCAGTCGTATTTAATGCAGTCGTATTTAATGCAGTCGTATTTAACGCAGTCGTATTTAACGCAGTCGTATTTAACGCGTTGCATCTTTAATGCAGTCGTATTTAACGCGTTGCATCTTTAATGCAGTCGTATTTAATGCAGTCGTATTTAATGCAGTCGTATTTAATGCAGTCGTATTTAACGCGTTGCATCTTTAATGCAGTCGTATTTAATGCAGTCGAATTTAATGCAGTCGTATTTAACGCGTTGCATCTTTAATGCAGTCGTATTTAACGCGTTGCATCTTTAATGCAGTCGTATTTAATGCAGTCGTATTTAACGCGTTGCATCTTTAATGCAGTCGTATTTAATGCAGTCGTATTTAACGCGTTGCATCTTTAATGCAGTCGTATTTAACGCGTTGCATCTTTAATGCAGTCGTATTTAACGTGTTGCATCTTTAATGCAGTCGTATTTAACGCATAGCATCTTTAATGCAGTCGTGTTTAACGCATAGCATCTTTAATGCAGTCGTGTTTAACGCGTTGCATCTTTAATGCAGCCGTATTTAACGCGATGCATCTTTAATGCAGCCGTATTTAACGCGTTGCATCTTTAATGCAGTCGTATTTAACGCGTTGCATCTTTAATGCAGCCGTATTTAATGCGTTGCATCTTTAATGCAGCCGTATTTAATGCGTTGCATCTTTAATGCAGTCGTATTTAATGCGTTGCATCTTTAATGCAGCCGTATTTAATGCGTTGCATCTTTAATGCAGTCGTATTTAATGCGATGCATCTTTAATGCAGCCGTATTTAATGCGTTGCATCTTTAATGCAGTCATATTTAATGCGATGCATCTTTAATGCAGTCGTATTTAATGCGTTGCATCTTTAATGCAGTCGTATTTAATGCTTTGCATCTTTAATGCAGTCGTATTTAATGCATAGCATCTTTAATGCAGTCGTATTTAATGCGTTGCATCTTTAATGCAGTCGTATTTAATGCGTTGCATCTTTAATGCAGTCGTATTTAATGCGTTGCATCTTTAATGCAGTCGTATTTAATGCTTTGCATCTTTAATGCAGTCGTATTTAATGCGTTGCATCTTTAATGCAGTCGTATTTAATGCGTTGCATCTTTAATGCAGCCGTATTTAATGTGTTACATCTTTAATGCAAGTAAATGCATCACTCTCACGCACGCGCACATTCTCACATGCAAACACACACACTAGTCACACACACACACAAAGTCACACCCATATACTCAATACACACACACACACACACACACACACCCACATACTCAACACACACACTCTAATGGAATTGACTGTAATGACATGAAAAACACTAATGCATCCTGTTACTGTCCGACACACACACACACACACAACGGTCTATGATCACTGATGTACAAATCATTTAGTTTTTAGTTAATCATTTAATTTCACAGGAAGTGAAATGAAAGTGAATATAACAAGACTATAACTTGTATATAACAATATAAGTCTCGACACAAGAATGTCACTTGACTCTTATTTTCCCTCTTTTGCATTAAAAGATACAAGCTTCATGATGAAGAACAAGTATTCTGAAGCATCACTGCAATCCGATTCTAACATTAAGCATTATAATTATGGTTATTTGTTTTTGTTAAATGAAGTAATTCCTGAATAAAGCACAAAAAATGAATATAGACCATTTCAAGGACTGTTTGTTGGTGACGCCATTATTCCATGAACATCTCCTGCTTGTCAAAACAGAGACGGGCCACTTCTATTCAAATGAATGGGAGAAATTGGAACGCCCAACAGCGGTCAACGGGCAACCCCCCTTACAGGTAAAACAGCCAATCACCTTTTAGATACAGAAATCACCTGTCAATCAACTCGAGAACACGCGTGCGCATTAGATATACAAGATGGTACGATTGTGTTTAAAGAAACACAGTTTATTACACCAGCTGTGATGGAACGACACGCCCGTCCCATGGATCATTATCGTGCCCGTCACCCTGGCTCACGTGATCCCAATGAAGCGCGTCATGACCGCTGCCTTTAAACATTGAGCGCGCCTCTCCTGGGAGACCGGTCTGTACCTGCAGCCATCTTTACATTGCCAGGAACGGAGTGCAGAGGGTCCGGAGTTAGATGCATCGCTGGACCCACACCCCAAAACCCCGGCACGAGCTGGAGCACACATCAAGGCCGACGGGACGGGACACCAGGTCACAATTCCCCTCTAGTGCCGAGGCCCAAGGATGCTGGACCGCGCCAGCGAAGCCGCTCAGTGTCGTCAGATTTCTCTGCTTATCTATGTTGTTTTACCAACATTTTTGAAGATTTCAATCATTCCCATTCAAGCAGATGCACTTTCTCATTTACACAGAACTACAGTTGCCCAAACTGCCCCAGAACGGTCCACAAACGGCCGCCGGGTGGACTGACATACCTTGAAATACACGGACATACATCTGGACCGTAGTTATTCCTTTATTTTAGATTACATACTTGAAATGGTCTATAAATAAAATAACTTTGTGCTCAAGCAGTAAAACATGTTTCATGATGCAGATGTTATAGTTGTGTTACCTCTTCATGTCTTTGTGTCTGGCAGCTGCTTCTTCAGCGCGTGTTTGAGCTCCTGAGTTTCCTGAAATAAAATGATTCATACAATGAAAGCAGCGCATGTCAAAGTCAAGCAAGCTCTCTTGAGAATACAAGCTTTCAGAGAAAGACACTCCCACGTTCTGGAAAATAAAGACAGGAAACCCGCAGGACCAGAAGTGCAGCTTGTGCTACAGACTGGCAGCAGCTTCTAGAAGCGATCGCAGGATGGCAGAAATATCACTGACTGTCAGTGCGGCTCATGTAAACATGCGGTATAATCCAAACACGAAACTTTATATTTCTCCAATGACACAACAACAGAACAACATCTCATCCTCATGATTAAACTCCCAACTAATGATATCACTGGAACTAATACATCAGATTAACATCATCAAGTGGGAAATGCTCAAATAAAAGGTTTTAAAAAGGTTATTTCAAGTAAATCAGGTCCGTCCTTTTTTATTCAAAGCCACTTGAAGACGCATGACAGCTCTGTGAATCATGAAAGGCGACTTATTAAACAAGTAAATATATAAAATGCGCATGCAGCTCCTGCGCATCAGCGAATGGCGCTGCTCCGTTTACACAGTCGTGGCTTTTTTTAGCCTTCACGTGTTGCACAATATTTGAGAACATCATCTCAGATGTAGATGCTCAATAGTTCGGTGCACTTATAATATACATTTAGAACGGCACCGGAGGAACATTTGACCAGAATTTGAATGAGAAGTGAATTAAACTACTGTGAACTAGCCCACAAACATACAGGACGTCCTGGAGACTTCAGAATGTCAAAATAAAAGCGTGAGGGTTTAAAGGTGCACGACTGAGATGTATTACTATATTATATTATTATTTGTTCATAAGTTGAATGGTCAGCTGATATATTACAACTAAATTAACAAAAGAGATCTGAATCCTTTAAAGTCCAGATACAAAATGAAAACATTTAGGAAAAAAAATAAAAAATTAAACTCTTTCTTTTCTACTGAAGACAGGAACTACATTACCCAGTATAATAGTTAATAAGTGTTTCTTAATAATCGATACATTTATATTGTGTAAATAATGTGTAGTTAGAAGTTTGTGTTTCTTTACATATTAAAGAGTACTCCAATTACATCTACACAATAAACATATTCTGAACTGATTATGTAAAAAACAACAACAACACTGGTATCGGATCGGGATCAGCATTCCGGCTCTTTTGGCTCCCAAACGGCTCTTTAATAAAAATATGTTTTGTATTTTTTCAAGTGTGCAATAGTTTGACTGTAATTGGTATTAAAACAATTCTAATTAAATGATTAAATGAAATCATACTCTACCTTAACAACAATGTACATTAAATGAAAGGGTTTGTTATGAATTTTTTTTTTAATATATATAAATATATTAATGCGTGATTGACAGGAACAACAGGTGAGGCTGTTAGTCTGAGCAGTGTTAATATTCCCATACCTGTGATGTCATGCTGGGCTTTCCGGATCTCAGACTTCTGCCATTTAAGACAACAAAACGTTAAACGTCACATACAGCTCATTCATGCTACACAAACCACGTCTGCTGTTCTTAAAAAGTATTGAACAGACACAATCGTCTTGCTCACAGATGAACACCGCAGACGTGAGCAGATATATCAGAATGGGACTTCCTGTCCGTGTTGCTCACCGGATTCTCCAGGACTGAAGAATGCGACACAGCTTCAGACGGACGACTGGATTTCAGCGGATGATGTAAAGAATCACTGGCCACATGCACTCTGTGAAGAAATCAACCTTAAGCAAACGCTCACAACACCAAACAGCAGAAGTAGCACAACATGAGCATTAAATACCTGACTCGACAAGAACCGTTCTTTGCCTCCATCTTCTTAGACTTCCCCTCAGCTTGAGAAAAGATATCATGTCATTAAAAAACAACACAATCCATGGAAGTGAACACACGGTGAACGATTGTGTTGGTGTTTCACCTCGGGTCTCCTGAAGTTCAGTGTGGAATCGCTCAAACTGCTGCTGCAGATCTTTCTGTCCTTCTGTGTCTGCGGTGCACACGCTCAGAGCGAGTCTGTTCGCTTCCAGCGCTTTCTGATGCTCCCCGAGATAGAAGAGCGCGTCACAGAACCGATAATGACCCTGAGAATAAAACACGTGTCATATGACTGATAAAGAGACATAAAATAATGCAAAGCTGGTGTTTGATGTCACACTGGATCTATACGGTGTGATGCATGATGGGAGATGACAGTGTGTTTTCATGTGTCTTTACCTTCGCCCAGTCTGGCTGTAATATTACGGCTCTCTTTCCGTCACCAAGTGCTTTCCTGAAACAATTTCCACAATGCGGATTATTGCCCGTTACTGGCGAGGAATCTGCCAGTGTAATGTATATCACACGCGTACCACACGCATACCACATGCATCTCACACTCGCATCTCACACGCATACCACACGCATACCACTCGCGATCTCACACGCATACCACTCGCATCTCACACGCATACCACTCGCATCTCACACTCGCATACCACACGCATCTCACACTCGCATCTCACACGCATACCACTCGCATCTCACACGCATACCACTCGCATCTCACACGCATACCACTCGCATCTCACACGCGCGCATACCACTCGCATACCACTCGCATCTCACACACGCATACCACTCGCATCTCACACTCGCATCTCACACTCGCATCTCACACTCGCATCTCACACTCGCATACCACTCGCATCTCACACTCGCATACCACTCGCATCTCACACGCATACCACTCGCATCTCACACGCATACCACACGCATCTCACACTCGCATCTCACACGCATACCACTCGCATCTCACACGCATACCACTCGCATCTCACTCGCGATCTCACACGCGCGCATACCACTCGCATACCACTCGCATCTCACACACGCATACCACTCGCATCTCACACTCGCATACCACTCGCATCTCACTCGCATACCACTCGCATCTCACACTCGCATCTCACACGCATACCACTCGCATCTCACACGCATACCACTCGCATCTCACACTCGCATACCACTCGCATCTCACACTCGCATACCACTCGCATCTCACACTCGCATACCACTCGCATCTCACACGCATACCACTCGCATCTCACACTCGCATACCACTCGCATCTCACACTCGCATACCACTCGCATCTCACACTCGCATACCACTCGCATCTCACACGCATACCACACGCATCTCACACTCGCATCTCACACGCATACCACTCGCATACCACTCGCATCTCACTCGCATACCACTCGCATCTCACTCGCATACCACTCGCATCTCACACGCATACCACACGCATCTCACACGCATACCACACTCGCATCTCACACGCGATCTCACACGCGCGCATACCACTCGCATCTCACACTCGCATACCACTCGCATCTCACTCGCAATCTCACACGCGCGCATACCACACGCATACCACTCGCGTACCACTCGAGCATATCAGACGCATATCACTCGCATCTCACACGCATACCACTCACATCTCACATGCGCGCATACCACACGCATACCACACGCGCATCTCACTCGCATATATCAGACGCATATCACACGTACACTCACCTAAAGGATTATTAGGAACACCTGTTCAATTTCTCATTAATGCAATTATCTAATCAACCAATCACATGGCAGTTGCTTCAATGCATTTAGGGGTGTGGTCCTGGTCAAGACAATCTCCTGAACTCCAAACTGAATGTCAGAATGGGAAAGAAAGGTGATTTAAGCCATTTTGAGCGTGGCATGGTTGTTGGTGCCAGAAGCGCCGGTCTGAGTATTTCACAATCTGCTCAGTTACTGGGATTTTCACGCACAACCATTTCTAGGGTTTACAATGAATGGTGTGAAAAGGGAAAAACATCCAGTATGCGGCAGTCCTGTGGGTGAAAATGCCTTGTTGATGCTAGAGGTCAGAGGAGAATGGGCCAACTGATTCAAGCTGATAGAAGAGCAACTTTGACTGAAATAACCACTCGTTACAACCGAGGTATGCAGCAAAGCATTTGTGAAGCCACAACACGCACAACCTTGAGGCGGATGGGCTACAACAGCAGAAGACCCCACCGGGTACCACTCATCTCCACTACAAATAGGAAAAAGAGGCTACAATTTGCAAGAGCTCACCAAAATTGGACAGTTGAAGACTGGAAAAATGTTGCCTGGTCTGATGAGTCTCGATTTCTGTTGAGACATTCAGATGGTAGAGTCAGAATTTGGCGTAAACGTAATGAGAACATGGATCCATCATGCCTTGTTACCACTGTGCAGGCTGGTGGTGGTGGTGTAATGGTGTGGGGGATGTTTTCTTGGCACACTTTAGGCCCCTTAGTGCCAATTGGGCATCGTTTAAATGCCACGGCCTACCTGAGCATTGTTTCTGACCATGTCCATCCCTTTATGGCCACCATGTACCCATCCTCTGATGGCTACTTCCAGCAGGATAATGCACCATGTCACAAAGCTCAAATCATTTCAAATTGGTTTCTTGAACATGACAATGAGTTCACTGTACTAAAATGGCCCCCACAGTCACCAGATCTCAACCCAATAGAGCATCTTTGGGATGTGGTGGAACGGGAGCTTCGTGCCCTGGATGTGCATCCCACAAATCTCCATCAACTGCAAGATGCTATCCTATCAATATGGGCCAACATTTCTAAAGAATGCTTTCAGCACCTTGTTGAATCAATGCCACGTAGAATTAAGGCAGTTCTGAAGGCGAAAGGGGGTCAAACACAGTATTAGTATGGTGTTCCTAATAATCCTTTAGGCGAGTGTATATATCCCTCGCATATCACACGCATATCTCGCACGCATATCACACGCATATCTCGCACGCATATCACTCGTATATCTCTCACGCATATCCCTCGCATCTCTCGCACGCATATCCCTCGCATCTCTCGCACGCATATCACTCGTATATCTCGCACGCATATCACTCGTATATCTCGCACGCATATCGCACGTATATCTCGCTCGCATATATCGCACGTATATCTCGCTCGCATATATCGCACGTATATCTCGCTCGCATATATCGCACGTATATCTCGCACGCATATATCACACGCATATCTCGCTCGCATATATCACACGCATATCTCACACGCATATATCACACGCATATATCACTCGTATATATCACATGCATATATCACACGCATATATCACACGCATCTCACTCGTATATATCACACGCATCTCACTCGTATATATCACACGCATCTCACTCGTATATATCACACGCATCTCACTCGTATATATCACACACATCTCACTCGTATATCACTCGCATATATCACACACATCTCACTCGTATATATAACACGCATATCACACACATCTCACTCGCATATATCACACGCATATCACACACATCTCACTCGCATATATCACACGCATATCACACACATCTCACTCGCATATATCACACGCATATCACACACATCTCACTCGTATATATCACACGCATATCACACACATCTCACTCGTATATATCACACGCATATCACACACATCTCACTCGTATATATCACACGCATCTCACTCGTATATCACACGCATATCACACACATCTCACTCGCATATATCACACGCATATCACACCCATCTCACTCGCATATATCACACACATCTCACTCGTATATCACACGCATATCACACACATCTCACTCGCATATATCACACGCATCTCACTCGTATATCACACGCATATCACACACATCTCACTCGCATATATCACACGCATCTCACTCGCATATATCACACGCATATCACACCCATCTCACTCGTATATCACACGCATATCACACACATCTCACTCGCATATATCACACGCATATCACACCCATCTCACTCGCATATATCACACGCATATCACACCCATCTCACTCGCATATATCACACGCATATCACACACATCTCACTCGCATATATCACACGCATCTCACTCGCATATATCACACGCATATCACACGCATCTCACTCGTATATCACACGCATATCACACACATCTCACTCGCATATATCACACGCATCTCACTCGCATATATCACACGCATATCACACACATCTCACTCGCATATATCACACGCATATCACACCCATCTCACTCGCATATATCACACGCATCTCACTCGTATATCACACGCATATCACACACATCTCACTCGCATATATCACACCCATCTCACTCGCATATATCACACACATCTCACTCGTATATATCACACACATCTCACTCGTATATATCACACGCATATCACTCGTATATATCACACACATCTCACTCGTATATATCACACGCATATCACACACATCTCACTCGTATATATCACACGCATATCACACACATCTCACTCGCATATATCACACGCATATCACACACATCTCACTCGCATATATCACACGCATATCACACACATCTCACTCGCATATATCACACGCATATCACACACATCTCACTCGCATATATCACACGCATATCACACACATCTCACTCGCATATATCACACGCATATCACACACATCTCACTCGCATATATCACACGCATATCACACACATCTCACTCGCATATATCACACACATCTCACTCGTATATATCACACACATCTCACTCGTATATATCACACACATCTCACTCGTATATATCACACACATCTCACTCGTATATATCACACGCATATCACACACATCTCACTCGCATATATCACACGCATATCACACACATCTCACTCGTATATATCACACACATCTCACTCGTATATATCACACGCATATCACTCGTATATATCACACACATCTCACTCGTATATATCACACGCATATCACACACATCTCACTCGTATATATCACACGCATATCACACACATCTCACTTGTATATATCACACACATCTCACTCGTATATATCACACACATCTCACTCGTATATATCACACGCATATCACACACATCTCACTCGCATATATCACACGCATATCACACACATCTCACTCGCATATATCACACGCATATCACACACATCTCACTCGTATATATCACACGCATATCACACACATCTCACTCGTATATATCACACGCATATCACACACATCTCACTCGTATATATCACACGCATATCACACACATCTCACTCGCATATATCACACGCATATCACACACATCTCACTCGTATATATCACACGCATATCACACACATCTCACTCGTATATATCACACACATATCACACACATATCACTCGCATATATCACACGCATATCACACACATCTCACTCGCATATATCACACGCATATCACACACATCTCACTCGTATATATCACACACATATCACACACATCTCACTCGCATATATCACACGCATATCACACACATCTCACTCGCATATATCACACGCATATCACACACATCTCACTCGTATATATCACACGCATATCACACACATCTCACTCGCATATATCACACGCATATCACACACATCTCACTCGTATATATCACACACATCTCACTCGTATATATCACACGCATATCACACACATCTCACTCGCATATATCACACGCATATCACACACATCTCACTCGTATATATCACACACATCTCACTCGCATATATCACACGCATATCACACACATCTCACTCGTATATATCACACGCATATCACTCGTATATATCACACACATCTCACTCGCATATATCACACACATCTCACTCGTATATATCACACACATCTCACTCGTATATATCACACGCATATCACTCGTATATATCACACACATCTCACTCGTATATATCACACGCATATCACACACACATCTCACTCGTATATATCACACGCATATCACACACACATCTCACTCGTATATATCACACGCATATCACTCGTATATATCACACACATCTCACTCGTATATATCACACGCATATCACACACACATCTCACTCGTATATATCACACACATCTCACTCGTATATATCACACACATCTCACTCGTATATATCACACACATCTCACTCGTATATATCACACGCATATCACACACACATCTCACTCGTATATATCACACACATCTCACTCGTATATATCACACGCATATCACACACACATCTCACTCGTATATATCACACGCATATCACTCGTATATATCACACACATCTCACTCGTATATATCACACGCATATCACACACATCTCACTCGTATATATCACACGCATATCACACACATCTCACTCGCATATATCACACGCATATCACACACATCTCACTCGCATATATCACACGCATATCACACACATCTCACTCGCATATATCACACGCATATCACACACATCTCACTCGTATATATCACACGCATATCACACACATCTCACTCGCATATATCACACGCATATCACACACATCTCACTCGCATATATCACACGCATATCACACACATCTCACTCGTATATATCACACGCATATCACACACATCTCACTCGCATATATCACACGCATATCACACACATCTCACTCGCATATATCACACGCATATCACACACATCTCACTCGTATATATCACACGCATATCACACACATCTCACTCGCATATATCACACGCATATCACACACATCTCACTCGTATATATCACACGCATATCACACACATCTCACTCGCATATATCACACGCATATCACACACATCTCACTCGCATATATCACACGCATATCACACACATCTCACTCGTATATATCACACGCATATCACACACATCTCACTCGTATATATCACACGCATATCACACACATCTCACTCGTATATATCACACACATCTCACTCGTATATATCACACGCATATCACTCGTATATATCACACGCATATCACACACATCTCACTCGTATATATCACACGCATATCACACGCATATCACTCGTATATATCACTCGTATATATCACACACATCTCACTCGTATATATCACACGCATATCACACACACATCTCACTCGTATATATCACACGCATATCACTCGTATATATCACACACATCTCACTCGTATATATCACACGCATATCACACACATCTCACTCGTATATATCACACGCATATCACACACATCTCACTCGCATATATCACACGCATATCACACACATCTCACTCGCATATATCACACGCATATCACACACATCTCACTCGTATATATCACACGCATATCACACACATCTCACTCGCATATATCACACGCATATCACACACATCTCACTCGCATATATCACACGCATATCACACACATCTCACTCGTATATATCACACGCATATCACACACATCTCACTCGCATATATCACACGCATATCACACACATCTCACTCGTATATATCACACGCATATCACACACATCTCACTCGCATATATCACACGCATATCACACACATCTCACTCGCATATATCACACGCATATCACACACATCTCACTCGTATATATCACACGCATATCACACACATCTCACTCGTATATATCACACGCATATCACACACATCTCACTCGTATATATCACACACATCTCACTCGTATATATCACACGCATATCACACACATCTCACTCGTATATATCACACGCATATCACACACATCTCACTCGCATATATCACACGCATATCACACACATCTCACTCGCATATATCACACGCATATCACACACATCTCACTCGCATATATCACACGCATATCACACACATCTCACTCGCATATATCACACGCATATCACACACATCTCACTCGTATATATCACACACATATCACACACATCTCACTCGCATATATCACACGCATATCACACACATCTCACTCGCATATATCACACGCATATCACACACATCTCACTCGCATATATCACACGCATATCACACACATCTCACTCGCATATCACACACATCTCACTCGCATATATCACACGCATATCACACACATCTCACTCGCATATCACACACATCTCACTCGCATATATCACACGCATATCACACACATCTCACTCGTATATATCACACGCATATCACACACATCTCACTCGTATATATCACACGCATATCACACACATCTCACTCGCATATATCACACGCATATCACACACATCTCACTCGCATATATCACACGCATATCACACACATCTCACTCGCATATATCACACGCATATCACACACATCTCACTCGCATATATCACACGCATATCACACACATCTCACTCGTATATATCACACGCATATCACACACATCTCACTCGCATATATCACACGCATATCACACACATCTCACTCGCATATATCACACGCATATCACACACATCTCACTCGTATATATCACACGCATATCACACACATCTCACTCGCATATATCACACGCATCTCACTCGTATATCACACGCATATCACACACATCTCACTCGCATATCACACACATCTCACTCGCATATATCACACGCATATCACACACATCTCACTCGCATATCACACACATCTCACTCGCATATATCACACGCATATCACACACATCTCACTCGTATATATCACACGCATATCACACACATCTCACTCGTATATATCACACGCATATCACACACATCTCACTCGCATATATCACACGCATATCACACACATCTCACTCGCATATATCACACGCATATCACACACATCTCACTCGCATATATCACACGCATATCACACACATCTCACTCGCATATATCACACGCATATCACACACATCTCACTCGCATATATCACACGCATATCACACACATCTCACTCGCATATATCACACGCATATCACACACATCTCACTCGTATATATCACACGCATATCACACACATCTCACTCGTATATATCACACGCATCTCACTCGTATATCACACGCATATCACACACATCTCACTCGTATATATCACACGCATATCACACACATCTCACTCGCATATATCACACGCATATCACACACATCTCACTCGTATATATCACACGCATATCACACACATCTCACTCGTATATATCACACGCATATCACACACATCTCACTCGTATATATCACACGCATCTCACTCGTATATATCACACGCATATCACACACATCTCACTCGCATATATCACACGCATATCACACACATCTCACTCGCATATATCACACGCATATCACACACATCTCACTCGCATATATCACACGCATATCACACACATCTCACTCGCATATATCACACGCATATCACACACATCTCACTCGCATATATCACACGCATATCACACACATCTCACTCGCATATATCACACATCTCACTCGCATATATCACACATCTCACTCGCATATATCACACATCTCACTCGCATATATCACACGCATATCACACACATCTCACTCGCATATATCACACGCATATCACACACATCTCACTCGTATATATCATACGCATATCACTCGCATATATCACACGCATATCACACGCATATCACACACATCTCACTCGTATATATCACACACATCTCACTCGTATATATCACACGCATATCACACACATCTCACTCGTATATATCACACGCATATCACACACATCTCACTCGTATATATCACACGCATCTCACTCGTATATCACACGCATATCACACACATCTCACTCGTATATATCACACGCATATCACACACATCTCACTCGCATATATCACACGCATATCACACAAATCTCACTCGCATATATCACACGCATATCACACACATCTCACTCGCATATATCACACGCATATCACACACATCTCACTCGCATATATCACACGCATATCACACACATCTCACTCGCATATATCACACGCATATCACACACATCTCACTCGTATATATCACACACATCTCACTCGTATATATCACACACATCTCACTCGTATATCACTCGCATATCACACACATCTCACTCGCATATATCACACACATCTCACTCGTATATATCACACGCATATCACACACATCTCACTCGTATATATCACACGCATATCACACACATCTCACTCGCATATATCACACGCATATCACACACATCTCACTCGCATATATCACACGCATATCACACGCATATCACACACATCTCACTCGCATATATCACACGCATATCACACACATCTCACTCGCATATATCACACGCATATCACACGCATATCACACACATCTCACTCGCATATATCACACGCATATCACACACATCTCACTCGCATATATCACACGCATATCACACACATCTCACTCGCATATATCACACGCATATCACACACATCTCACTCGCATATATCACACGCATATATCACACGCATATATCACACGCATATATCACACGCATATCACACACATCTCACTCGCATATATCACACGCATATCACAAACATCTCACTCGCATATATCACACGCATATATCACACGCATATCACACACATCTCACTCGCATATATCACACGCATATATCACACGCATATATCACACATCTCACTCGCATATATCACTCGCATATATCACACGCATATCACACACATCTCACTCGCATATATCACACGCATATCACACACATCTCACTCGCATATATCACACGCATATCACACACATCTCACTCGCATATATCACTCGCATATCACACACATCTCACTCGCATATATCACACGCATATCACACACATCTCACTCGCATATATCACACGCATATCACACACATCTCACTCGCATATATCACACGCATATCACACACATCTCACTCGTATATATCACACGCATATCACACACATCTCACTCGCATATATCACACGCATATCACACACATCTCACTCGCATATATCACACGCATATCACACACATCTCACTCGCATATATCACACGCATATCACACACATCTCACTCGTATATATCACACGCATATCACACACATCTCACTCGCATATATCACACGCATATCACACACATCTCACTCGTATATATCACACGCATATCACACACATCTCACTCGCATATATCACACGCATATCACACACATCTCACTCGCATATATCACACGCATATCACACACATCTCACTCGCATATATCACACGCATATCACACACATCTCACTCGTATATATCACACGCATATCACACACATCTCACTCGCATATATCACACGCATATCACACACATCTCACTCGCATATATCACACGCATATCACACACATCTCACTCGCATATATCACACGCATATCACACACATCTCACTCGCATATATCACACGCATATCACACACATCTCACTCGTATATATCACACGCATCTCACTCGTATATCACACGCATATCACACACATCTCACTCGTATATCACACGCATATCACACACATCTCACTCGTATATATCACACGCATATATCACACGCATATATCACACATCTCACTCGCATATATCACTCGCATATATCACACGTATATCACACACATCTCACTCGCATATATCACACGCATATATCACACGCATATATCACACATCTCACTCGCATATATCACTCGCATATCACACACATCTCACTCGCATATATCACACGCATATCACACACATCTCACTCGCATATATCACACGCATATCACACACATCTCACTCGCATATATCACACGCATATCACACACATCTCACTCGCATATATCACTCGCATATATCACACACATCTCACTCGCATATATCACACGCATATCACACACATCTCACTCGCATATATCACACGCATATCACACACATCTCACTCGCATATATCACTCGCATATATCACACACATCTCACTCGCATATATCACACGCATATCACACACATCTCACTCGCATATATCACACGCATATCACACACATCTCACTCGCATATATCACACGCATATCACACACATCTCACTCGCATATATCACACGCATATCACACACATCTCACTCGTATATATCACACGCATCTCACTCGTATATCACACGCATATCACACACATCTCACTCGTATATCACACGCATATCACACACATCTCACTCGTATATCACACGCATATCACACACATCTCACTCGTATATATCACACGCATATCACTCGCATATATCACACGCATCTCACTCGCATATATCACACGCATCTCACTCGCATATATCACACGCATATCACACACATCTCACTCGCATATATCACACGCATATCACACACATCTCACTCGCATATATCACACGCATATCACACACATCTCACTCGCATATATCACACGCATATCACACACATCTCACTCGCATATATCACACGCATCTCACTCGCATATATCACACGCATATCACACACATCTCACTCGCATATATCACACGCATATCACACACATCTCACTCGCATATATCACACGCATATCACACACATCTCACTCGTATATATCACACGCATATCACACACATCTCACTCGTATATATCACACGCATATCACACACATCTCACTCGTATATATCACACGCATATCACTCGTATATATCACACGCATATCACTCGCATATATCACACGCATATCACACACATCTCACTCGCATATATCACACGCATATCACTCGTATATATCACACGCATATCACTCGCATATATCACACGCATATCACACACATCTCACTCGCATATATCACACGCATATCACACACATCTCACTCGTATATATCACACGCATATCACTCGTATATATCACACGCATATCACTCGTATATATCACACGCATATCACTCGTATATATCACACGCATATCACTCGCATATATCACACGCATATCACACACATCTCACTCGCATATATCACACGCATATCACACACATCTCACTCGCATATATCACACGCATATCACACACATCTCACTCGCATATATCACACGCATATCACACACATCTCACTCGCATATATCACACACATCTCACTCGCATATATCACACACATCTCACTCGCATATATCACACGCATATCACACACATCTCACTCGCATATATCACACGCATATCACACACATCTCACTCGCATATATCACACGCATATCACACACATCTCACTCGTATATATCACACGCATATCACACACATCTCACTCGTATATATCACACGCATATCACACACATCTCACTCGTATATATCACACGCATCTCACTCGTATATATCACACGCATATCACTCGCATATATCACACGCATATCACTCGCATATATCACGTATATATCACACGTATATATCACACGCATCTCACTCGTATATATCACACGCATATCACTCGTATATATCACACGCATCTCACACGCATATCACTCGTATATATCACACGCATCTCACACGCATATCACTCGTATATATCACAGGCATCTCACACGCATATCACTCGTATATATCACTCGTATATATCACACGCATATCACACGCATCTCACTCGTATATCACACGCATCTCACATGCATCTCACTCGTACATATCACACGCATCTCACTCGTACATATCACACGCATCTCACTCGCATCTCACTCGCACATATCACACGCATCTCACTCGCACATATCACACGCATCTCACTCGCACATATCACACGCATCTCACTCGCACATATCACACGCATCTCACTCGCACATATCACACGCATCTCACTCGCACATATCACACGCATCTCACTCGCACATCACACATTTATATCACACGCATCTCACTCGCATCTCACTCGTATATCACACGTGTTGGACTTACAGATACTTCTCCGAGCGGAGAAAACACAGCGCTCTGTTCCCGTACAGCAGGTGATTGCTGGGGCTGAAAAACAGATCGATTCTCTGTTAAACAGTGAAACGCCTCGTGAGATTCAGGCGTGTGCAAACACACGGTGAGCAGAACTTACTGGTATTTAATGGCTTTTGTGTAGCACTTTAGAGCCAGATCATACTTCCTCTTCTGAAACTGCTCATTTCCTTTATTCTTCATTTCCTCACTTTTCTAAAATGGAAACAAATGGTCTTATAATTAATGATAATAATAAACAAATAACAGAATAATAGAAATATTTAACTTTGTAAAAGAATTAAATAAGTAAATGAACAATCTTAAGAAGTCTCACGGATAAAGTCCAGGGGTCCGGTTCTGTCCACAGCTCCGCTTTGGCTCTCTTTTTACTGCATGACATCACCTGAAGATAACGCGCATCTGAAGAATGAAACAACAATAATTCACTGAACACACAAACAATCATAAACTTCAACTTTTACTGTTCGTGTTCTTTCATCTTTATTTCTTCTTCTCTGAAGTAAAAGCAATGAAACAATTCACTTTTCGGATTTTATGTTTTTGATCTCATTTACATATAAATATATTTTATTCTTCATTCATTCGCATATGCAAATAAGCTCATTTCTGTCACTTCACTACAGTAAATACTTCTTTAAGTTTGAAAATGAAGAGATTATGAGAGTGTGTCATGTAGGGGGCAGATTGCTGCCATCGGGTGAACAACATAATAACGTGAATATCATTGTAATGACAGTAATAGCCAGTAGTTGGCGGCAGTTTTCTCTGCATTCACATACTGTGTCATAATTCTACATTTGATCAAAGGTCACACATTTGGATATATAAATAATCAAAGTATTATTTGTCAAAGTTTAGCGTTTGTTTTTTGTAAGATTTGAAGTGTCAGTTTTTGCAATAATGTCACATTATGTTAACGGTCAAACCTCACCATGGGGTTACAACGATACGTGAGTGATACGTTATTTTTTACCAATCATTTCAAAGATCAAAATTAATAACTCTTAATCAGAAAGCGATGGACTGTGAAAATATGATTTGTGCATAAAACACAAGACTCTTTATGTGTATGTGTGCGTCTCACCCCTTCTTTTCTGTCTGTTCTGCATTATGGGTGATTTCTATATTGTATTTGAAAAATAATAGTATATTTCTACATTTATTTGTCTTTCCATTAGTTTCTTTTAATGACCACTTATGACCGTGTGAGATGAGAAATGGAGGAAAGGTCACCAAGTTTTTTACTGCCATTTTATTACATCGTAAAAGTGACCAAACAGTCTTGGGTTAATATGATTGCAGACTGAAACTACAGTAACAGAGCTGAAGCATCATCACATGAGTAGTGCTGTGAGGACATCAAGACTTTCATAAACTCACATTCACTGAAGACGAAGGTGAGCGTGCGGTATTGAATCTCCACTGGACCGAGTTCTAGAAGTTTCTTACGGACACACGGCACCGAATCTTCCAGCCAGCGTGTGGCTTCTGACAAACAATCGCCCTGCTGCAGACAGACAGATGTTATGACATCATCACGCTGCCGGTGTTTGCTTGTAAGGGGCATGACCACAACTTACCATGGCAAATAAGCGGCTCAGTGATACCACAGCTCGGGCTTGTATGGTCATATCTCTGCGAGTCAGCTGAACACAAACACGAAACTTGATCAGAACTCAAAGAAAACAGAACGAGTGCGAAAGAACGTTTCATCAGAACCGATACGTACTCCTCTCTCCGTGGCCTCCAGGATGGTTTCCAGAATCTCAATCTTCTGAAGCCTCTTCAAACTCAAATCATTTGAAACACTGAAAGACAGACAATAAAAACAGAGATGCATCAATTCTTCCACTACAAACTCTTCAGACATGTAATTTCTGTTCTCGGGTTTGTGTGCAGCGATGTTGTGTTTTCTCTTGTTAATATCGCTAGTGGTCCTGTTGAAGCAAAACAAAACGAGTTTTTGCTTGAACGCCCCCATCTCGCACATGCTTCTGTGCAAAGAGCTCTAAAGCTTGTGTGAGGACTCATGAACACACACAGATCAACAGTCAGAGAATATTTTCACAAAATAATACATGAGATTTCAGTTTGTTTCAACAAATCTTATCATGTGCTTTCATAACAATCACGAGTCAAGTGTCTTTTATTGTCATTTCAAGCATATACATACAGAGAAACACAACGTTCCTCCAGGACCATGTGCTACATAAAACAACATAAACTACACGAGACTAAAGACCCACACAGTTCTACACAGATCTAGTGTGAAAGTGTCAGATCAAACAGGAAGTGCTGTGAATGTAAACATAAACTCTGAGGTAGTATTCGGCAGATCAGCTCGTACAGTATATGGATATATGTAGCAGTTATCGGGGACGAAGGCAGATAAAAGTAACAAGAAATGAAGTACAATATTCATGAATACAGTAGCAGCAAAACAATCCAGGTAGATTAAACAGAAATGTGCAAAATTACAAAGAGAGTCGAACGGTGTTTAGTTGAGTGTGTGTGTGTGTGTGCGTGCACGTGTGAGAGAGGGAGAGTGTGTGTGTGTGTGTGCACGTGTGAGAGAGAGAGAGTGTGTGTGTGCACGTGTGAGAGAGAGAGTGTGTGTGTGTGTGTGAGTGTGTGAGAGTGTGTGTACGTGTGAGAGAGAGAGAGAGAGTGTGTGTGAGTGTGTGTGTTTGTGTGTCAGTCCAGTCTCTGAGTATTGAGGAGTCTGATGGTTTGGGGGAAGAAGCTGTTACACAGTCTGGTCGTGAGGGCCCAAATGCAGAGTTTGAAGGTGAAGAGTTTATGTGAGGGGTGTGTGGGGTCCTCCACAATGCTGGTGGGGTTGCTGATACAGTGTTTTATGTAAATGTCTTTGATGGAGGGAAGAGAGACCCCGATGATCTTCTCAGCTGTCCTCACTATCCTCTGCAGGGCTTTGCGGTCCGAAACGGTGCAAGTCCCAAACCAGGCAGTGATGCAGCTGCTCAGGATGCTCTCAATAGTCCCTCTATAGAATGTAGTGAGGATGGGGGGTGGGAGATGTGCTTCCCTCAGAGACGCTGCTGGACTTTCTTGGTAATAGAGCTTGTGTTGAGGGACCAGGTGAAGTTCTCCGCCAGGTGAACACCAAGGAATTTGGTGCTCTTGACGATCTCCACAGAGGAGCCGTCGATGTTCAGCGGAGAGCGTTCGCCCTGTGCCCTCCTAAAGTCAACAACCATCTCTTTTGTTTTATCGACATTCAGGGACAGGTTGTTGGCTCTACACCAGTCCATCAGCCGCTGCACCTCCTCTCTGTACGCTGACTCATCGTTCTTGCTGATGAGACCCACCACGGTCACGTCATCGGCGAACTTGATGATGTGGTTCGAGCTGTGACCCCTGGGGGGCTCCAGTGCTCAGTGTGGAGATGCTGTTCCCGATCCGGACTGACTGAGGTCTCCCAGTCAGGAAGTCCAGGATCCAGTTTCAGAGGGAGGTGTCCAGATCCAGCAGGTTCAGCTTTCCAATCAGGTGCTGAGGAATGATTGTGTTGAATTCTGCACCTGCTGATGAAGCTGGTCACATTGGTGGAGTCGCCATCAGTGGCACTGATCATGTGCCAGTCAGTGCGCCCAAAGCAGAGATGGCTCCAGGTTTCCAACCGCTTCAGAACCGTTTGAGTCGCATGGAATAATGTAGTAGACTTCTGAATTATACTTTTGTGTTCTCTTGAACAAAAACCCTTAAACCCCGTCACCATTAACTGCCATTGTATGAATCACTGAACACAACATTTATACACAATTTCTCCCTTTCTGTTGAGAAAAAGAACGAAAGTCATAATGTTATAACAACACATGGGTGTGTAAACGATGACTGACTTTTCATTTTGGGTTGTACAAATCCTTAATACGTTTGACTCTTTCTTCAGAACAATAATATAAAAATAACAGACTAACTTTGAGTCGAGGAAGCCCATCTCTATGGCCCAGAATGTATTGGGGTGACTCTCCTGCTGTCTCAACAGAATGGGCCACCAAAACACAGACACATGCATCATGTGACCCAATTGTTTTTTAATTTCTGGCTTTATCTTGGTCCACCTCTCATAGATGACATCTATGAATAAAACAGAATGACAAAGTGAATGATGCATTCATCATCGGTCACATGAACAGTTCTGCTGATGATTCGAGACTCACCCGGCGGTTCCATGTGCATATAAGGGTACTGACTCTGATACACCTGAATGGAGAACACAATGATTCAGTATATACAGTCAGCACTTTCCTCAGGTGTCTAAACAAGTTTCTACTCACAATCTTGGTCTTGTGCCTCATCACATCTCCTTCCTCCAGATCCGAGTCTTCTGTGTCTGACATGCTGAGAAACACAAACATCTTTCATATATGCTGCTGTTTTAAAGGGAACTAAACAGCAGTATCTTAATAACACAGTCAGAAATTATTTGATCTTTTATTAAATAAAACGTTAATTTTACTGTATAGTTTGTGTAGAGTATCAATACTGGATATCTAACAGTTTTTACTTAAAACAGACTTTAGCAGACACACTACAATACTCGAACATATTATTATAATAACACGGATTAATCACATCTAAAGATTCATTATTGCTTACATATAAAATGTTTAATGATTAATCATAAACGTCAACTTCATCGACAAGTTTCACGAGACGAGACGCTAATACAAATAAAAAGAGATAAATGTTGCATTAACAAACACCCATGAGGGAATTATTCCTTTAAAACACACAACTGAACCATTAAGGCTTGATAATGTTCATTACAAACCTGTTATGAGGTAAAGCGCCGTTTAAACAATGTTTGAATATTTCCTGTTTCCTGATGTTAGACTTCACACGTGAACAGAAGCGCGAGAATAAAGAACCCGCACAAGAGACTCTGCTGTTCTCCTGCTGAATAACACACATCAGCGCCCTCTGCTGTTCTCCTGCTGAATAACACACATCAGCGCCCTCTGCTGTTCTCCTGCTGAATAACACACATCAGCGCCCTCTGCTGTTCTCCTGCTGAATAACACACATCAGCGCCCTCTGCTGTTCTCCTGCTGAATAACACACATCAGCGCCCTCTGCTGTTCTCCTGCTGAATAACACACATCAGCGCCCTCTGCTGTTCTCCTGCTGAATAACACACATCAGCGCCCTCTGCTGTTCTCCTGCTGAATAACACACATCAGCGCCCTCTGCTGTTCTCCTGCTGAATAACACACATCAGCGCCCTCTGCTGTTCTCCTGCTGAATAACACACATCAGCGCCCTCTGCTGTTCTCCTGCTGAATAACACACATCAGCGCCCTCTGCTGTTCTCCTGCTGAATAACACACATCAGCGCCCTCTGCTGTTCTCCTGCTGAATAACACACATCAGCGCCCTCTGCTGTTCTCCTGCTGAATAACACACATCAGCGCCCTCTGCTGTTCTCCTGCTGAATAACACACATCAGCGCCCTCTGCTGTTCTCCTGCTGAATAACACACATCAGCGCCCTCTGCTGTTCTCCTGCTGAATAACACACATCAGCGCCCTCTGCTGTTCTCCTGCTGAATAACACACATCAGCGCCCTCTGCTGTTCTCCTGCTGAATAACACACATCAGCGCCCTCTGCTGTTCTCCTGCTGAATAACACACATCAGCGCCCTCTGCGCCAAATTAAAGGTTTTAGTAAGTTATAACCTTTTAAATTGTGCCATCTCAGCATTCTCGGGTACTTTAATGGAAGTGTTGATACATACAAAGATGTTACTTTATAGAATTGTTTCTCTTATTGACGGATCCCACAGTCTCAATATCACAGAACAACTACACAAACACGAGAGAAAGAGAGGGAGAGAGAGATTGCGTTATTAACGCTTTTCTGAGTTTATGATATTACATTAATTAATAACTAGATTGAAAATGTTGTGGACAAACTTCAGGTTGGGTTGAAAAAGCCTACTCTGAAAGTTTATTGATAGATTAGGTATTGTATATTTGACCGCGAATCAATCGTGATTCATTGGGCGGAAAAAGTTTCTAACTGAGAATCAAACGTGTTTCCAATTAAACCGTATTCAAACCAGGACGTTTATGTTTTACTGGTATTTGTACAGTAAAAATATACAGAAAACGAATAATTCGTCGAATATATTAATTACAATATTTAACGTATTGGAAATCCTTTAAAACAACAACAAAACTTTAACCAGTAACCACAAACGACTGTGTTTGGTCCATCTTCAACAGCGCTGAGAAAAGTTGCATGTAGCACGTGACCATGTAATGCGACGCTTCAGTAGCAGTCTGGGCAATCATTTACGCCTGACGCTGAAAAACTATAATTTGAATTTTGAACGAATAATTTTAAAAGTGGTGCACATTTAAAACAGCACAATCCTGATTTAGAAGCAGTTTTGCACCAAATAAGCCACGCCCTGTTCCTTTTATGTTAGTGACGGAAGCGGAAGAGGCGGAGTCTGCAGTTCATCAACAGGAAAGGAAACATGGCGGTAGCTGTGTGATGTCAGGAGGCTCCGCAATGAAAGATGCTCATAACTCTGTGTTACATGTACTTGTGGGTGCGATTCCAGAGATATTACAGCGGTGTGATCCGCAGCGCGTTATACAGACTGAACGAGAGCAGCTTCACTTTCTGTTCTCTGAAGAACCCCGAACAGCCCACAAACAGCCCAAAGGAGGACACACCGTTCCTGAAGAGGGGCAGTAAAGTCCTTTACATCACTGAGGCACAGGTGACACATCATCACGTCTCGTGTTCATATGCATCATCGGTCACTGAATCAACAGCTGGGGACACAAACTCTACTGTACTAATATCAAACTGTTGCATGTGTGTGACTCTGTGTCATTGGCAGGTGTGTGATGAGGACCTCAGTAAATGGACACTGTGTTTGGACTCTTCACTGGTTTGTATTCCACAGTCAGAAAGCATCGCCTTCATTATAGAGGCCACATCAGAGCAAAGATCTGGACGCCCTCCTCACAGAACTGATAAAGTATGATTCAGTCTACTGACAATGTCTTCTGTTGGTTCAGAAAGCAGAGAGAGATGTTGAATGTATGTTGAATGTTGCAGAAAATCACCTATAGCCAGTGTAAACAACTCTTCACTTGCCCCACGTCAATGTTTATAATTGTCTTTAGTAGGACTGCGATCAGCACTGATTTCCCAATGTTGTACATTGTTTCAGTGGTTACATTGTGACTGTGATAACCTCCAGGTTTACATATTTTATATTGTTTGATTGTATCACATGTGACGTGTTCTAGCATCATTTAACAGCTCTTATTAATGAAATCATGCCAAAGTGTAAACAGATATGATCCATTCTTATTTGCATCGCTGTATGTGTCGTATTCATGTGATGATTGTCTGTGGTTCAGGTGCTGAAGTGGTCTGATTATTGTCTTCCGTTGGCGTTCAGTCCCGGGCAGCCGTATAGAGCCGTAGCTGAAACCAGTGTGGAAAACTTCAGCCGGCTCGGTGTGGCGTTTTTGGAAGATCGTCTTCAGATGGAAAATGGGCTCACACCTGAAAAAATAGTTTGTTAGTTAAAACAAAATGCTTTTTATCACTGTATATGACATCATCACTCCGGATGATATTCATGCTCACGTGTTTGTCTTTATTTTTCCCAGCTGTGTCTCTCAGAGAATCGGCTCTTAAAGAATTGTTGGAACGGCAGGGATCAGACCGCAGCCGGAAACTCCAGGCAAAACGTCTCAGTGAGCCAACGGCGATTATTTTGTCTGGGGCGTCTGTGTCGGAGAGAGAACCTCGAGACATTTTATATTCCACTCTCCCGAGAAAGAGTGCCTCACGTCTCTCCGTCCGGCGGGACTCAGACACGCAGAGTTGCGGCGCGGAACACAGTCCCTCACGTGACCTGCAGGAGGAGACGACCGAACACCGCCACATGGACGGACATCACCTGCATCTGTCCAGCTGCCATGAGTGTCTGGAACTGGAGAACAGCACCATCCTGTCGGTGAAATTCGCCTCCGTGGAGAACATACCGGACCTCCCGGACGACTTCACCACCATGGACAGCAAGGACGAGGAGGCCGGCGGCTTCTCAGGTCAAAGCAGGAGGGTGAACCAGAGCGGGAAACCGCCCAACGTGCTGGTCTTCACGGGTGGCTGCGAGGAGCAGTTCCAGAAGGTGCGCTCGCTGCTGGCCGAATGCATCAATACGGACAGCTACGCCATCTACCCCCTGCGGCCACAGCAAGCGTTGAGCGAGCCCTGGCTGGATAATGCGCTGCTGCTGGTGCTCGCCACTGACCAGACGCTCACGCCGCAGCTGCAGCTGTGCTTCCTGTCCTACCTGAGCCAGGGCGGGAAAGTGTTGGGCCTGTCGTCTTCGCTCTGTCCTGCCGGACTCACGCTACGGTGCAGAGACACCCATAAGAATCATATCTGCACACTGAACTTCACCAAATCGGACAGCACGGAGCTGCAGCTGCGCGTGCTGGCGAGCGGAAGCGTGTATGTGCGTGATCCACAGGACGGTGGCGGTGGCGAGGTGGAGCTCTGGGGGGAGATCAGCACGGAGGACGAGAAGCACATGGCGATCGTTCGAGTGACTCATGGAGCGGACAGCGGCGAGGCCGTACTCTGTCAGGTATTATGAATCACATGGTTCCAGTCCTTGATGCTGATTGGTCAATACAGTGTTCCAGCCGTGCTAAAGCACACAGTATAATAACAGCTGTGAAACATCTGCTGTTCAGCAGCTACTGTGTCTAGACTAACATTAGTTTACATGTCCGAGATCTTTTATTCTAGTGGAAGATGATACTTTGTGAATTTGATTAACGAATGTAACATTTTAAGTGTATATTTGTTGAGATCCTGAGGAGTGTAACACTGTGAGTGGCGTATCTAAACATTGCACTTTTTGTTTTGAGCACCCCAAACAGCCCAACTGTCAGTTTGTCAGATCAATGGCAGACAGAAGGAGTGTTGGAGAAAATCTGATGTTTCTCTGGTGTTTGTGGTGTGTCAGGTGCGTTTGGAAATGGCTCCAGACGCTGATGTCGCTCACGGTTCTTCTGGTTTCTCTGAGCTGAAGATGAGTAACGCTCGGCGCTATGAGGTTCTGACGGAGATCCTGACGTCTCTGGGTTTGAGCTGTGAACTGAGTCAGGTCCCGCCCCACAGTCCTCTATACCTGCTCCACACACACCAGGTGAGCACTTACTCCGTTACCTACAGTTCTTATCCACGACTATCCCGCACACCAACATAAGCAGCCTGCATTATTCCCATCTTGCATACCCGCTGTGAAGCTTCAGTGACGCAGTGTTAATTTCGTCAGACGAGACGAGACTAAATTTGTTCGTCAATGACCTTTTTTTCCATGACTAAGACGAGACGATGACGAGACTGCACCAATGTCCAAAAACACTGACTAAGACTAAATTAACATGCATTATTGTTGACGAAAAAAGACGAGACTAAAATGTTTTGCATAAAATAAAAACTAAGATAAAATCTCTCTTCATTTTCGTATGCAATCGTCTCTACTTTTTCACCATGAGATAGAATATTCAGCTGTTACGCCTTCAAAATATTCCGAATGAGTTTGTGCTGTTGCTCTAGTAACGGTTACAGGTCTCATACTCCTGTGGCTGCAACACGAAACTACATGGAGCAAGAACACAACAATCATAGACAGTGGCGAACACACGACGAGCGCCGACGACATGCGGTAGAAGGAAGAGGCTCGATATTTGGTCGCATTTTAGGTACAATGATATTGACAGAAAGTCAGAATGTGTCATTATAACTGACAGGAAGCACTGCGGATAAACACTACCGGGAAAAACACCACCAACCTTAAGCGACATCTAAAGGCTAACCACCCACACATTCAGGGAAGTTAACTTAAATATACGTCTCATAAGCTAATGCTGATTTTAGGCATCTACGCTGTAAATTAACCAGTTAGCTATGGTGTTGTGGCACATACATTATGCAGGTTATATATATTTTATGTAACTTATTTGCTTAATAAAATACTCTTCAGAACAAGTTCATCATTTGTGAATGTGTCTCTTAAATCAGAAAACCAGACACGTTTAACAAAGTGAATTCAACATATCATTCAACAAGTGTATTTTGTCAGGTAATTATGACATTTAACCAATATTTGAGATGTGGGAAACATTATTTGACTGAAATGGTTATCTCAGAATTAATCTCAGAAATAATTTATTAAAAAAAAAAATCTAAAATGTTTTGAAACTTGACTAAGATATGTTGAGTTTTCTTTTGACTAAAACTAGACTAAAATGACAAGACTTTTAGTCGACTAAAACTTGACTAACAAAAAAAGATATGTGAATGACTAAATATGACTAAAACTAACAAGGACATTTGGCACAAGACTAAGACTAAATTAAAAATAGGTGACAAAATTAACACTACAGTGACGTGTTACCGTGGAGACGTAGCGCGTGTTGAGGCTTCACGCTATTCTCCGCGATCTGCGCACAACTCACCACACGCCCCACCGAGAGCGAGAACCACATTATAGTGACCATGAGGAGGTTACCCCATGTGACTCTACCCTCCCTTGCAACCGGCCCAATTTGGTTACCCCATGTGACTCTACCCTCCCTAGCAACCGGCCCAATTTGGTTACCCCATGTGACTCTACCCTCCCTAGCAACCGGCCCAATTTGGTTACCCCATGTGACTCTACCCTCCCTAGCAACCGGCCCAATTTGGTTACCCCATGTGACTCTACCCTCCCTAGCAACCGGCCCAATTTGGTTACCCCATGTGACTCTACCCTCCCTAGCAACCGGCCCAATTTGGTTACCCCATGTGACTCTATCTAAATCTATCTATTTTGAAGGTTTTTTTTTTTCACTCCAACGTGACATTTAACCCCAACAAGCACCCTGATGAGGTAGTGTGGATATGTCTGTAAGAGATTATGGAGGCGGAGGCATGATTCATCCAAACATTTCTCTTTCTCAGACTGTAACTGCACAAGATGGACACACAGGAAGTGCTCCGTGTCATCCAGAAGTGTTGATCACACTGAAGAAAACAGACAAACAGAATTTCTCTGAACTCTTTTATAATTACAGTAAACCCAAACATTCAGTTTTTTCTGAACCTGTAACTTTAAAAATGTGTTCAGCTTGAACCGCTTCATCATGCAGACTATGATAATAAGATAATTGATCAATTGTCACACATTATACATACATTTCTGCATATATACAGTGAAATGTTTTATTTTTTTCGCGTATCCCAGCTTAGCTGGGGTTAGAGTGCAGGGTCAGCCCCTGGAGCAGATGGGGTAAAGGGCCTTGCTCAAGGGCCCAACAGTGGCATCATGGTAGTGTTTGGGCTTGAACCCCTGACCTTCTGGTCAGTAGCCCACAGCCTTGACCACCAAGCCACCTGTGGTGTGTTTTTAAACACTTTTACAGTCTGCCTTTGATTTAGTTAGAACTAAAGACTAAAACTTCAATCTAATCTGTAACACTTTTCTGCTGCTGCCTCTCAATCAGTGTTATTTCCTGTAATTATATTTCTATTCTCTGAGCTTTTCAGGGACCTTTAGGTTAAAGTAACCTTTTTAAAGTTGATTGGTTAAAATATATACATTTTACTTATTATAAAAGGAATACTTTAAGCTTAAACACACAAAAAGGAGCTTTAAATACAAGAAACATCAACAGAAAATATAACTCTGGCACATCTGCTTTGACTTTGACAGTTTTCATGAGTTTAACAGATGTCAACAGTGTCAGCTGATGTACTACTGTGACAGGCCGGGTCCTGATCTGCTCCCGTTGTTCCCTTTACACTGGTGCCGAAACCTGGAAAGGAGGAGGCGAGATCTGGCTTGACAATATAAATAATTTTTTGATGAAAAACGAAAACTAAAGACACAAACACACACACACACACGTGACGGTCAGCTGCCCGTAAACGTTCTCTCTCTGTCGCACCACAGTCGGCCTTTACCCCTCTCGGAGGCTTGATTAGCCTGATACGGGACTGTGTAAAATCACGACCCGACCTCCGACCTCCGCCCTGTCACATTTACAGTTGTGAGTTTTTAATATACATAACAAACATGAACTTTTTGTCTTAATTAAATCTCTACTCTTATGTGATGGCAACATGTTCTTCAAAATGAATATATTTATCCAGTAAGAGATGCTAAATTGTCTTATTTGTTGAATCAGACTGTTTTTGGCCACACAGAGCAGATGTTGTAACGTGCTGTAATTGATTAGCTATGCTCGCTGATTAGCGTGTTTAATTCAGGAGCACCACGTCTCTTTAACGGAGTACAGGAGGCAATACACGCTCACTTTCCTCTGATTTCAACAGTGTTGCCAGTGAAACAGACAGAGCAAAACAAGCAGCCCATAACAGTTAAACAAGACAAAGTGTAAATGACACGAGGTATTGATTAAATATGACTACATGTAATAATGTAACACTGGTGTGACCATGTGGTTTGTGTCTCTCACAGGAAGGCTGTTTCCTGCAGTGGTTGCGAGGGCAGGTGTCCGGGGGTGTTTTGAGGACTCAGTCGGGCAGTCTCAGGGTCATTTGGGCTGGAGAGGAATCACCAGATCTGGCTGACGGTGAGCGGGCATTATACACCGACCCGCCACAGAACTTCTCAGAACATTTCAGTCTGCAGACCTACAAACAAAACCTACAAACTCAACAACTGGGCCAAACCGTCATCTACGCTGACGTCACCACCACCACAATGGACCTGCTGGAGGGGTACGTACAGTTACAGCGATCGTTCAACTCAAACAAATTCTGTCATCATTTACTCATGCTCATGTTGTTCCAAATCCATATGACGACTCATATGGATTACTCAGATTTTTCAGTTTTATTCCATTTAATGTCTTCATAAAACACGTAACATGTGCCTGTAGTGTTGTGTTTATAGTGATGCTTTTTTGTGATGCTGCCGTGTGTGTGAGTGTGTGCGTGAGTGAGAGTGTGTGTGCGAGTGTGCGTGTGCATGTGTATGTGGGTTTAATTAGCAATTAATTGATAGTCGATGTATTCCATTTCAAGATCGTAGTCCATCATTAGACCGAGGTGATGCAGGCAGAGATCAGGGATGTGAAACACAGTTCAACCTGGCCAGTAATTTCGGTGAGGTTCGGTGAGGTCCATCCTAAATCCAAGGTTCAGACAATGGCATATGAAGTGTCCCATGTCTTATGGTTGGAGTTGGCATCAGTTCATCCTCTGAAGTCCATCTTAATAGACTGAAGTGATGTTTGGCTGGCACCGGCTGCATTTAGTCATCATCACACAGCGACACAGCTGGATTAGGGAAATTGGACGGTAATTCTTACACTTGCTTGGATCTTTGTCCTTTTTAAGAATCAGACTGATCCGGGCTTGTGTCATGATTATCGGAAGCTTTCCATTCTTTAATGATTCCGTATAATCTTCTAACAAAATTGGAGCCAGTTCTGTAGCATAAGATCTAAAACATTCAGCGGCAAAGCCATCTGGGCCCAGAGCCTTGCCTGTAGGTATATGTCACCACCAGCAGATTTCACTGAGGGAATGCTAGAAAAAGACTCTCTCTGCTTTATATATCTAGCCAGAAGTTTTCCTGCTTTGTCCCCCGACTCAAAGTATGACTGTCTTGCCCTGAATAACCAAAACTCCACCTTCCTCGACAAAATAGTGTTATATATTATTTAATGAGGCCTTCTGACGGCATTCGGCACATCAGCTCTGCCTCTGCACTTAATGCAGTTATATTTAATGCGTTGCATCTTTAATGCAGTTATATTTAATGTGTTGCATCTTTAATGCAGTTGTATTTAACACGTTGCATCTTTAATGCAGTTATATTTAACACGTTGCATCTTTAATGCAGTTATATTTAATGCCTGGCATCTTTAATGCAGTTATATTTAACACGTTGCATCTTTAATGCAGTTATATTTAACACGTTGCATCTTTAATGCAGTTATATTTAATGCCTGGCATCTTTAATGCAGTTATATTTCATGCGTTACATCTTTAATGCATTTATATTTAATGCGTTGCATCTTTATTGCAGTTGTATTTCATGCGTTACATCTTTAATGCATTTATATTTAATGCGTTACATCTTTAATGCAGTTATATTTCATGCGTTGCATCTTTAATGCATTTATATTTAATGCAGGTGTATTTAATGCGTTACATCTTTAATGCAGTTATATTTAATGCCTGGCATCTTTAATGCAGTTGTATTTCATGCGTTGCATCTTTAATGCAGTTGTATTTAACACGTTGCATCTTTAATGCAGTTGTATTTCATGCGTTGCATCTTTAATGCAGTTGTATTTCATGCGTTGCATCTTTAATGCAGTTGTATTTCATGCGTTGCATCTTTAATGCAGTTATATTTAATGCGTTGCATCTTTAATGCGGTTATATTTCATGCGTTGCATCTTTAATGCATTTATATTTAATGCAGGTGTATTTAATGCGTTACATCTTTAATGCAGTTATATTTAATGCCTGGCATCTTTAATGCAGTTGTATTTCATGCGTTGCATCTTTAATGCAGTTGTATTTAACTCGTTGCATCTTTAATGCAGTTGTATTTCATGCATTACATCTTTAATGCAGTTATATTTAATGCGTTACATCTTTAATGCAGTTATATTTAATGCGTTACATCTTTAATGCAGTTATATTTAATGCGTTGCATCTTTAATGCAGGTATTTTTAATGCGTTGCATCTTTAATGCGGTTATATTTAATGCGTTGCATCTTTAATGCATTTATATTTAATGCAGGTGTATTTAATGCGTTACATCTTTAATGCAGTTATATTTAATGCCTGGCATCTTTAATGCAGTTGTATTTCATGCGTTGCATCTTTAATGCAGTTGTATTTAACTCGTTGCATCTTTAATGCAGTTGTATTTCATGCATTACATCTTTAATGCAGTTATATTTAATGCGTTACATCTTTAATGCAGTTATATTTAATGCGTTACATCTTTAATGCAGTTATATTTAATGCGTTACATCTTTAATGCAGTTATATTTCATGCGTTGCATCTTTAATGCGGTTATATTTCATGCGTTACAACTTTAATGCATTTATATTTAATGCGTTGCATCTTTAATGCAGTTATATTTCATGCGTTGCATCTTTAATGTAGTTATATTTCATGCGTTGCATCTTTAAGTCAAGTCAAGTCAATTTTATTTGTATAGCGCCTTTCACAACACACATCGTTTCAAAGCAGCTTTACAGAAGTTCAGCATTAACAGACGATAAAAATGTAATGTCTATAAAGTCGATAAATCATCATCCTTGTGCAGGGCTCCAAACTGCGACTAAAAATGGTCGCATTTATGACCAAATAAATTTATTTGCGAGTGTAATTTCTGTCAAGTTCGCCATTGGCGACAGTAAAAATTTACTCCCTTTGATTTTAAAATTTGCATTACATTTCCCGAGATACATTACAAAAGTTAATATCAAAAGAAATAGCGGGGAAAACGGAGTTCATTGCAGGAACTAACCATTTCAAAAAAGAGACTGTTAGAAAACACGGTGACAGTAACAAGCATAAAAAATGCATGTGATCACATAATTGCGAAGAATGGTCCACAGACTACACTGTTAGCACGTGCAGTTTTTCTTGCATGCGAGCTGCGGGACGAAAAGGAATGGAAGGAGTTAAAAATGAAAATATTTGGCGCCTGTTTTTCCCCCTATAGGAGCCAGTGGCTCCTTAATTGATTTTTTTGTTTGGAGCCTTGTTGTGGAATTAGATAAGATATGATTCTTTATAGTGTTTAAAAATAATTAAATAATAATTGTATTAATAACCCCAGTGAGCAAGCCGAAGGCGACTGTGGCAAGGAACACAAAACTCCAAAAGATGATGGTTAATGGAGAAAAATAACCTTGGGAGAAACCAGACTCACTGTGGGGGCCAGTTCCCCTCTGGCTAACATCATGAATAATGTAAATAAGAATTATTTATAGTTAAAAAACATGATTTAAAAAATTATTAAACTTATTAAGTGCTAAGGGTCAGTATTTAGACAGTGATTGTGTTTGAACTGCAAGATTAGTGACCAGTGTCTTTGAAGTCCATCCTTGATTAAATTCCAGAAGTTCACTTAGATGCAGTTGTCCTTGTTTGGCTGATGAAGGCTTTTGTTGGCAATAGTTAGTCTATGTATCCCATTTCAAGATCGTAGTCCATGGTGATGGGGCATCTGAAGTCTCCGTGAGAGGCTGGATACAAACTGGAGCTGACGAACGCTATTTACCTCGGGACTGGCGTCCCGAGATAACAGCAGAAAAGCAGATGGGAAATAATTAGCATAGCTGATGTTCATAATATTAATGCATTATAACTGATTCAGCAGTAGTATAAAAAGTAAGCATTATGTGAATGCTTGGTTAAAGAGATGTGTCTTTAATCTAGTTTTAAACTGGGACAGCGAGTCTGAGCCTCGAACAATATCGGGAAGGCTATTCCAGAGTTTAGGAGCTAAATGTGAGAACGCCCTCCCTCCATTAGTGGACTTAGATATCCTAGGTATGACCAGAAGCCTCGAATTTAGTGATCTTAAAGAGCGCGATGGATTGTATGGCGATAGAAGATCCGTTAAATACACCGGAGATAAACCATTTAGGGCTTTATAGGTCAGTAGTAATACTTTGTAATTGATACGGAACTTAATTGGTAGCCAGTGTAGAGATGTTAAAATCGGTGTTATATGATCATATTTTCTTGACCTAGTAAGAATTCTAGCGGCTGCATTTTGGACTAACTGTAGCTTGTTTATTGAGGATGCAGGGCAACCAGCTAATAAAGCATTACAGTAATCTAGTCTCGAGGTCATGAATGCATGAACTAACGTTTCTGCATCAGAAACAGATAGCATGTTACGTAGCTTAGCAATGTTTCTAAGGTGGAAAAAGGCTGTTCTCGTAACAGATGAAATATGATTTTCGAAAGTCAAGTTGCGGTCTAGTATAACACCCAGGTCTTTTACTGTAGTGGATAATGTAACAGGACATCCTTCTAAATTAAAGTTGTATTGAAGGGATTTTGTGGGTAGTTTTTTGGACCAATAAGTAATACCTCCGTTTTATCGGAATTTAATAACAGGAAATTACACGTCATCCAACATTTTATATCTTTAAGACACTCTGTCAAGTTAGATAAGTTAGTGTTTTCATCTGGTCGTGATGAGATATATAATTGAGTGTCATCAGCATAACAGTGGAAATTAATTCCATGTTTTCTTATAATTTTACCAAGTGGTAGCATATATATTGAGAATAATAGAGGGCCTAACACAGATCCTTGTGGCACTCCATAGTCTACTGACGTTATCTTCGATTTTTCCCCATTTAAACAGACAAAATGGTAACGGTCTAATAAGTACGATCTAAACCAGCTTAATGCCTGTCCCTGAACACCAGTGTAGTTTTGTAGTCGATCCAAGAGTATTTTATGATCTATAGTGTCGAACGCAGCGCTAAGATCTTTAATGCGGTTATATTTAATGCGTTGCATCTTTAATGCGGTTATATTTAATGCGTTGCATCTTTAATGCGGTTATATTTA
The DNA here is from genome assembly GCA_032164185.1 of Moxostoma hubbsi. Taxonomy (NCBI): domain Eukaryota; kingdom Metazoa; phylum Chordata; class Actinopteri; order Cypriniformes; family Catostomidae; genus Moxostoma; species Moxostoma hubbsi. The sequence continues at coordinate 326,158 of JAVLUX010000038.1, read as the reverse complement.
ATGTGTTGCATCTTTAATGCATTTATATTTAATGCAGGTGTATTTAATGCGTTACATCTTTAATGCAGTTATATTTCATGTGTTGCATCTTTAATGCAGTTGTATTTCTTGCGTTTCTCTTTCTTCTGCTTCTGTAGGTTGATGTTGCAGTTGCCGCAGGAAATGGGGTTAATCGCCATAGCAGCACGTCAGACCCAAGGCAAAGGTCAGCGGGTTTCCATCAGGCCTCACACACACACACACACACACACACACACACACACACACACACACACGTTCACACTTGTGTCGGGTTTAGGGGGTGTGTGGGGTTTAGGGGGTGGGTCGGGGTTAGGGGGTGTGTCGGGTTTAGGGGGTGGGTCGGGGTTAGGGGGTGGGTCGGGGTTAGGGGGTGGGTCGGGTTTAGGGGTTGTGTGGGGTTTAGGGGATGTGTGGGGTTTAGGGGAGGTGTCGGGTTTAGGGGTTGTGTGGGGTTTAGGGGTTGTGTGGGGTTTAGGGGATGTGTGGGGTTTAGGGGTTGTGTCGGGTTTAGGGGTTGTGTCGGGTTTAGGGGTTGTGTCGGGTTAGGGGGTGTGTCGGGTTTAGGGGGTGTGTCGGGTTTAGGGGATGTGTGGGGTTTAGGGGATGTGTGGGGTTTAGGGGTTGTGTCGGGTTAGGGGGTGTGTGGGGTTTAGGGGGTGTGTGGGGTTTAGGGGATGTGTGGGGTTTAGGGGATGTGTGGGGTTTAGGGGGTGTGTCGGGTTTAGGGGGTGTGTGGGGTTTAGGGGATGTGTGGGGTTTAGGGGTTGTGTCGGGTCGAGGGGGTGTGTCGGGGTTGGGGGGTTGTGTCGGGGTTGAGGGGGTGGTGTCGGGGTTGGGGGGTTGTGTCGGGGTTGGGGGGTTGTGTCGGGGTTGAGGGGGTGGTGTCGGGGTTGGGGGTTGTGTCGGGATTAGGGGATAGAATCTATAGTTCACAGTATAAAAATCATTATGTCTATGGAGAGTGCTCATAATGATAGCTGCACCATTATAAACTCCGCAAAAGAAGAAACGTCCCTTTTTCAGGACACTTTATTTTAAAGATAATTTTGTAAAAATCAAAATAACTTTACAGATCTTTATTGTAAAGGGTTTAAACAATGTTTTCATGCTTGTTCAATGAACCATAAACTATTAATGAACATGCACCTGTGGAACGGTCGTTAAGACACTACCAGATTACAGACGGCGATTAAGCTCACAGTTATAAAACTTAGGACACTAAAGAGACCTTTCTACTGAGTCTGAAAAACAACAAAAGAAAGATGCCCAGTGTCCTGCTCCTCATGAACGTGTTTTAGGCATGCTGCATGGTGGCACGAGGACTGCAGATGTGGCCAGGGCAATAAATCACAATGTCCGTACTGTGAGACACGTAAGACAGCACTACAGGGAGACAGGAAGTACAGCTGATCGTCCTCGCAGTGGCAGACCACGTGTAACAACACCTGCACAGGATCATCCGAATATCACACCTGTGGGACAGGTACAGGATGGCATCAACAACTGCCCAAGTTACACCAGGAATGCACAATCCCTCCATCAGTGCTCAGACTGTCCGCAATAGTCTGAGAGAGGCTGGACTGAGGGCTTGTAGGCCTGTTGTAAGGCAGGTCCTTCCCAGACATCACCGGCAACAACGTCACCTAAGGGCACAAACCCACCTTCACTGAACCAGACATCACCGGCAACAATGTCTCCTACGGGCACAAACGCACCTTCACTGAACCAGACAGGACTGGCAACAACGTCACCTATGGGCTCATCCTAAAATGACCCTCCAGCATGGCAATGCCACCAGCCATACTGCTCATACTGTGCATGATTTCCTGTTAAGACAGGAATGCCAGTGTTCTGTCATGGCCAGAGAAGAGCCCGGATCTCAATCCCATTGAGCAGGTCTGGGATCTTTTGAATCGGAGGGTGAGGGCTAGGGAACGTGCAAGTGTCTTGGTGGAAGATTGGTGTAACATCTCACAGCAAGAACGGCACATCTGGTGCAGTCCATGAGGAGGAGATGCACTGTAATACTTCATGCAGCTGGTGCCACACCAGATACTGACTGATACTCTTGATTTTGACCCCCTTTGCTCATGGACACATTCTTCCATTTCTGTCAGTCACATGTCTGTGAAACTAGTTCAGTTTATGGGTTGTTCAATCTTTTTATGTTCATACAAATATTCACACATTTAGTTTGATAAATAAAAGCAGTTTAAAGTGAGAGGATGTTTCTTTTTTTTTGCTAAGTTTATATAAGTTTGTGTTTGTGTGTATCAGGTCGAGGGTGTAATGCGTGGTTGAGTCCATTGGGTTGTGGGATGTTCACTCTTCACCTGCAGCTTCCGCTGAACTCGCGGCTCGGCCAGAGAGTTTCATTCCTGCAGCATCTCGTCGCGCTCGCTGTCGTGGAGTCTGTGCGCACACTGCCAGGCTATGAGGTACACACACTCATGCGCACACACACACTCACTCACACATGTACACACACACACAAACACGCACGTATACACACTCATGTGTGGACACTTTTATGTGTTTATATGAACACTGATCATTAAAGTAGAACTTTAGGGGTAAAACTATTTAAACTTTTAATTAGATTAATAATGAATCATCTTCAGTAATATTTGTGTGGCACATTTCATCATATTTCAGGACATTGATCTGCGACTGAAGTGGCCAAATGACATTTACTACAGTAACTTGATGAAACTCGGCGGTGTTCTGGTCAATTCAACCATCTGCAGTCAAACCTTCAACCTTCTGATCGGTAACACGCGCACACGTTATCACAACAGTTTGTGTTTATTGTTGTCTGTGTGACACCTGTCGCATTTCCTGCAGGCTGCGGTTTCAATGTGAGCAACAGCAATCCGACCATCTGCATCAATGACCTGGTGCTGCAGCAGAATCGTGAACACGGTCGCAGTCTTGATGCGCTCAGTACGTCGCAGCTCATCGCACGTACAGTCACTCTGCTGGAGCGCTTCATCGCAGACTTTCAGCTGCACGGCCCGCATGCACTGCTACCTCTCTACTACAAGAGATGGATACATGGGTGAGAACATCGCATGAAACCATGACGGACGCAATAAGAGATTACCGTATGCATGCATGTGGAGCGCATGTGTTTTATTGATGTGTGTGTGTGTGTGTTGCAGTGGCACGCGTGTGCATCTGTGGAGTGAGGACGGGCCAGAGGCAGAGGTCGTGGGTCTCGATGAGAACGGGTTTCTGCAGGTGTTGACTGAAGATCAGGGCGTCGTGTCCGTGCAGCCTGACGGAAACTCCTTCGACATGTTGAGAAACCTTGTGATGATTAAGAGCCACTGAAGTCTGAAGTGTTTGAAATGATTGCAAGCCATGAAATCATTCAATGAGATCTCATTTAAAATAAATGCAATTATTTTCTCTTTTTAATTATCTTAATGATTCCGGCCCCAATGGATCATATAAATCATAAGTTAATATCCTGTGTTTATTGGGTATTTATTTCACACACAGTTTGTGTCATTAATATCTGGAATAGACATTAAAGAGTCATTAATGAGTACATTCAGATTATTATTAATGCAATATATTTTAATTTAATATGATTTCAGACAGAAGGTGTAAGTTGAGTTTTGTGTTGAGATATGTGCTGGTAAATAAACACTGTAAACACATAAGTAACACAACTGATGAAATTACCGGACATGGGTTTAAATTAGCTATATGTTTCTGTCTCTTGAAGCATTATCTGAATATCTGATTGAAATTGAATTATGTTTGAAACTTGTATAGTGTGCCTGTTTGCGATTGTTTTTATCTATATGTAATTGAATCTCTGAATTGGGTCCATATTATTATTATTTGAGGTGATTTGCAGTTATATCAGGGGATACGCTATCAATCTGGCAATATCAGTGTATTGTAATAATCCCAATATGAATGCTTCATTTAACATAGTCAATCCAGTGTTGTACGGTATTAAATAAAAACTATCGGTCATTGTTGATTTTTGGTTTATTTCTGATAGTTATAAGGATCTGAGAACAGTTTCTTCCGTCAGTCATGATTCGGGTGAAAATGCTCGCAGCTCATTGGATGATTACAAAACGCGGGAAGAATCGTTTATTTACCGCTGATTCGGAGACACTGAAGTGACTTTACAGGTTTGGCTTGACTTGTGAGGGTAAAAGTCTTTAAAATGTCCCCAAAAACCAACTAGTGAGGACAAACGAAGCTGTCTTCGGCACCTCTAACTTCAGTCTTGTCCTGATGAGGAGAAAATATTCCTGTGATTGACGTTTAAGCCGTTAATACTATTAAGTTATATTTATTTCTCGAGCTCCACATGGAAATTTCAGCAGGATTGTCTCTGGAGGATAAAGCAAATCCATCATCTATAATATTAGCGGCATAAAAGCATATCCCAATCTTCTGCCCCAGTGTTGTTGATCCACACAGAGGAGCATCGAGGATTCATCAAGAGATTATGTGAAACTTCAATAATAACTTCAATAATAGAAAAAAGCACCTGAATTCATGAGAGAATCCCGTCAGTCTTTGTGATCGAGAGCATGTTTACAGATCATCACACACGTATTCTGTCATCTCGTGTTTATTATGATTCTACCTGCAGCCATTTTACTATCAGATATTTTATTCGCATATGTTAGACTCTTGATTTGCACCATAAATAATCAAGCTGCAATCGACTTCAATAAATATGCCCATGACTAGTTTGATATCACTGTCTGGAAACGTATTAACACAGTGCTGAATGTTTTAGCGAACACGGGACGAGCACCTTCAACATTCATGTTTTCTGCGGAGCGTCAAAAAATGTCCACAGCAAAAAATAAGCATGAATATTTTACTGTTTAGTCTGTTTTATTCCATCTCAGACTGAAAGACAGTTTAAAGTTAATTTAAAGGTGAAAATAATTTTTTAGATGGTAAATATCTCTGTTTAATGGGTTATCAATCACTATCAGGAATCCATTAATAGTTTAATAGGCCATTGACTCTGATTGTTCTGTCAGTCTGAATATCAGCAGTGTTAATGGATCTGATGTCAGTCTGCAGTTCATTGACACACTATCACTGAATCATAATATGCAGCAAATATCAGGTTAATCTGGAACACATTTCAACTTCATCTGTATTTAATGACACTAGTGTCCCGCTGATCCGGCTGCATGTTTAGTGAATATAGAATATATTGCATATCTGACGCTGATTTGCTCCTACAGAATTCTCCTTTAGGAGACGTTGCTTTATATATGAACAGGAAATCGGTCTACTTCTGCTGATTTGCATATAACAATAGAACAGAACTGCGATCAACTGTCAGTCTTAATTTGACGTTGGCGCATGAAGTGTTTGTGTTTTTGTAATTTCAGCATTGGATCACGAGTGTATCATCTTTCGTTGCTGATGATGACTGATGTCCCAATGTAATGAGGAACATGATGTCCCTTGGGGCAGGGGCTGGAGGAGGGACTTTGAGTCTGGTACTGGTACGGGTTCACCTCTTCCCCTGATAACCAAAGCCGTCCGTCAGATGTCTCAGAGTGTAGACTGCTGGCGGCAATGAGGCGTGTTTGGTCAGAAGGTGATGGAAGTTTATAGAGACATACGGCATCTGCGCCTGCAGACTCGTTCCCGTCAGAATCCTCGTGGGCTCCGGCTGTCGTGGTGTGCACTGCTCACCGGTACTCTCGCGCACTTTGTACGTCATGTCCATCACACACGTCCTGCAACACTGTTGCAAAACCATATGCATTGGCAGGTGCAGGTCATGCGCTCTGAGCCGTTCACAACTGTGTTGACTCGACGGCGGGCCATTGCATTCATCACTCGTCCTCTGCTGTCTGTGTAGCTGTGAATCTGACTGCAGCTCATACGGTTCCTCTTTAAAAGCACCGCTGGATCTGAAACTCTGTGTCATACAGGTCAGACGAGTGACAGGAGATTCACAGGCCAAAGTCAAGTCCAGTTAAACGTCTGTTTGCCTGTCAGATCTGTCATCGTTGTGTCTGATGTGTAACTATGTTTGTTACCTGAGTATGTGCTGCAGTTGTTGGGGGGGTTTGCAGGTTTCCTGCAGGTCGATCTCTCTCTCCTGCACTATCCTCTGCGATCGGCCCTTATCCCTCTCGGAGGCTTGATAAAAGGTAAAAGTACCCCCACATTTGGGGTAAAAGGCCCCCACACATGGGGTAAAATTGTCCCAACACTTGGGGTAAAATTCCCCCACACTAGGGGTAAAAGTGCCCGCACACTTGGCGTAAAAGTGCCCCCACACTTGGGGTAAAAGGCCCCCACACTTGGGGTAAAATTGTCCCAACACTTGGGGTAAAAGTGGCCCACACTTGGGGTAAAAGGTCCCCACACTTGGGGTAAAATTGTCCCAACACTTGGGGTAAAAGTGCCCCCACATATTTGGTAAAAGACCCCCACACTTGCAGTAAATGTGCCCCCACATATGAGGTAAAAGACCCCCACAATTGCGGTAAAAGACTCCCAAACTTGTAGTAAAGTGTCCCCACACTTGGGGTAAAAGTGCTCTCGCACTTGGGGTAAAATGCACCCACACTTGGGGAAAGAGGTCCCCAAACTTGGGGTAAAAGTTCCCCCACATTTGGGATAAAAGCCCCCATACTTGAGGTAAAAGTGCCCCCGCATTTGGGGTAAAAGGCCCCCACACTAGGGGTAAAAGTGCCCCCACGCTTGGGGTAAAATAAAAGTGCTCCCGTACTTGGGGTAAAAGGCACCCACACTTGGGGAAAGAGGTCCCCAAACTTGGGGTAAAAGGCAGCCACACTAGGAGTAAAAGTTCCGCCACACTTGGGGTAAAAGTGCCCCCACATTTGGGATAAAAGCCCCCATACTTGAGGTAAAAGTGCCCCCGCATTTGGGGTAAAAGGCCCCCACACATGGGGTAAAATTGTCCCCATATTTGGGGTAAAAGGCCCCCACACTTGGGGTAAAAGTGCCCCCATACGTGGGGTAAAAGACCCCCACACTTGGGGTAAAAGGTCCTCACGCTTGGGGTAAAATTGTCTCAACACTTGGGGTAAATGTGCCCCCATATTTGGGGTAAAAGGCCCCCAAAATGGGGTAAAAGTGCCCCCACGCTTGGGGTAAAAGTGCCCCCACATATGTGGTAAAAGACCCCCACACTTGGGGTAAAAGTGCCCCCACATATGTGGTAAAAGACCCCCACACTTGCGGTAAAAGACCCCCACACTTGGGGTAAAAGTGCCCCCACATATGTGGTAAAAGACCCCCACACTTGCGGTAAAAGACCCCCACACTTGGGGTAAAAGTGCCCCCACATATGTGGTAAAAGACCCCACACTTGCAGTAAAAGGCCCCCACACTTGGGGTAAAAGGCACCCACACTTGGGGAAAGAGGTCCCCAAACTTGGGGTAAAATGCAGCCACACAAGGGGTAAAAGTGCCCCCACACTTGGGTTAAAAGTGCCCCCACATATGTGGTAAAAGACCCCCACACTTGGGGTAAAAGTGCCCCCAGATATGTGGTAAAAGACCCCCACACTTGCAGTAAAAGACCCCCACACTTGCAGTAAAAGACCCCCACACTTGCAGTAAAAGTTCCCCACGCTTGGGGTAAATGTGCCCCCGTATTTGGGCTAAAAGGCAACCACATTTGGGGAATAAAGTCCCCCCATACTTGGTGTAAAAGGCACCCACACTTGGGGTAAATGTGCCCCCATATTTGGGGTAAAAGGCCCCCAAAATGGGGTAAAAGTCAAGTCAAGTCAAGTCAATTTTATTTGTATAGCGCCTTTCACAACACACATCGTTTCAAAGCAGCTTTACAGAAGTTCAGCATTAACAGACGATAAAAATGTAATGTCTATAAAGTCGATAAATCATCATCCTTGTGCAGGGCTCCAAACTGCGACTAAAAATGGTCGCATTTGTGACCAAATAAATTTATTTGTGAGTGTAATTTCTGTCAAGGTCGCCATTGGCGACAGTAAAAATTTACTCCCTTTTGATTTTAAAATTTGCATTACATTTCCCGAGATACATAACAAAAGTTTATATCAAAGAAATAGCGGGGAAAACGGAGTTCATTGCAGGAACTAACAATTTCAAAAAAGAGACTGTTAGAAAACACGGTGACAGTAACAAGCATAAAAATGCACGTGATCACATAATTGCGAAGAATGCTCCACAGACTTCACTGTTAGCGAGCTGCGGGACGAAAAGGAATGGATGGAGTTAAAAAAAATTTTAAAATATTTGGCGCCTGTTTTCCCCCCTATAGGAGCCAGTGGCTCCTTAATTGATTTTTTTGTTTGGAGCCTTGTTGTGGAATTAGATAAGATATGATTCTTTATCGTGTTTAAAAATAATTAAATAATAATTGTATTAATAACCCCAGTGAGCAAGCCGAAGGCGACTGTGGCAAGGAACACAAAACTCCAAAAGATGATGGTTAATGGAGAAAAATAACCTTGGGAGAAACCAGACTCACTGTGGGGGGCCAGTTCCCCTCTGGCTAACATCATGAATAATGTAAATAAGAATTATTTATAGTTAAAAAACATGATTTAAAAAATTATTAAACTTATTAAGTGCTAAGGGTCAGTATTTAGACAGTGAAGGTGTTTGAACTGCAAGATTAGTGACCAGTGTCTTTGAAGTCCATCCTTGATTAAATTCCAGAAGTTCACTTAGATGCAGTTGTCCTTGTTTGGCTGATGAAGGCTTTTGTTGGCAATAATTAGTCTATGTATCCCATTTCAAGATCGTAGTCCATGGTGATGGGGCATCTGAAGTCTCCGTGAGAGGCTGGATACAAACTGGAGCTGACGAACGCTATTTACCTCGGGACTGGCGTCCCGAGATAACAGCAGAAAAGCAGATGGGAAATAATTAGCATAGCTGATGTTCATAATATTAATGCATTATAACTGATTCAGCAGTAGTATAAAAAGTAAGCATTATGTGAATGCTTGGTTAAAGAGATGTGTCTTTAATCTAGTTTTAAACTGGGACAGCGAGTCTGAGCCTCGAACAATATCGGGAAGGCTATTCCAGAGTTTAGGAGCTAAATGTGAGAACGCCCTCCCTCCATTAGTGGACTTAGATATCCTAGGTATGACCAGAAGCCTCGAATTTAGTGATCTTAAAGAGCGCGATGGATTGTATGGCGATAGAAGATCCGTTAAATACACCGGAGATAAACCATTTAGGGCTTTATAGGTCAGTAGTAATACTTTGTAATTGATACGGAACTTAATTGGTAGCCAGTGTAGAGATGTTAAAATCGGTGTTATATGATCATATTTTCTTGACCTAGTAAGAATTCTAGCGGCTGCATTTTGGACTAACTGTAGCTTGTTTATTGAGGATGCAGGGCAACCAGCTAATAAAGCATTACAGTAATCTAGTCTCGAGGTCATGAATGCATGAACTAACGTTTCTGCATCAGAAACAGATAGCATGTTACGTAGCTTAGCAATGTTTCTAAGGTGGAAAAAGGCTGTTCTCGTAACAGATGAAATATGATTTTCGAAAGTCAAGTTGCGGTCTAGTATAACACCCAGGTCTTTTACTGTAGTGGATAATGTAACAGGACATCCTTCTAAATTAAAGTTGTATTGTAAGGGATTTTGTGGGTAGTTTTTTGGACCAATAAGTAATACCTCCGTTTTATCGGAATTTAATAACAGGAAATTACGCGTCATCCAACATTTTATATCTTTAAGACACTCTGTCAAGTTAGATAAGTTAGTGTTTTCATCTGGTCGTGATGAGATATATAATTGAGTGTCATCAGCATAACAGTGGAAATTAATTCCATGTTTTCTTATAATTTTACCAAGTGGCAGCATATATATTGAGAATAATAGAGGGCCTAACACAGATCCTTGTGGCACTCCATAGTCTACTGACGTTATTTTTGATTTTTCCCCATTTAAACAGACAAAATGGTAACGGTCTGATAAGTACGATCTAAACCAGCTTAATGCCTGTCCCTGAACACCAGTGTAGTTTTGTAGTCGATCCAAGAGTATTTTATGATCTATAGTGTCGAACGCAGCGCTAAGATCGAGTAGAACTAATATTGAGATGCAGCCTTGGTCAGAAGCTAGAAGTAAATCATTTGTAATTTTAACTAGCGCAGTTTCTGTGCTATGATGCGGTCTGAATCCTGACTGAAATTTTTCATAGATATCATTTTCTTGCAAGAAAGAGCACAATTGAGCGGACACAACTTTTTCTAATATTTTAGACATAAATGGAAGATTTGAGATGGGTCTGTAATTTGCTAGGTTATTTGGATCTAATTGTGGTTTCTTAATGAGAGGTTTTATAACTGCCAGCTTAAATATTCTTGGAACATGACCTAAAAATAAAGACGAGTTAATAATATTGAGAAGAGGCTCTTCCACTACATGTAACACATCTTTCAGTAGTTTAGTGGGTATTGGATCTAGTAAACATGTTGTTGGTTTAGATGCAATGATAAGTTTATTTAGCTCTTCCTGTCCTATAGTTGTAAAGCGGTGTAGTTGTTCTTGAGGGGCGATACTTGAGGCTGAATCATAAGACACCATTAAAGATTGTACATTAACAATTGTGTTTACAATTGTGTTTCTGATGTTTTCTATTTTCTCAGTGAAGAAATTCATAAAATCATTACTACTAAACTGTAAAGGAATATTTTGCTCAGGTGATCTCTGTTTATTTGTTAGTCTAGCCACGGTGTTAAATAAGAACCTTGGATTATTTTGGTTATTTTCTATTAGTTTGCGGAGGTGCTCAGCCCTGGCTGTTTTTAGAGCCTTTTTGTAACGTGACATACTGTCTTTCCATGCGATTCTAAAGACCTCTAAATTAGTTTGTTTCCATTTACGCTCTAAGTTACGAGTTTCTCTCTTGATAGCATGCGTAGCACTGTTGTACCATGGTGCTCTAGTTTTTTCTCTAAACTTTTTTAATCTAATTGGTGCAACAATATCTAATGTACCAGAGAAAATGGTGCTCAAACTGCTAGTCATTTCCTCTAGTTCATCTGTTTGTTTGGGTTCACTGAGCAGCTGAGATAGATCAGGTAAGCTATTTGAGAATCTATCTATTGTGGTTGGAAGGATTGTTCTGCTTGGTCGATAACGTGGCGCAATATGACAGATTTCAGTGGTACGTAGTATGCAAGTTACCATGTAATGATCAGTGACATCATCATTTTGCGGTATAATATCTATATCGGTTGGATTGGTTCCATAAGATATAATTAAATCTAGCGTATGATTTAGGCGATGAGTGGGACCACTGACGTTTTGCGTGACCCCGAAGGAGTTTAACAAATCTGTAAACGCAGCCCCTAACGCATCATTTGTGTTATCTACGTGTATGTTAAAGTCTCCAACAATTATTGCTTTATCGACATTGACCAATAGATCTGATAGAAAGTCTGCAAACTCTTTTAGGAAATCAGCGGCCCTGGCCCTGGAGGTCTATATACGGTAGCCAAGGCTAGAGATAATAGGGATTTTTTTCTTACATCTGAGAGTGTAACATTTAGCACAAGTACTTCAAACGAATTAAACCTGTGACCTATTTTCTGAGTAACATTAAGAATATCTCTATAGATTGTTGCAACACCGCCGCCACGGCCAATCAGACGGGGCTCATGCTTATAACAGTATCCTGGCGGAGTAGACTCATTTAGACCGAAATAATCATTTGGTTTAAGCCAGGTTTCAGTAAGGCAAAATACATCAAAACTATTATCTGAGACCATTTCATTTACAATAACCGCCTTAGGTGTGAGCGATCTAATGTTTAGAAGACCTAGCTTTAGAAATTGTTTTTGTTCACTGATATTGAGATTTTCTGGTTTAATTACAATTAGATTTTTCCTAGATCCTACAGTAGATGTATTGTTTGGCTTTACTAAACGAGGAACAGACACAGTTTCTATATAATGTTCTACATTGGTACTTATATCAATTAAGTTGGGACAGCAAATACTGTGATTTGGACTTTGACTTACTAGTCATATGGTGTGTAGCGTCTTGGAGATGTTGTCCGACAGAACAGCCGCTCCGACTCTGCTGGGGTGAAGGCCATCAGCACGGAAGAGCCTAGGTCGCTCCCAAAACAGATTCCAATTATTAACAAAGAGCAGTCTCTGTTCATTACACCATGACATTAACCATTCATTTAGAGCAAATAATCTACTGAACCTTTCTTGTCCTAGTCGGTACGTGGGAAGCGGTCCAGACACGACGATCGTTGTTTCTGGCGAAGTGCTGCGTACCGACTCGATCAGGCTCCTGTAGTCCTCCTTCAGTACCTCCGTCTTCCGCAGCCTGGTGTCGTTCGTTCCCACGTGCAGCACGACAGCTCCGACGCGCTCGTCACCAATCAGGATCTCGGGAACCTGCATAGAGACATCAAGAACACGAGCACCAGGAAAGCAGTGAGTGCGCACCTTACCTTTGCCAGAGATAGCGCGGACATGACGGACGGTCGAATCGCCGATGATCACGGCGTCGTCGCGCTCCGACTCGCGAAGAGGTGAGAAGCGGTTCCGGGTGGAGATCTCGAAAGCCGGGAGGGGTGGGGAGGTCCTTGGTCTGGTCCTGGCTCGCGTCTTCCGCCGTGGAATCACCCAGGGTCCATGGTGATGTGTCGGTTCCGGAGTGAATGAAGCCAGGGAGGATCGCATCCTGTGCAGAGAAACACACGGAGTAGACGAGGACGGAGTCAAAAAATGATGAACCACTGACCTGTGAGCATCGGCGCGTGATGCTTCAAGCGCGGACCGCCGATCTCGCAGCTCGGCCTGTCTCTCTAGCAGGTCCTGGATCTGCCTCTCGACGGATTCCAGCTCCAACTGCACCGAATGTAGTTCAAAGGTGTCTTCACCTGCACACAGAGGTAGAGTTAGACACACATCCGCTATATTCGCCATTATAGCAGATGTGCTATAATGGCGAATTATAGCTTTCAGTTATACAGGTGTACAGGTGTAAGTAAGACGATCGATTGGCGAGAGACCACGCGTGCAGTGCTAGCGGGCTAAGAATAGTAGCGAAAGTTTCGGAAAGTTGGATATAAATAGCGATATCAAAGAAATCTGATTATTTTTTATAAAGACTAGTATCGGAGATATATTCACACGTTTGTAAAGTTTAAAATTTAGGTTTATGAACAAATGTGAAAGAAGAAAATCTATGTGGTAAAAGACCCCCACACTTGCGGTAAAAGACCCCCACACTTGGGGTAAAAGTGCCCCCACATATGTGGTAAAAGACCCCCACACTTGCGGTAAAAGACCCCCACACTTGGGGTAAAAGTGCCCCCTCATATGTGGTAAAAGACCCCACACTTGCAGTAAAAGGCCCCCACACTTGGGGTAAAAGGCACCCACACTTGGGGAAAGAGGTCCCCAAACTTGGGGTAAAATGCAGCCACACAAGGGGTAAAAGTGCCCCCACACTTGGGTTAAAAGTGCCCCACACTTGCGGTAAAAGACCCCCACACTTGGGGTAAAAGTGCCCCCACATATGTGGTAAAAGACCCCCACACTTGGGGTAAAAGTGCCCCCAGATATGTGGTAAAAGACCCCCACACTTGCAGTAAAAGACCCCCACACTTGCAGTAAAAGTTCCCCACGCTTGGGGTAAATGTGCCCCCGTATTTGGGCTAAAAGGCAACCACATTTGGGGAATAAAGTCCCCCCATACTTGGTGTAAAAGGCACCCACACTTGGGGTAAATGTGCCCCCATATTTGGGGTAAAAGGCCCCCAAAATGGGGTAAAAGTGCCCCCACATATGTGGTAAAAGGCCCCCACATATTTGGTAAAAGACCCCCACCCTTGTGGTAAAAGACCCCCACACTTGCGGTAAAAGACCCCTACACTTGGGGTAAAAGTGCCCCCACATATGTGGTAAAAGACCCCCACACTTGCAGTAAAAGACCCCCACACTTGCAGTAAAAGGCCCCCACACTTGGGGTAAAAGGCACCCACACTTGGGGAAAGAGGTCCCCAAACTTGGGGTAAAATGCAGCCACACAAGGGGTAAAAGTGCCCCCGTATTTGGGCTAAAAGGCAACCACATTTGGGGAATAAAGTCCCCCCATACTTGGTGTAAAAGGCACCCACACTTGGGGTAAATATGACCCCACATATGGGGTAAAAGACCCCCAAACTTGCAGTAAAAGGCCCCCACGCTTGGGGTAAAAGCCCCCATACTTGAGGTAAAAGTCCCACCGCATTTGGGGTAAAAGGTACCCAACATATGGGGTAAAAGACCCCCACACTTGTGGTAAAAGGCCCCCACACATGGGGTAAAAGACCCCCACACTTGTGGTAAAATTGCCCAACACTTGGGGTAAAAGGTCCCCAAACTTGTGGTAAATGTGCCCCTACACTTGGGGTAAAAGGTCCCCACGCTTGCGGTAAAAGTGCCCCCATGCTTGGGGTAAAAGGCACCCACACTTGGGGTAAAAGTGCCCCCCATGCTTGGGGTAAAAGGCACCCACACTAGGGGTAAAAGTGCCCCCACGCTTGGGGTGAAAGTGCCCCGACACTTGGGGTAAAAGGTCCCCATGCTTGGGGTAAATGTGCCCCCATACTTGGGGTAAAATTGCCCCCACACTTAGGGTAAATGTGCCCCTACACTTGGGGTAAAAGGTCCCCATGCTGGGGGTAAATGTGCCCCCATACTTGGGGTAAAAGACATCCACACTTGGGGTAAAAGTGTCCCACACTTGTGGTAAAAGTGCCCCCAGATATGGGGTAAAAGACCCCCACACTTAGGGTAAAAGTGCCCCCATACGTGGGGTAAAAGTATCACCACATTTGGGGTAAAAGGCCCCCACACTTGTGGTGAAATTGTCCCTACACTTGGGTTAAAAGTGCCCTCGCACTTGGGGTGTGTGTGTTTGTGTGTGTGTGTGTGTGTGTGTGAGAGAGTGAGTGTGTGTGTGTGTGTGTGTGTGTGTGTGTGTGTGTGTGTGTGTGTGAGAGAGTGAGTGTGTGTGTGTGTGTGTGTGTGTGTGTGTGTGTGTGTGTGTGTGTGTGTGTGTGTGTGTGTGTGTGTGATCATAGAAAATATTTTGAGCTCTTTCACTTTATTGTCTTATTCAGAATACATTAATCAAAGCCATGTTCGTTTTACTGATTAATTTGTGTTGCAAACAGACTGTGACTCACAAATTCATTCACATCATCAAACAGAAATAAAGATGTTTCTCTCATTGACCAGCAGATGGCACCACTGGAGCACAAATGAGAAAACAATAATTAATAATCGATCAATATAATAATATATTAGTGTGAATATATAATATAGGACTGCAGCAGATGTTCATGCAGAAGTTCTGTGACGTGTCACTAATGCACGAGCACTGAATCATTATTAGTGTTTAATAAATAAATAAATAAAGCACTTTATAGACGATTTTCTCTCGAGTTACAGTTCATTTACGGTATTTCTATAAGAAATGTTGTTTATGCCACAAACGGTCCCAGATAAAGATTCATCTGAGAAATGTTCGTTCATGAGTTGATCATTGATTTTTGACTCCTCCCAAAATAACTTCCTCTAATTCTGCATCGGTCAGATCTGTTTCAACACTCAAATGTGGATCAGAATCACATCGGAACTGGAATCCACATGATGTCCGATCCGAAGATTTCCTGGCACGAAGATTTCGTCAGAAACTTTTCCCGCTTTTTCTCCAGAAGTAAATCTGTGGACACACATGAAAGGTTTGAAGAAGTTTGTCGAGACTTTCGCGATGTTTGTTTCACTTTTAAACATTCAAACACATAAAGGAAAACGTGTGTATTGTGTCATGCGGTTGTGTTTGCTGCTCGTGCCAGTCTGTGCCAATGTAATACACACAGCGTTTGTTCTGGATGTTGAATGCTTTTGCACGTTCTTTATTAAGATTGTCTATTATTTACGTTTTTCCTCTGCTGTCAACACGTTAACTTGAAACAGTAATGTAAAGAAGACAAAGGAGACATTTATTAGTAAGACAATTACAGGTTGGGCCAGTTTCACCATCTGTCTGTCTCCAGAGAGGGCCTAATATCCATGAACCGTTGATGTGTGTGAGTGTGAGAGAGTGTGAGTGTGAGAGAGAGTGTGTGTGTGAGTGTGAGAGTGTGAGTGAGTGTGTGTGTGTGTGTGTGTGTGTGTGTGTGTGAGAGAGAGTGTGTGTGTGAGTGTGAGAGAGTGAGTGAGTGTGTGTGTGTGTGTGTGTGTGAGTGTGAGAGAGTGTGTGTGAGTGTGAGAGAGTGTGAGTGAGTGTGAGAGAGTGTGTGTGTGTGAGTGTGAGAGAGTGTGTGTGTGAGTGTGAGAGAGTGTGTGTGTGAGTGTGAGAGAGAGTGTGTGAGTGTGAGAGAGTGTGTGTGTGTGTGTGAGAGAGAGTGTGAGTGTGTGTGAGTGAGAGAGAGTGTGAGAGAGTGTGTGTGTGTGTGTGTGAGAGAGAGAGTGTGTGTGTGAGAGAGTGTGTGTGTGTGTGTGTGGGAGAGAGAGTGAGTGTGAGTGTGTGTGAGAGAGAGAGAGAGAGAGAGAGAGTGTGTGTGTGTGTGTGTGTGTGTGTGAGAGAGAGAGAGAGAGTGTGTGTGTGTGTGTGTGTGTGTTAGTTTGTGGGGTTCATAATCAAATGCTTTACATATTCCTCTGTTTTGTGTCAGTGAGGCCCCATCTGATGGATCCACCTTCACCTGCAGCGCTCGCAAGGATTCATTTCACACACCTGAGCTGCAGCTGAACATGCCAGAAACTGCAGCTGTGCAGGTACAACATCAGTGTGACTGTAACACACTGTGTGTGAATGTGTGTGTGTGTGATGTCTAGACATCTTGATTTCTATAATCTGAACTGACTTGGCTGTATTCTAACTCTCATACTCTCATCTGCTGTTAATGTGAACAAATAAATAAATCCAGCCTAAATATAATCGTATATTAAATCTCAAATCTCATTCTGATCTAGTTTCTCTACTCTAGTAGCTGTGTAAGTTTGGTAAAATTTCTCTAATATGTGCATTATAATGTCTATAATTAAAATATATACTAATGAAATACATCAAAAGAAAACAGACACTATCTGCCTGTTATTTTCTGTAGAAAGTGTGTCAGATAAACTGCTTGAATATGGAACAGAATGAATGCTAGTTTGGCACTGAAGGGGTTAAGTGTTTCGGTGGGCTGTACTGGGGGGAGGGACGAGAGACAAACACACACACACAGAGAGAGAGAGAGAGAGAGAGAGAGACTGCTGACACAGGAAGAACCTCACGACTGCACGCCTCTCTTCCTGTCTCCTTTCTCATGCAGGAGCTGCAGCTGTCTGACGCGGCGGACAGAAACAGTGTGTCACAGAAGGAGGTTGACACACAGGGGGACTCGCTTGAACCTCCTGCCCCGCCACCCACCGCCACAGCGCCCCCTGTTGATGGATTCTTCAGACGCCTGAGCAGCCTGTTCCATTTCGGTCGGGCAGAACCATCCGGAGTCCAGAGAGAGACACACACAGACTCAGAGTGCAGCCGTCCGAACACTGGACACAGAGACTCAACAACGCAGGAGACAGACAGCAGTGTGGAACTGTCTCACCAAACCTCGGAGGAGCTGTCTGTGTGTCATTCAGACTTCACACACAAACAGTGAGTCGCTTACCCTTTAAACACATGCAAACATCACACGTGTGTGTGTGTGTGTGTTTCTCTAATTGCTCTTATGGTTTGTAGGCTTTAGCTCAGGTTTGAGTGGTTTATTAGTTGTCACACTTTGTATTTCAAATTTTTCAACACGCTACTGAACAAAAGCAATATTGTGAAGCACTTTGGTTGAGCTGTGTGTGTTTAATGGTTCATATAGACAATTCATATATTTTTAATTCTAAAATGATTTTAGGTTAGGTGTTAGGGTCAGTCCGTAGTAATTATAATTGGCCTTAAATAAAAACAAGAACATTGTGTGTCCAAATTTTTTAGTGAAGAGCAAACATAATTAGCTCAGTATAGAAACAAGTCTTGTAATATAATATAATATAATATAATTCACATTTTTAAAGCCGAAAGGTTTATGTGAGGTTAGAATATAGAATCACCAGCTCCGTATAAAACAATAAAAGTCAATGGAAAGTTCTCACCATGATAGAAAAACTCTGTTTCTCTCATTCTGCACTCCATGTGACTTCGATCCCTTAAGGTCTGGCGTCTGCTGATGATGTCAGCAATGAACATCCACAGTGCTGCTGCTTGAGAGAGAGAGAATCTGAAATTAGGATGTGCTGACGGGGAAGAGCAGAGAGGAAAAGTGAAGTTTGTTTCATGTAGCTGCAGCTACAATCATACACCATTGAGTTTTTAACAGTTGTCGGACACGTCACAAAGTAAATATTGAAGTGACAGATAATACTATCTGGTGGGATTCTTCAGTGTTTAACGGATGAGGTGGGATTCTTCAGTGTTTAACGGGATGAGGTGGGATTCTTCAGTGTTTAACGGATGAGGTGGGATTCTTCAGTGTTTAACGGATGAGGTGGGATTCTTCAGTGTTTAACGGATGAGGTGTGATTCTTCAGTGTTTAACGGATGAGGTGGGATTCTTCAGTGTTTAACGGGATGAGGTGTGATTCTTCAGTGTTTAACGGGATGAGGTGTGATTCTTCAGTGTTTAACGGATGAGGTGTGATTCTTCAGTGTTTAACGGATGAGGTGTGATTCTTCAGTGTTTAACGGATGAGGTGTGATTCTTCAGTGTTTAACGGATGAGGTGGGATTCTTCAGTGTTTAACGGATGAGGTGGGATTCTTCAGTGTTTAACGGATGAGGTGGGATTCTTCAGTGTTTAACGGATGAGGTGGGATTCTTCAGTGTTTAACGGGATGAGGTGGGATTCTTCAGTGTTTAACGGGATGAGGTGGGATTCTTCAGTGTTTAACGGATGAGGTGGGATTCTTCAGTGTTTAACGGATGAGGTGGGATTCTTCAGTGTTTAACGGATGAGGTGTGATTCTTCAGTGTTTAACGGATGAGGTGGGATTCTTCAGTGTTTAACGGGATGAGGTGGGATTCTTCAGTGTTTAACGGATGAGGTGGGATTCTTCAGTGTTTAACGGATGAGGTGTGATTCTTCAGTGTTTAACGGATGAGGTGGGATTCTTCAGTGTTTAACGGGATGAGGTGGGATTCTTCAGTGTTTAACGGATGAGGTGGGATTCTTCAGTGTTTAACGGGATGAGGTGGGATTCTTCAGTGTTTAACGGATGAGGTGGGATTCTTCAGTGTTTAACGGGATGAGGTGGGATTCTTCAGTGTTTAACGGATGAGGTGGGATTCTTCAGTGTTTAACGGATGAGGTGGGATTCTTCAGTGTTTAACGGGATGAGGTGGGATTCTTCAGTGTTTAACGGATGAGGTGGGATTCTTCAGTGTGTAACGGATGAGGTGGGATTCTTCAGTGTTTAACGGATGAGGTGGGATTCTTCAGTGTTTAACGGATGAGGTGGGATTCTTCAGTGTTTAACGGGAGGGATGGGATTCTTCAGTGTTTAACGGGAGGGGTGGGATTCTTCAGTGTTTAACGGATGAGGTGGGATTCTTCAATGTTTAACGGGATGAGGTGGGATTCTTCAGTGTTTAACGGATGAGGTGGGATTCTTCAGTGTTTAACGGGAGGGGTGGGATTCTTCAGTGTTTAACGGATGAGGTGGGATTCTTCAGTGTTTAACGGATGAGGTGTGATTCTTCAGTGTTTAACGGATGAGGTGTGATTCTTCAGTGTTTAACGGGAGGGCTGTGATTCTTCAGTGTTTAACGGGAGGGCTGTGATTCTTCAGTGTTTAACGGGAGGGCTGTGATTCTTCAGTGTTTAACGGATGAGGTGGGATTCTTCAGTGTTTAACGGATGAGGTGGGATTCTTCAGTGTTTAACGGGAGGGGTGGGATTCTTCAGTGTTTAACGGGAGGGGTGGGATTCTTCAGTGTTTAACGGATGAGGTGGGATTCTTCAGTGTTTAACGGGAGGGATGGGATTCTTCAATGTTTAACGGGAGGGGTGGGATTGTTTAGTGGAAGTGATGCTGTTTTTCAGTGTTTAATCAGAATGATCTTAAGTGTTTTCATCATATGCACAGATTATGTTGAGATGTTAAATGTCCTCCATCTCACATGACCATTATATGTTGAACAACACATTCATTGGAGATGCAGATAGAGATTGTCACGGTTTACTCATGGTGTACTGGTGTACTGTATCTAATGGTTTCTATTAGTGCAACAGTGAGTGGAGACTTTTGCCATCAGTGTTATTGTGTTGAAGTGAAATTTTCTGCTGTATATGAACAGTATATGTTCACACTTTATCTCGAGCACGATACATTGTATAAATGTGTTCAGCACAACATTCTGATTTAAATAAATAAAACTATTGTGAATGTTGGTATCTGAGGTCTATTAATGGAAACACTTCAAGTTGTCTAAAAACTCTTATAGTCAGAAAATTGACTATGACTACAGCTGACAGTTTTTATTTTTAAATGTTATTTATATCACAGTTGAGCCAAATGATCCAAGACTCCTTCCTGAGACCGCAAGTTATGCTGGAAATAACATGCTGAGTGACAGGCCTACACACACACACACACACACACACACATGTGCACGATGAGCAGTAGAATCCTCATGAAATGTTCAATATTTTCAGCATTCTTCAGACAATTCCACTCAGGAGATCCATTTTATTTTACTTTTCTGTCCTTTAATGAAAACTCAATGATTCTAATGTCACGTGTGATCAATGGTGTTTAAGTTTATCTGACAGCACACTACTAAGTATACTATCTGGTGTACAGTGTGTTGTGTTGCATTTTTTTATTTACAAGTACATGACATATTTCCATGCGCTGCATGACACATCCAATATTAACATATTTGCTTGACATATTTTCCCACTGTGAGTTTTGAACTTAGTCTCATGTAAGAATGAATCATGTGAGGGGATAATGAGACTGGGGCAGTCTTTCTGTACGGTGCCTGCAGGCAAAACCTTTGTGTAGCTGCTGCTTCTGAATATTTAATGGAAATGTTCTGAAAATGCTTTTTTACGCATCAGCCATATGACACACACTAAGTGTTTACATTATACAACTTCAGCTTTAAGTTTTCATATCTTCAACCTCTCCAAAACCTTGTATTTTTTTTTTTTGAGTAATTTTTTTATTTTTCTTGTGTTAGGTGTAGAGATTTGTAGCTTCACTAAAGTCTTCAGTTGATATTTTCTACTGTTTTCTTTTCACAGATCTGAAGAACATAGTGAGGAACTCCGAGAGCGTGCAGTAAACAACAGTTCTTCGGCAGAGTGTTTGGAGGACAAGAGACGTTTTGATCTAGCCTGCCAACCTGTGGTAACTATTGGGACATACCATGGACAGACAGAGTTCAAGAGCGCAAAGAAGAACCATCTCTTGGAGCTTCATTCACTAATCTTAAAGGGAGGAGAGGTGACACATCCAGACAGCCATGATGACACAGTCATCTCCTCAGCTTTAAACACCATGAGTTCTGATAGCCAAGATAACTCCATTACTGTAAGTCTAGTATCGTATAGTCCTTCATGGAAACAACAAGTAGAAAATAATTTGATCCAGAGTGCCCTTTGGACAGATACAGAAACAACAGGCCGAGGTCCCACTGTAGAATCTGGAGCGACTCCAGACAGTAAACTCAATCATATTGTTGAAACAGGCTCTGATCAATTAATAACTTGCACCGAAACAGACTCGGTTCACTTTGTTCCTATAGCAGAACAGAGACTACTGAATGAAGCATCTAACAGTGGCCAGGAAGAGCTCACACAGAGCGAGACACCAGAGAAGGTATCAGTGAACCGTATGCCAAAGGAGACGGATTTATTCTGCAACAATGCTCTGACGCACCATCACAGCCTGCATCCAGCTCCAGAGCAGCGATTAAAGCAGAAAACCTCCTCAGTATTGACAGACAGAAAGGAGCGTTTGTGCCCTGATGATTCACAGATGAACTACCGTCAAGAAGAGAGGGTGACTGAAGAGGATTCTCGGTTGGACGAGGAGGTTCTGCGACTGGAGTCTAAAAAGATGGTTGATGGCATTTTGAAAAATGCTCTTGCTACCTTTCAAATGAAGGACGTATCTGAGGTGGAGTGTGAAGCACTGTCGACCTGTGAACTTCACAAAGGTTCAGAGTCCGTTCTGTTTGAAGGGACAGATGGTTGCAGAGATGGAGCTGATAAATCAGAACAGCAGTTTCATGTGATTATGTCCGATCAGACACCATCTGTATTTCTTGAGGAAGTGCTGAGCCACAACAGGTTGACACCCTCTTCAGGGTACGAGTCCATCGCAGGATCTGACTCTGACATCAGATGCTGGGTGAGTGCGACTTGTGACATCACACTTACAAGTGCTCCAATTAGCTGTCAACTCGAAGAGCATGATGAGAATCAAGCAGTTCCTGAATATTCTGCTGAGGAAAAGGAAGTGGATGCAACTCCGTCCTGTAAGAGCAGTGAAGGAAACGATCCATTATCACCGAATGTTCACAGTAATAGGGACGTTTTTCATAAAGACATCCGTGTTGTGCTGCCTGCTGTTTGCGAGTCTCTCATTGGTGAAGAGAAAGAGCAACACGCAATAAATATCTCTGAATATGAAACCAAGCAATACAGAGTGGAAAACAGA
The DNA here is from genome assembly GCA_032164185.1 of Moxostoma hubbsi. NCBI lineage: Eukaryota > Metazoa > Chordata > Actinopteri > Cypriniformes > Catostomidae > Moxostoma > Moxostoma hubbsi. The sequence goes on along the minus strand of JAVLUX010000038.1, from coordinate 303,411 downwards.
TGTCAGGATTCAGCCAAAGACGATAAAAAGAGCAATAACTGCAGACACAACCTGGACACTGATTCCTGTGATGCTTCTTCAATCACTCCTGACATTGATTCGCTTGTAAATCAGGAGAGTCAAACTCAATCTCTCAGTGTATCGGATAAGTGTGATCCTTTTATTCCAAGTCCTGAATCTGACAAAAAAGATCCTGCAATTAGAGAGACACCAAAGACAGATTTTGCACAGCAGCCGACAGCTACACAAAGCTACACAGCTACACTTTATTCATGTGGTGCAGATCAGGAACAGGTCTGCTGTGACTCTGTGACTGGAGAAGAGAGTTTCCTCCTGGTGGAGAGTTTCCCTGCATGTGTGACTGATGTCCAGACACACTCAAGAGGGCTTGGTCCGTCTCAGTGGATGTCAGTCAAAGCGATCAGCTGTGAGGTAACAGATGACCAAAGCCAGAGTCCTGCGACGCTCATCTTGGATCAAGCAGATGGTAGAATATCAGCCGTATCTCCTTCAGGGAGGACACTTCATCTCGACCTCCCGGACAGTTTCAGCAGAGGTGCTGCTTCCATTCCCCAACATCCTCAACGTCATCAGCTTGATATCCACCAGGTCGACGGAGGCTTTTCCATCATCAGTGAGGAGGAGGAGATGGATGCTGTGTTCGTGAATGACACGGGGCCTGTGCACAGTCCAGGCACACGCAGAGCCAAAGCATATCCCTTCTCCCTCTCTCCCATCTACGAGGAGGAGTCGGGGCGTGAGGAAGTCTTGGAGATGCTGCAGGTTCTGCCATTGACAGAAGAGGAGCAAAGGAGCGTGGAGAAGCCGGCTTCATCCATCCTCTCCCTCCTGCAGTCTGTCAGCGAGAAACTTCAGTCCAGTGTGATCTGCGGTTCAGATGAGGACCAGGCCGAGTCTTTGAGAGCAACCACAATACCGCTGTGGCACTGCTACAGAGACGGCAGTGAGGAAGATGATGATGGTGATGACAATAACTTCTGTGTTTTAGTGCACCAACAACTCAATGAGGCCAAACCTGTCCAGGAGCCAAATTCAGAGGATGAGCTCAGATCAAATATTGATCAGACTGCTAAAGGAGCTCATGAAAGAATCCAGGAGGAGCTGGACTGTAATAGCACGCAGGTGAACGTTGGAAATAATATCAATGCACCTTTCTATCAGTATTTGAAATCCAGAGTGACGACGTCTGCTGATAAAGAACCCAAAGACACCAAACACATTGTGTGCTGTATTGAAACCAACACAACAGTCATGGTAAGCACAGCAGTCACATGCTTTACTCAATGGGTTATGTTTCCAATTATGTTAACTAGTTCAGCAGTTATGTTAGTTGGCTTATCTTTGGGGTATTTATGTCCTCACAGGGAGAGATTGGAGGCTTTGGACGGGTCAGCCCGAGACCTTCTATAGTAAGTTTATCTTCGTTCATCAGGCCTCCTGCTGTTCTAATTGTTTGCTGTGTTTGATCTGAATGCTTGAAACAGCACTTTGCATTTCCTTACGTGGGGCTTCAGGTCAGTAAAAGGAGGACAATAACTCCTCCGTTGCTCTGAGTTTAATCTCTATAGATTTAAATCATCTCTGTGATGTAAGTGGTCATTGCTGTGATGTCTCTGCACTGTACAGACACTCTGGACAGCATGTGTCCAGCACAAGAGTGGTTTGTTCGCTGTAGCTGACATGTCTTTGCTAACACAGATACTCATCTATGAGGGTCAGTCAATCAGTGGTGACAGAAGAGAAATCTGCGATGATGTAGAGGACACCGACAGAGTTCTGTTCCCTTGTGGATCAACAATTCATGTGCTCAGAGGATGGTAAACACGTTTACTTTAAGTCAAGTCATTGTTATTTGTATAGCGCCTTTCAGAACACACATAGTTTCAAAGCAGCTTTAAAGAAGATCAGACATTAACAGATGATAAAACTGTAATATTTATAATGTCTATAAACTCATCATTGTGTAATTGAACCCCAGTGAGCAGCTGAAGGCGACTGAAAGAACACAAAACTCCATAAGATGATGATTAATGGAGAAAAATAACCGTGGGATAAACCAGACTCGCTGTGGGGGCCAGTTCCCCTCTGACTAACCCCACCCTAACCCTAAACCAGACTCACTGTGGGGGCCAGTTCCCCTCTGACTAACCCCACCCTAACCCTAAACCAGACTCGCTGTGGGGGCCAGTTCCCCTCTGACTAACCCCACCCTAACCCTAAACCAGACTCGCTGTGGGGGCCAGTTCCCCTTTGACTAACCCCACCCTAACCCTAAACCAGACTCACTGTGGGGGCCAGTTCCCCTCTGACTAACCCCACCCTAACCCTAAACCAGACTCGCTGTGGGGGCCAGTTCCCCTCTGACTAACCCCACCCTAACCCTAAACCAGACTCGCTGTGGGGGCCAGTTCCCCTCTGACTAACCCCACCCTAACCCTAAACCAGACTCGCTGTGGGGGCCAGTTCCCCTTTGACTAACCCCACCCTAACCCTAAACCAGACTCGCTGTGGGGGCCAGTTCCCCTCTGACTAACCCCACCCTAACCCTAAACCAGACTCGCTGTGGGGGCCAGTTCCCCTTTGACTAACCCCACCCTAACCCTAAACCAGACTCGCTGTGGGGGCCAGTTCCCCTCTGACTAACCCCACCCTAACCCTAAACCAGACTCGCTGTGGGGGCCAGTTCCCCTCTGACTAACCCCACCCTAACCCTAAACCAGACTCGCTGTGGGGGCCAGTTCCCCTCTGACTAACCCCACCCTAACCCTAAACCAGACTCACTGTGGGGGCCAGTTCCCCTCTGACTAACCCCACCCTAATCCTAAACCAGACTCACTGTGGGGGCCAGTTCCCCTCTGACTAACCCCACCCTAACCCTAAACCAGACTCACTGTGGGGGCCAGTTCCCCTCTGACTAACCCCACCCTAATCCTAAACCAGACTCACTGTGGGGGCCAGTTCCACTCTGACTAACCCCACCCTAATCCTAAACCAGACTCACTGTGGGGGCCAGTTCCCCTCTGACTAACCCCACCCTAACCCTAAACCAGACTCAATGTGGGGGCCAGTTCCCCTCTGACTAACCCCACCCTAACCCTAAACCAGACTCGCTGTGGGGGCCAGTTCCCCTCTGACTAACCCCACCCTAACCCTAAACCAGACTCGCTGTGGGGGCCAGTTCCCCTCTGACTAACCCCACCCTAACCCTAAACCAGACTCACTGTGGGGGCCAGTTCCCCTCTGACTAACCCCACCCTAACCCTAAACCAGACTCGCTGTGGGGGCCAGTTCCCCTCTGACTAACCCCACCCTAAACCAGACTCACTGTGGGGGCCAGTTCCCCTCTGACTAACCCCACCCTAAACCAGACTCAATGTGGGGCCAGTTCCCCTCTGACTAACCCCACCCTAACCCTAACCAGACTCAATGTGGGGCCAGTTCCCCTCTGACTAACCCCACCCTAACCCTAAACCAGACTCACTGTGGGGGCCAGTTCCCCTCTGACTAACCCCACCCTAAACCAGACTCACTGTGGGGGCCAGTTCCCCTCTGACTAACCCCACCCTAAACCAGACTCAATGTGGGGCCAGTTCCCCTCTGACTAACATCATGAATATAATGTAAATATTACTTATGTATAGTTTAAGTCATGGTTTAAAATGATTAAACTAAGTAAGTGTTAAGGGTCAGTGTTTAAACATAGATTTTGTATGAACTGTAAGATTAATGATTAATGTCTTTGAAGTTCATCCTGGATTAACTGCAGAAGTTCACATAGATGCAATTGTCCTTATTAATTGGCTGATGAAGGCTTTAATTAGCAATTAATTGTTAGTGATTCCATTATAAGAGTGTAGTCCATCATTAGATTGAGGTGATGCAGGCAGAGATCAGTGAGGTGCATCACAGTTCAACCGGCCGGTCATTTCAGTGAGGTACCTGCTATAATGCTCACACACACACACACAACACACAATTAGTCTGACTTGAGTCTGATTGGAGACCAGGTGAGTGTGACACGGTTCCACAATGAAACAGTCCAGTTCTGCTGTTGTATATGAAATGAGCTCATGTGGTGATTTCATTGGCTCACAGACAGGCAGGCAGACAGGCAGACAGGCAGACAGACAGGCAGACAGACAGGCAGGCAGGCAGGCAGGCAGGCAGGCAGACAGGCAGACAGGCAGACAGTGTGTAAGAGTGCTGCAGCTCATGTCTAATAGATGAAGTAATCGTACGTCTATTTTTCAGGCTTGTTGTTCATGAGTGCATTTAGAGATTATGTAATGTCATATTGCTAATGGACGCTTACAGAAGATAAAACTTGTGACGAGGATTATTCATTATTCAGTAGCACTCAAACACGCTAGGAACAGCATTCAGTGTTTGTATTTCAGTTTTGCGATGAAGTCCTGATGGTCCATCAGACAGAGAGATTGCAGAGAGTTCATTATTAAAACATGTCTCGCATGTCTTTTACGTTCTGTTTTACAAACAGTTTTATATGAAAGTTTTCTTTAGATGTGCGTTCATGTTCTAGGGTCTTCCACTCGCTGTGTGTGTGTGTGTGTGTGTGTGTTTGAAGCTGTTAAGTTTCTGAGACCTTCACCCATCCTGTTCAATCAATTTACAGTGTGAACATTTGTATAGAGTGAGACACATGTGTACTTTTATTTTTTCTTCATAGCACCAGTCGTGTTTGTGTGTGATTTTAAGGTAATGATCGACATTCAGGCTGTGTGTGTGTGTGTGTGTGTGTGTGTGTGTGTGTGTGTCCAGTTGGCTGCTGTATGTGGATTTGTGTTTCCGCGGGTCTTGTGTTCTGCTTGAGGAGGGTCAGACCATGAGAACCTGCAGACATCCTCAACAGAACCTGCAACAGCACAGAGATCCCAGAAGAACCGACATCAGTGACGTGTCGTCTGTCCGCTCCATCAGGACACTGCTTAAGGTATCAGCAGCTGTCTGTCTCTCTTTAAAATGACAGCGTGAAAAGATCCTTCCTTTTCTTGTTTTTCTAAATTTCTGCTGTTAATTTTAAGTCAGATACACTAACGTGTGTGTGTGTGTGTGTGTGTGTGTGTGTGTGTGTGTGTGTCTGTGCGTGTCTGTCTGTGTGTGTGCGTGTCTGTCTGTGTGTGTGTGTGTGTCTGTCTGTCTGTCTGTCTGTCTGATTGTGTGTCTGTGTGTGTCTCTGTCTGTCTGTCTGTGTGCGTGCGTGTGTGTGTGTCTGTCTGTCTGTCTGTCTGTCTGTGTGTGTGTGTTCATGAGCTCAGATTTAGTTCCTGCTGGTTTTCTTTGCTCATGTCTAAATACATTCATATTCCTGCGTTTAGGACCGTGGCGTTCCAGAGATCCATATCCATTCCAGCATGTGTCGGACAGGACAAACGATCCGTCTCTTCTCAGCTACAGACCTGACGGAGCAGCACGACCCCGTGACCCTCTCTGACCTCTTCGTCAAGTCTGGATGGTAGGATGGGTTAAAGAAATAAACCATTTGCATCTTTAATAGTTGCTCGTTCCAACTGCTGCCACCGTGATCAGTTATGAGATTGTTGAATGCTGACTTAGTAGTGCCCTTCATTGAGACCTGCGGCTGTGCAGAAATACTAAAGCAGACCTACAACACTCGCCTAATGAATCTCTCACTTTTATTTCCCACAATTCTTCTGCACTCTCACGCACACACAAACTGCTTTACACCACTAACATCTGATCTGTCTTCAGTTACATTCAAACAAGCTGATGTGTGTGAGTTCAATTAAAGCCACATGAAAGATCATTCTCTAACTCAGGTTTCAAACTTTTTGATCAAATGTAATTTATATTTGTTTAGTGTTTCAAAGCAGCTGGACAGAAAATCATGTCTTAATGTCCTCATTGAGCAAAACAAAGGTGACACGGGGAAAACTCCTTAAGAGGAAAAAGGGGAAACCTTGAGAGGAATCAGACTCCAAGTACACCATCCTCTGGCTTTATGATAAATGTACATATTATTTAACTACATAGTATTTGTATTACAAGTTAAATGAATGGATTAAGTGATCTAATTTCCAATATAAATGGACAGTCTTCACATATGTGTGTGCTTCAGCCTTCATATAGTAAATATGAGTGTGTAGCTTGAGAAATAATGTTTTTTTTGTTGTCATTACAACTTAATACAAACAACACATATATCAATATATGCCCCCCCGTCACCCAACAAACATCCCAGTGGTCAGACATTAAATAAAACAGACACACATATAAACAGGCAGTTCAAAGAATAGACTCGATGACATAAAAAGATCCCACATATTAATTACAGAAACTCCAACCCAATTGCCCCACTTCCTGCCATAATCACCCAAACTGCCCAGCCATCATGTGACATCTCAAAAGATGCCACTCTGCCCAACTCTGTGTACCACTCATGAAATGAGGGCGCACCAGGTGTCTTCCATCCCCTGAGTATCACCTGCCTGCCAATCATCACGCTGGTAAGGACCCAGTTTTTTATATGTTTATTTATTATATTAATACCCGCCCCATCACCCAGTCTGGGGCAGAATTATATCTGAGTGCCCAAGACCTCACAGACAAAACTCTGCACCCCTGACCAACACTCTTGAATCTCAACACAGGACTAAAAAACATAGGCCATGTCCTCGTCCTCCAACTGGCATCACCAGCAAGAAGGTGTGTCTTTAAGACCAAACCTATACAATCTAGAGGGAGTCCAATAAAAATGATGCAGAGTCATGAGGCGCACCCTTGCATCCCCAGATGCAGACTTGACATTTTTTTTAAAACTACCGCATTCTCCATCTTCCAGTACTAAATTGAAGTCTCTCTCCCATAACTTCTTAAAAGATGTTAAAATCCCATCCCCTAGACTCTGAATTAGCCAGGAATAGTACACTGAAGCTTCATGACCCTTTCCAAAAGCAGCAAGCACCACCTCAAGAGTGTCTGCCGCTTTAGGGGGCTGCGTACTACACCCAAAGGTGGGTACTAAGTAGATGGCGCAGCTGTAACTATCTGAAGAATTACCGCTGTATAATATTTTCAAAAGATCTTAACGCTCCACTTTCGTACAGGTCACCCAGTGTAGCAACTCCCTTCTCAAGCCATTCTGTCCAGCTGAAAGGGAGATTGTTAATGCACAATTTAGAGTTTAACCAAATACGTGCTGCAGCGTTTGGGTAAATGTCCGAATTGAACATGCGGGAAACTTTTGTCCACACTAAATGTATGTGTGAGATAACGGGATGTGTCTTCTCCGGGCAGCTTGGTAGAAAGACTTTGCATTGGCAAGATAGGGGCAAGGACCTCCTGTTCAATAAAGAGCTGGGGAGGGACTCTCTCTGTACCAAATGTCTGAGACCAAAAGCATAATAGTAAAACAAAATCTTGGAGACCTAACACACCTTTGTCAATTGGCCAGTGTAACTTAAAGTTAAAAGTCTGGATGTTTACCATTCCAGAAAAAAGATGGGGAACTTCAATGGGGAGAGATTGTAGTAAATAGTTGAATTTTGGAATACAATTCATTTTAATAACATTAACCTTCACAATCATAGATAAATGTAATGAAGCCCACATCACTCAAACCTTTTTATTAAAGGGTCAAAATTTGCTATAAACTAAATCAGACAAATTTCCTGGGAATAAAATGCCCAAATACTTAATGCCCTGTTTGGGCCACTGGAAGGCACCTGCTGGAAGGCCGTTACTGGGCAGTACGCTGTCAGAGCCAAAGCTTCAGATTTACACCAATTAACTCTGTATCCTGAGATCATATAAAGGAATTAATAATTCTGTGGAGGCAAGGCGTAGATCTAATGGGGTCAGAGACGAATAATAAAATATCATCTGCGTGAAGCAAAAGTTTATGTGCCGCACCTCCCGCCATCACCTGGAAATCATCTTCCTTTCTTATCGCGGCTGCTAATGGTGCCAGGGCAAGACAGAACAATAATGGGGCAAGAGGGCAACCCTGCTGGTGCCCCATCCAGGGTAAAATAATCTGAAATTAATCCATTCGTTTGTACCGCCGCTACCGGTGTCTATAAAGTAACTTAATCCATCCAATAAAAGTATTCCCGAACCCCTACATATCCAAAATCTTAAAAAGTTAATCTCATTCCACCATATCAAACACCTTTTCGGCATCAGGTGAGATGGCAGCGACCGGAGACTGATCATTCGCCACTGATCACGATATTGATGAGACGCCTGATGTTATCAGAAGAGCTGCGGCCCCGAATAAACCCACCTGATCTACATGTATAAGAGATGTCAACTTAATCGGTTAGCCAATATGTTTGACAATATTTTAACATCTAGCTGGATCAGGGAAATTGGACCGTAATTCTTACTCAGACTGATCCCGGCTTGTGTCATGATTGGCAGAGGTTTTCCATTTCTTTAATGATCCATATAAACTTGTAACAAAAATGGAGCCAGTTCTGTAGCTTATGAAATTTGTCCCTTTTTAATTAGAAAGGATCCACAAATCTTCAGTTCGTGTCTCCTTGATTTTGACATTCATCTCTTCAACAAGAGGCTTAAAAGCTGCCAATGGTGTTTTGCTCATATTCCTGATAAAGTGTGTGTGTGTGTGTGTGTGTGTGTATAGCTGGTTGGTCTACGACGAGTCTGGATTCAGTGGTAATTCTGCTGTTTTGGAAACCGACGGGAGGGTTACACCTGTTCTCCACACTATCCTTGTGTCATGTGTGAAGAGTCTCCGGCCGTTAAAAATGGTACATATGCAAACTCGAGCATGACCTCTGACCTCACACACTCCTCTGACCCCTGCATCTCACCTCACTGACACACATAACATTAGTGATACTGATGTTACACATGAGAACAGGAGTGTAGATTTTTAAACTGTCGTGTGTTTTTCTCCTGACACAGGGCGGGCTGAAGGTGGCGAGACCTCTTGACCCAAAGGTGAGACAGACGCACATTCGGCACACTGATATTCAGAGCTGTGCTCAGATCAGTGGAGGTGATTTCTGTTGTTGTGTCTCTTGTGTAGGTGATGTTGTTTGAAAAAACACAGTTTCAGGGTGAATGTAGAGAACTGCTGAATCACACCGACAGTCTGAAGGACACAGAGGGGTCAATGGGAGTTTCTTCTCTTCGGGTCACAGGTGGAATGTGAGTCTCACACACACACACACACTCACACATACATGCACATACACAATCACTGCACGCGCACACACATACACAATCACTGCACTCACACATACATGCACACACATACACTCACTGACACACACACACTGACACACATACACGCACACACATACAATCACTGACACACATACACGCACACACACTCACTGACACACACACACACGCTGCACACATACACACACTCACACACGCTGCACACACGTGTGTGCGTGTGCATATGTGTGCTTCTCTTGAAGAGGCTTAAGTTAACTTTTAGAGGGATATTTATAGACTGTGTGTGTGTGTGTGTGTGTGTGTGTTAGATGGGTGGGGTTCTCCAGTGAGGGGTTCAGAGGTCATCAGTGTGTGCTGGAAGAGGGTGGATACAGCGACTGCTCAAGACTCTTCAAAAGCTCCATCAAATCACTGCGTTACATTCACACCGTGAGTCCTCAACCTCTGTCTGTCTGTCTGTCTGTCTGTCTGTCTGTCTCTTTAAAACCTGTGGCACAATTACTTCATCTGTTTTGGTCTTATGTAAACAACACTTCACTCACTTTTACTAGGTGAAAATGCTGATGAGGATCAGTGTTGTTTAATCGCTTCTTAGGAACGGATTTGCCAATTGCAGCGTAATATGTGTCACATTCTTTGATTGTTATGGACGTCACCTTCAGGACTTCCTGGAAGCGTCAATCTGTCTGAAGAGCTCCGATGAGGAAGTCACTGTGGTGGACCAGGAAGTTGCTGACCTGCAGCGTATCGGCATCACTCAGGACACAAACAACATCTATGTGAAGAGTGGAGCGTGAGTATCATGTGATGCTCTGATGTCACCTTCATCTCCATCAGAAGAGCCGTAGCGGATTGTGTGTTGTGATGTTTCCGCTGGTGTTTGTGTGTTTCAGGTGGGTGGCGTACAGCGACAGGTGCTTCACAGGTGATCAGTATGTGCTAGAGAGAGGACGACACTCAGGGACCCTTGAATGGGGTGACAGGCGCAGCTCACCGCGGTCACTGCGACCTATTCACAGGGTGAGTTCACACCATCTGCACTCAGTGACTGTTCGATGTTTAATAACTGGAGCACTGTGATTGCCTCACTGAATCACAAGATGATGTAACATTAGCTTCTGAATAAAAATACATCCAAGTCATGTATGTACGAGTGGATATATAACATGTGTATAACAGGTCAGATCACCAACTGAAGATCTTGAAACTAATTCATTTCATTTTCATCACAGGAAGTTTCCACCATCATGGAGCCAAAGTTTTTGGTATGTTTGCATCTCATGTGCTACTTATGTAAACATGAGGAGTTCCAGCATATGACGCGAACATGTTTCTCTCTGACCGCAGCTGCGCATCTACAGTCAGACGCATTACAGCGGCGAGAGCCGAGAGTTTGTGAGTGAAGCTCCGGACTGTGGCGGTCTCAGTCTCCAGTCGTTCCGGGTCATCAGAGGGAGGTGAGATGATGACATCACACATGATAATCAGTAACACTCACGCCACCTTCATCTCCCGCTCTCTTCCTTGTGTAGTTGGCTGCTCTTCGATGAGGAGGGTTACTCTGGTAACCAGTACATCCTGGGGGAGGGGCTTTACCCTGACCTCACTTCCTGTGGCTGTGCATCAGTGGTCATCAAGTCTGTAAAGCCCGTTCCATACGTAAGTCCATGAGAGAAATTACAGTATTTAATTACAGATAAGCAGATGACCGAAGTTCTCATGTCGTTCACATTTGATGCTTATTTGATGATTCGCTCAGAGTTTCACCGATCCGTCCGTCAGTCTGTTTTCTCTCAGTGGTTTTGAGGGACTCGAGGAAACGTCACATTCAGATGTGGAGAACATCTCGCACTTCAGCCAATCTGTGAGAGTCAACAGCGGCCTGTAAGACTTCTCACATGACACAATTGAACAGTAAATTATTCTTGAAAGGTACGAGTGCCTCGCTGTCGTCCTGCAGGTGGGTGGCGTATGAATACAGTCATTTTAAGGGGCGTCAGATGCTCTTGCAACTGAGAGAATATCCAGATTGGAGGGGTCACAGCGGCTGGGAAACAGTCGGATCATTGAGGCCCCTCAAACAGGTCAGTGCTGATATCATGACAATTAATGTTCAAACACTTCTTGATAAATGTAGATAATCTTGCTCCCTCACTCCAACATAATAAGAAAAAAACAATAACAAAGTTCAAATTGCGCATGGTGTTAGAAATTTCAGTTTTGTTGAATAATGAACAATTGTGCGTTTCATTGAAAAACATACGAATGAATATGAGTGAGTGGTGGAGTAGTGGGATAAAGCACATAACTGGTAATCAGGAGGTTGCTGGTTTGATCCCCACAGTCACCACCATTGTGTCCTTGAGTAAGACACTTAACTCCAGGTTGCTCCGGGGGGATTGTCCCTGTAATAAGTGCACTGTAAGTCACTTTGGTGGTGGTGAAGTGGGCTAAAACACATAACTGGTAATCAGAAGGTTGCTGGTTTGATCCCCACAGTCACCACCATTGTGTCCTTGAGTAAGACACTTAACTCCAGGTTGCTCCAGGGGGGATTGTCCCTGTAATAAGTGCACTGTAAGTCACTTTGGTGGTGGTGAAGTGGGCTAAAACACATAACTGGTAATCAGAAGGTTGCTGGTTTGATCCCCACAGTCACCACCATTGTGTCCTTGAGTAAGACACTTAACTCCAGGTTGCTCCAGGGGGGATTGTCCCTGTAATAAGTGCACTGTAAGTCACTTTGGTGGTGGTGAAGTGGGCTAAAACACATAACTGGTAATCAGAAGGTTGCTGGTTTGATCCCCACAGTCACCACCATTGTGTCCTTGAGTAAGACACTTAACTCCAGGTTGCTCCGGGGGGATTGTCCCTATAATAAGTGCACTGTAAGTCTCTTTGGATAAAAGCATCTGCCAAATGCATAAATGTAAATGTAACGTAACCCTTTTTGTCATTAGTTCTATTTATTTTTTTTCTCTGTTACAATACATAAAACATTGGGCCACCTTAAAGCCCAGGGCTCCTGTTAGTCAAGGGCCCCTGGGCACTGGCCCCAATGGCCCGGTTGTTAATCCATCCGTGCCTGCTGGCGATGCCAATCAGATGATGGAATTGGGCACTCAAATTTCATTCTGCCCCAGACACTGTGTTTTAGGTGATGGGGCGGTCATTGATGTAGAGAATAAGAACATTAAAAATAGGGTCCTGACCAGTGTCATGATCACCTGACAGATAAAGGGGATGGAGGTCGGCTGGCGCGCCTCCATTTCAGGAGTGGGGTGAAGTATTGATTCTGCTTGTATATGTTTTGCTTTTCTTTGTTTAATATATGAATCAGTAAAAACAAAAATAATAATAATAATATTGTTGATCTTCAGGTTCTAATCTAACAAGCACTGAGTTTCGACACATTTATTAGGATACTGTCAGGCTTTGTGTGACACATTGTGTAGAGATATTTCTAGACATGAGTGTGTGTGCACACGGACATGAGTGTGTAGATGACGACAGTTTATATTTCATGATCAGTGTAACGGACTCGAGTGATGCCGATGTGTTTACATCACAGTTGTTTAATGAAGCAGCATCCTGTCATCATGTCCGCTAAAGGAGACCTTTCTTCTCAGACAAACGTTCACGTTCAGATTCAGAATCGGGCGCTGGGCTCCGTCCTGACCGCAGAGAGAGTCCCGATTCATTCTTTTCCTGCAAATGTCTTCCTGAGTTCTGCCGATCGCTCACTGGACATGCAGCGTTGGATCTTCACCGACGGTCTTCTGAAGAACACGGTCAGATTCACTTTCAGTGCTGAAGCAGACAGACATGATGCGTTTCCTGTGATCATATTCCTCTGTTACTGGGGCAAGAGCTGAACTTCACATGTTTGATTGAAGCCATCTAAACCTGTTGGACATATGAAGTCTTGTTCTTGATGATTGTTAGTGGTTAAACGGGCATTTCTGTCTGAAGTGATCATGTAATAAAGGGCAGTTTGATTATTTCTGTGTTGTGTATTTCACTGATGTGTGTGTTTGTGTAGGTGACGAGAGGTTGTCTGACTGTGATCGGTGCAAAGGCGTGTGCGGGCGCCAGAGTGGCATTATGGGAAGAACACGGGCGTGTGGATCAGAGATGGAGTCTGAATGAAGATGGGTCATTCTCCTCACATTTAAATCGCAGTCTCGTGTTGGACATCAAAGGTACGAGAGGCTGAACTCGCATTAGAAATAATGTCACTTGTTTTCTCGTCTGTATCTGATGTTGTGTTTGTGTGTCTCAGGTGGAGTTCCTGCTGACACGGATCATCTGATTCTGAGTCAGCTGTGTGTCGATACAGACACTCAAAACTGGGACGTGGAAGTGCTGTGACCCTGAAACTATCAGGAACATGAACACATGATCAAATCAGGCAATGAGGGCTGATAAGTGTGATCTAATGGAGTTAATATTCAGATGACTCACATATTCACCCACAAGACAATCACATACAAATTGATTTTGGGCCACTGTCCTGTTTGAGGAATTAGAGGAAAATAGGTCTGTATGTTAATTTGCACTAAAGGAAACGTCACATGTGGGACTGCCGCACGCTCAGCGGATGCGCTGGATTCTCCCTTTAATCCGTTTCCAGCGTTGGACATTCAGATGATATCAAGTCATTTCACTGGTGTTCTTCAGCAGTGTGTGTGTATAAAGTCAGGAATACATTTACGAAATGTTTTACCTTAAACATATATTAATCTGTACAGTGAATATCATAAGAAGCATTTTTAAAAGCAAAATTAATCCTGAAAATAAAAGTTGTAAAATATATTAATTTTGAAACATGATGTGTGGCTGAATTCTGCTTGTTAGAGAATATTTCACAAAGGATTTGAGAAATGACCTTTTTATTTTCAGCTACAGTCGATCTCATTTACAACTGAGCAGTCAAGCCCGATACAGAGTCAGTGACTACTACGAGGTCAAAGGTCATGAGTTCAGACCACAACCACACACACACACACACACACACACACACACACACGACAGCTGAAAGTTTCATCAAGGGTCTGAGTGTGTAGATTGAGGCAAACTTGCAGCGCTGCTTCCTGTGTGAACAGTGCTTTAGATATTTAACAGACATGCAACAATCCTTCTGTCCAGAGTCCCAGCAGCAGCCCCAGTTTATCTGCATCCTGCTGCAGCTGCAGATCCGCAACAGAGATGCGCTCCGACTGCAGAAGCTGCTTTAGTGCTGCCAGATGCGTCAAAGGAAACCGCAGACCATGACACTGAAGAACATTCATAAACTCACATGAACATCAACCAATGGAGAAAACTTTAAAAATGAGATCATGTGATGAGGGATGACAGACCTGTGAGGACTCTTCATCATCATCATCATCATCATCAGATGAGCCCATCATGTGCGTTTCTCTTTTGTTCTTTAAAGAATGCAACACAAACACGACCAGCTGCGTGGCTTCATCCTGATTAAAGGAACAGACATGATGAGAACATTTCACTCCCGACATACAACTGAATATAAAATATGTGTGTGTGTGTGTGTGTGAGAGTGTGTGTGTGTGTTTATATCTTACAGTGTTGTCCTGACTCGGTTCCACCGTTAGAAGAAGATGCTCTTTATACCGGATACATACAGTGTCTTCGAGAGATGGCAGTTTCCCAACTTAAAGAGAAACAAACAGTTATACATGACAGAAATCAGCAGTACACACACACTCTCACAGTCACACACACACACACACTCTCACACTCTCGGCTCGTGAGACTCACCCGGTTGTACATCAGTCTGGTCGAGCAGATACGGTGGAAGTCTGTTGGAGATAAAGTCTCTCTTCATATCTGTGGAGCGTAACTGATGATGTTCCTGCTCGAGATCATCAGCCAAACGCCTCAGAAACACACACACCTGCTTGTTAACATCAGGACTGACGCGAAGAGACTGACACACACACACACACACACACACACACACACACACAGAAATAAAAAGGAACATTTGTTTCCAAATGATGGATGCACGACATTGTGATGAATCTGAAATGCTCATAGAAGACGTGACTGCTCACAGAAAGGGTGTTACGAGGGAGACCGGAGCGCATCCTGTCGTCACGTTTCATAGAATCAAACAAGAAACTGGGAAACACGTCAAGCAGGAAGTTGCCCCATGACCTGAAACACACAAATGTGTTATTTGAACATATTTTGTGTGTTATGATATGTGCTGTAGTGTGTGTGTGTGTGTTATGATATGTGCTGTAGTGTGTGTGTGTGTGTGTGTGTTATGATATGTGCTGTAGTGTGTGTGTGTGTGTGTGTTATGATATGTGCTGTAGTGTGTGTGTGTGTGTGTGTTATGATATGTGCTGTAGTGTGTGTGTGTGTGTGTGTGTTATGATATGTGCTGTAGTGTGTGTGTGTGTGTGTGTTATGATATGTGCTGTAGTGTGTGTGTGTGTGTTATGATATGTGCTGTAGTGTGTGTGTGTGTGCGTGTTATGATATGTGCTGTAGTGTGTGTGTGTGTGTGTTATGATATGTGCTGTAGTGTGCGCGTGTGTGTTATGATATGTGCTGTAGTGTGTGTGTGTGTTATGATATGTGCTGTAGTGTGTGTGTTATGATATGTGCTGTAGTGTGTGTGTTATGATATGTGCTGTAGTGTGTGTGTGTGTGTGTTATGATATGTGCTGTAGTGTGTGTGTGTGTGTGTTATGATATGTGCTGTAGTGTGTGTGTGTGTGTGTGTGTTATGATATGTGCTGTAGTGTGTGTGTGTGTGTGTGTGTTATGATATGTGCTGTAGTGTGTGTGTGTGTGTGTTATGATATGTGCTGTAGTGTGTGTGTGTGTGTGTGTTATGATATGTGCTGTAGTGTGTGTGTGTGTGTGTGTTATGATATGTGCTGTAGTGTGTGTGTGTGTGTGTGTTATGATATGTGCTGTAGTGTGTGTGTGTGTGTGTTATGATATGTGCTGTAGTGTGTGTGTGTGTGTGTTATGATATGTGCTGTAGTGTGTGTGTGTGTGTGTTATGATATGTGCTGTAGTGTGTGTGTGTGTGTGTTATGATATGTGCTGTAGTGTGTGTGTGTGTGTGTGTGTGTGTGTGTGTTATGATATGTGCTGTAGTGTGTGTGTGTGTGTGTGTGTGTGTGTGTGTGTGTGTGTGTTATGATATGTGCTGTAGTGTGTGTGTTATGATATGTGCTGTAGTGTGTGTGTGTGTGTGTGTTATGATATGTGCTGTAGTGTGTGTGTGTGTGTGTGTTATGATATGTGCTGTAGTGTGTGTGTGTGTGTGTGTTATGATATGTGCTGTAGTGTGTGTGTGTGTGTGTTATGATATGTGCTGTAGTGTGTGTGTGTGTGTGTTATGATATGTGCTGTAGTGTGTGTGTGTGTGTGTGTGTGTGTGTGTGTGTTATGATATGTGCTGTAGTGTGTGTGTGTGTGTGTTATGATATGTGCTGTAGTGTGTGTGTGTGTGTGTGTTATGATATGTGCTGTAGTGTGTGTGTGTGTGTGTGTGTTATGATATGTGCTGTAGTGTGTGTGTGTGTGTGTGTGTGTGTTATGATATGTGCTGTAGTGTGTGTGTTATGATATGTGCTGTAGTGTGTGTGTGTGTGTGTGTTATGATATGTGCTGTAGTGTGTGTGTGTGTGTTATGATATGTGCTGTAGTGTGTGTGTGTGTTATGATATGTGCTGTAGTGTGTGTGTGTGTGTTATGATATGTGCTGTAGTGTGTGTGTGTGTGTGTGTGTGTGTTATGATATGTGCTGTAGTGTGTGTGTGTGTGTGTGTTATGATATGTGCTGTAGTGTGTGTGTGTGTGTGTGTGTGTGTGTGTTATGATATGTGCTGTAGTGTGTGTGTGTGTGTTATGATATGTGCTGTAGTGTGTGTGTGTGTGTTATGATATGTGCTGTAGTGTGTGTGTGTGTGTGTGTGTGTGTGTGTGTTATGATATGTGCTGTAGTGTGTGTGTGTGTGTGTGTTATGATATGTGCTGTAGTGTGTGTGTGTGTGTGTGTTATGATATGTGCTGTAGTGTGTGTGTGTGTGTGTGTGTTATGATATGTGCTGTAGTGTATGTGTGTGTGTGTGTGTTATGATATGTGCTGTAGTGTGTGTGTGTGTGTGTGTGTTATGATATGTGCTGTAGTGTGTGTGTGTGTGTGTGTGTGTTATGATATGTGCTGTAGTGTGTGTGTGTGTGTGTGTGTGTGTGTGTGTGTTATGATATGTGCTGTAGTGTGTGTGTGTGTGTGTGTGTGTGTGTGTTATGATATGTGCTGTAGTGTGTGTGTGTTATGATATGTGCTGTAGTGTGTGTGTTATGATATGTGCTGTAGTGTGTGTGTGTGTGTGTGTTATGATATGTGCTGTAGTGTGTGTGTGTGTGTGTGTTATGATATGTGCTGTTGTTAGTGTGTGTGTGTGTGTTATGATATGTGCTGTAGTGTGTTATGATATGTGCTGTAGTGTGTGTGTGTGTGTGTGTTATGATATGTGCTGTAGTGTGTGTGTGTGTGTGTGTGTGTGTTATGATATGTGCTGTAGTGTGTGTGTGTGTGTGTGTGTGTTATGATATGTGCTGTAGTGTGTGTGTGTGTTATGATATGTGCTGTAGTGTGTGTGTGATGATATGTGCTGTAGTGTGTGTGTGTGTTATGATATGTGCTGTAGTGTGTGTGTGTGTGTTATGATATGTGCTGTAGTGTGTGTGTGTGTGTTATGATATGTGCTGTAGTGTGTGTGTGTTATGATATGTGCTGTAGTGTGTGTGTGTGTGTGTGTGTGTGTTATGATATGTGCTGTAGTGTGTGTGTGTGTGTGTGTGTGTTATGATATGTGCTGTAGTGTGTGTGTGTGTGTGTGTGTATATGTGCTGTAGTGTGTATGTGTGTATATGTGCTGTAGTGTGTGTGTATGATATGTGCTGTAGAGTGTGTGTGTGATATGTGCTGTAGAGTGTGTGTGTGTGTTATGATATGTGCTGTAGAGTGTGTGTGTGTGTGTGTGTTATGATATGTGCTGTAGTGTGTGTGTGTGTGTGTGTGTGTGTGTGTTATGATATGTGCTGTAGTGTGTGTGTGTGTGTGTGTGTGTGTGTGTTATGATATGTGCTGTAGTGTGTGTGTGTGTGTGTGTGTGTGTGTGTGTGTGTTATGATATGTGCTGTAGTGTGTGTGTGTGTTATGATATGTGCTGTAGTGTGTGTGTGTGTGTGTGTGTGTGTTATGATATGTGCTGTAGTGTGTGTGTGTGTGTGTGTTATGATATGTGCTGTAGTGTGTGTGTGTGTGTGTGTTATGATATGTGCTGTAGTGTGTGTGTGTGTTATGATATGTGCTGTAGTGTGTGTGTGTGTTATGATATGTGCTGTAGTGTGTGTGTGTGTGTGTGTGTGTGTTATGATATGTGCTGTAGTGTGTGTGTGTGTGTGTGTGTGTGTTATGATATGTGCTGTAGTGTGTGTGTGTTATGATATGTGCTGTAGTGTGTGTGTGTGTTATGATATGTGCTGTAGTGTGTGTGTGTGTGTTATGATATGTGCTGTAGTGTGTGTGTGTGTGTTATGATATGTGCTGTAGTGTGTGTGTGTGTGTTATGATATGTGCTGTAGTGTGTGTGTGTGTGTTATGATATGTGCTGTAGTGTGTGTGTGTGTGTGTGTTATGATATGTGCTGTAGTGTGTGTGTGTGTTATGATATGTGCTGTAGTGTGTGTGTGTGTGTTATGATATGTGCTGTAGTGTGTGTGTGTGTGTGTTATGATATGTGCTGTAGTGTGTGTGTGTGTGTGTGTTATGATATGTGCTGTAGTGTGTGTGTGTGTGTGTGTGTGTGTGTGTGTGTGTGTGTGTGTGTTATGATATGTGCTGTAGTGTGTGTGTGTTATGATATGTGCTGTAGTGTGTGTGTGTGTGTTATGATATGTGCTGTAGTGTGTGTGTGTGTGTTATGATATGTGCTGTAGTGTGTGTGTGTGTGTGTGTGTTATGATATGTGCTGTAGTGTGTGTGTGTGTGTGTTATGATATGTGCTGTAGTGTGTGTGTGTGTGTGTTATGATATGTGCTGTAGTGTGTGTGTGTGTGTGTTATGATATGTGCTGTTGTGTGTGTGTGTGTGTGTGTGTGTGTGTGTGTGTGTGTGTGTGTGTATATGTGCTGTAGTGTGTGTGTGTGTGTGTGTGTGTATATGTGCTGTAGTGTGTGTGTGTGTGTGTGTGTATATGTGCTGTAGTGTGTGTGTGTGTGTGTGTGTATATGTGCTGTAGTGTGTGTGTGTGTGTGTGTGTATATGTGCTGTAGTGTGTGTGTGTTATGATATGTGCTGTAGTGTGTGTGTGTGTGTATATGTGCTGTAGTGTGTGTGTGTTATGATATGTGCTGTAGTGTGTGTGTGTGTTATGATATGTGCTGTAGTGTGTGTGTGTGTTATGATATGTGCTGTAGTGTGTGTGTGTGTGTGTGTGTGTGTGTGTATATGTGCTGTAGTGTGTGTGTATGATATGTGCTGTAGAGTGTGTGTGTGTGTGTGTGTGTGTTATGATATGTGCTGTAGTGTGTGTGTGTGTTATGATATGTGCTGTAGTGTGTGTGTGTGTGTATATGTGCTGTAGTGTGTGTGTATGATATGTGCTGTAGAGTGTGTGTGTGTGTGTTATGATATGTGCTGTAGTGTGTGTGTGTGTGTGTGTTATGATATGTGCTGTAGTGTGTGTGTGTGTGTGTGTGTTATGATATGTGCTGTAGTGTGTGTGTGTGTGTGTGTATATGTGCTGTAGAGTGTGTGTGTGATATGTGCTGTAGTGTGTGTGTGTGATATGTGCTGTAGTGTGTGTGTGTGTGTGTGTTATGATATGTGCTGTAGTGTGTGTGTGTGTGTGATATGTGCTGTAGTGTGTGTGTGTGTGTGTGTGATATGTGCTGTAGTGTGTGTGTGTGTGTGTGTGTGTTATGATATGTGCTGTAGTGTGTGTGTGTGTTATGATATGTGCTGTAGTGTGTGTGTGTGTTATGATATGTGCTGTAGTGTGTGTGTGTGTATGTGCTGTAGTGTGTGTGTATGATATGTGCTGTAGAGTGTGTGTGTGATATGTGCTGTAGTGTGTGTGTGTGTGTGTTATGATATGTGCTGTAGTGTGTGTGTGTGTGTGTGTGTGTTATGATATGTGCTGTAGTGTGTGTGTGTGTTATATGTGCACTGTAGTGTGTGTGTGTGTGTGTTATGATATGTGCTGTAGTGTGTGTGTGTGTTATATGTGCACTGTAGTGTGTGTGTGTGTGTGTTATGATATGTGCTGTAGTGTGTGTGTGTGTTATGATATGTGCTGTAGTGTGTGTGTGTGTTATGATATGTGCTGTAGTGTGTGTGTGTGTTATGATATGTGCTGTAGTGTGTGTGTGTGTGTGATATGTGCTGTAGAGTGTGTGTGTGTTATGATATGTGCTGTAGAGTGTGTGTGTGTTATGATATGTGCTGTAGTGTGTGTGTGTTATGATATGTGCTGTAGTGTGTGTGTGTGTGTGTTATGATATGTGCTGTAGTGTGTGTGTGTGTGTGTTATGATATGTGCTGTAGTGTGTGTGTGTGTGTGTGTTATGATATGTGCTGTAGTGTGTGTGTGTGTGTGTGTGTGTGTGTGTGTTATGATATGTGCTGTAGTGTGTGTGT
>JAVLUX010000038.1:85000-275000 GCA_032164185.1 Moxostoma hubbsi | reverse complement strand
GAGATTGAGTCTTTAGTGTGTGTGTGTGTGTGTGTGACAGTGTGTGTGTCTGTCAGTGTCTGTGTGAGTGACAGTGTGTGTGAGAGATTGAGTCTTTAGTGTGTGTGTGTGTGTGTTTGAGTCAGTGTGAGTATCAGTGTGTGTGTGTGTGTGTGTGTGTCTGGTCTGATTTTGCTCCTGTTGCGTGTCACTGCACAGACGGGAACTCGAGTTTCTCACACTCGGTGAGTTTCAGTGGTAAGTGTTGTACAATCTCGTTGGGGTCCGTGTAAAAAGCCGGAGGAACATGCTGCAAAGTGAAAAACACACACTGCTGTTAAAGTTGACTTGTATTTACCAACAACATGAAGCAAAGTGCAGCAAAGATGCAGGTTTTAACATTTATTTACACTTATTAATTGAGCAGATACTTTTATCCAATTTGTCTTGGATACTCCACAATAATGAGATTTTCCTCTTAAGAACAGGGACAAATGTTTACTTTAATCAAGGATTACGACAGTACCACATCACTTTAACATGATGCAGGTGTCACAATATGAGAAACACTGCTCTGATTTCCACAGTTTAAAATGTATTGAAACCAGCACTAACCTGAAGATCTGATAATTTACTTTCACGTGTGCTAAATTCTCTAAGCATGTAGTTTTTTCCAGCCTGTATAAAGTAGAGAAGAATGTGGTGAGCAAAACCATGTATTAAGACTAATTAATATAATATTATTTTTATATGTGAGGCTGAGGAAAGTTGTCACACTTTTTACTCCAGTGAATATTTCTCAAAGTAGGTTTATTTTTAAAAGATTATTTTCTGTGTAGACACACACGTTAAAGTCTTGGCAACAAAACACATATATATATATATATATATATATATATATATATCTCTTATATACACAGATTACATTAAAAGCACCTGCCTGCGAGAGCCGCTTGGCACCATGCTATGTTCGGACATGTGAATGACGAGCTCTGCGCTAGTTTTTAATACTTTTTATGTCATAAACCTGTGAAATTCGACAGTATGTCAAAGAATTAAAAATCCTCGTGCTCTGGAGACATTAAAAGACACTTGAGTGCTCAAGCTGATGCCCCAGATAGGGCCGCAGACCGGGGACACTGTTTGGACGGTGTGGTGGGATAGATTCAGAATGTTGTTGCAGACTTGCAGGATCTTGCTGTGATACGTCGATCGATCACTTCCATGGAGACGAAACTCTCTGAGGTGGTTACAAGAGTCTCAGACGTCTAGAAAGTTATTGTGTGATGCAGCCGAGTGGATCTGACTCACTGAACATTCACTTGGTGAATTCATTTTTTGCTGGTTCTGCCAGCGGCTGGCGTTTAACACTCCTTCAGAACAGTTGCGGATGAATCTCACATTATTTGTGTTGGTCTTACAGATATTTGGAGACTTTGAACCCATTGAGTAGGGACTATAATTTTTTTTCATTAGTCCATAAGATTTATTATAGAAAAGATTTGTTTTTATATCCTAGTCCCTTATTTCATCTGTTGTTGATTGCTCAATAGGAAACTTCTCAGTCTCACATGCAGGAAACTTCACACAGTTTTGCCGCATGCAGAGAAAAATAAATCATATAGTTGCCGCTTTAATTTATCCCTTTTGCAAAATCCTGAAATCCAACAAATGTTAATGGCTGAAATCAATGTTTATATGGAGACCAACTGGTCCTCAGTATCCCTTGTGGGCGGGGCTTGGGAGGCACTTGGGGGTCGGATCATACGGTACGCCTCATTCACCAGAAAATCCAAAGCACAAGAACTTGTGGAGTTGGAGGGAATATTAAAAGTGCCGAGGTAGAGCTGACGCTTCAAATGTTGTCTGATGGACGAGTGAAATAATATATAACACTATTTTGTCGAGGAAGGTGGAGTTTTGGTTATTCAGGGCAAGACAGTCATACTTTGAGTCGGGGGACAAAGCAGGAAAACTTCTGGCTAGATATATAAAGCAGAGAGAGTCTTTTTCTAGCATTCCCTCAGTGAAATCTGCTTGTTAAAATATTTACCTCATTGATATTAATAAAGCTTTTAAAGAATTATATCTTGATCTCTATATATCCACGTCTTCATCTACTGAGTTTTATTCTACAGAACTGGCTCCACTTTTGATAGAAGTTTATACTTAAAGAATGGAAAAGGTGTTTGATATGGTGGAATGAGATTAACTTTTTAAGATTTTGGATATGTAGGGGTTCGGGAATACTTTTATTGGATGGATTAAGTTACTTTATAGACACCGGTAGCGGCACAAACGAATGGATTAATTTCAGATTATTTTACCCTGGATGGGGCACCAGCAGGGTTGCCCTCTTGCCCCATTATTGTTCTGTCTTGCCCTGGCACCATTAGCAGCCGCGATAAGAAAGGAAGATGATTTCCAGGTGATGGCGGGAGGTGCGGCACATAAACTTTTGCTTCATGCAGATGATATTTTATTATTCGTCTCTGACCCCATTAGATCTACGCCTTGCCTCCACAGAATTATTAATTCCTTTATATGATCTCAGGATACAGAGTTAATTGGTGTAAATCTGAAGCTTTGGCTCTGACAGCGTAAATGTTTACATTTAGCATTTTAGGAACTGTCATCTTTATCTTCTTTGTGCATCTGATTCTCTGCATTTCCTTCTCCTTGATCCATGTAAGACATTCTTTTGATGCAGCCGAATGGTCTCCTGTACAATTACAGTATTTTGGTGATTTTTGACAGCTCTCCATGTCGTGGTCTTCTTCAACACTCTTGCAACAGATGCTTTTAATTTTGCAACTGTTTGACCCATGACCATATTTTTGACATTTAAAACATCGTAATGGATTGGGCATGAATAAATCCACTGTGACACTCAGATATCCAATTTGAATTCTTACTGGGGGAAGAGGCTTATTAAAAGTGAGGATGTATGTACTAGTTTTGATAACTCGTTCTTCTCTTTTGATTATTATTCTTTTCACATTTACTACTCCTTGGGGTTGGAGGCCACAGGTAATTTCATCTTCATCCATGTCATCCAATTCTTTAGTGCGGATCTCTCCTTTGCTGTAGTGTAATGTTGGATGCGGTGATGCCTTTATTTGACCTCCAGCGAGAAGTGTGGCTTGTAGTAAATTCTCTGCATTTGCCTTTTTAGAGCATTCCACTGGAATTTGCCCAGATCATAACTTTTCCACATCTTTCACTGTTGCTGCTATTCCTGTGATACCCTTCTGTATAGCAAATGGAGAAAGTTCAGTGATTGGCAAATCTGGAGATGCTGCTTCAAGGATTATAAACCTTGTCCACGCTTCACTATTTGGCATGAGTAAACATTTGCTCTCTGAAATACAGTTTGTTTCCTAGTCTAAAAAAACTCTCTATGGAAGTGTGTTTTGAAGCCATATATGTTTTTAATTACCCACCCATATTGGAGCCCAAAAAACAGGGATGCACAGCGCCGCGGAATTCCAGCAAAATATACATCAGCGCTATAAGACTGATATACTCGAGCAGGTAGAGCAGATTGTAAACTGCTCCATCCACTCGATTGACCCTTAGCCAACGCTTACTGGGTTAGGGTTAAGCGTGTCTTGACCAGCCGATTGAATGGAGTGAGCCATTCCAACCTCCCGTCTAGGTGAAGTATGAGCCAAAGTACAGTGTTGAAATAGTGGCAGCCGCAGCAAACCCTATTTCTCAGGCACCAGAATCTCTTCCTCCACCGACACGGGTCGCAACTAACGACAAACAAGTCGCTCCTTTCTATCGCTCCTTGCGAACAGCATTGGGGTACA
The DNA here is from genome assembly GCA_032164185.1 of Moxostoma hubbsi. Lineage (NCBI taxonomy): Eukaryota > Metazoa > Chordata > Actinopteri > Cypriniformes > Catostomidae > Moxostoma > Moxostoma hubbsi. The sequence goes on along the minus strand of JAVLUX010000038.1, from coordinate 271,206 downwards.
GAGGATCTATTTTACTCTGGATCCTTACAGAGATGAAGGATGATATTAGCACATCTAGATGGAGAATGTGCAAAAAGGTATAATCAAGAAAGTTGTAACCCTCATGAGGGGGCTCAAGGGTTGTTCTCTCTTGCCCAAGGAGAAGACCTTAGCACTACAGAGGGAAGGAGCGTGCCACTGTTCCTTTCACGAGCTACCATCAAGAAGATGGGTCTCGTGCCATATCCGGGACCCTTTAATAAAAAGGTTTGAGTGATGTGGGCAGGTGGGCTTCATTACATTTATCGATGATTGGGGAGGCTAATGTTATTAAAATGAATCGTATTCCAAAATTCAACTACCTGCTACAGTCTCTCCCTGTAGATGTCCCACTCTCTTATTTCAAGCAGTTTGATATGGGAAGCGTCCCAGATTATATTTCAGTAAGTTATATAGGCCGGTTGACAAAGGTGGGCTGGACCTACCCAAGATTTTGTTTTATTATTATGGGCTTGATCTCAGACATTTGGCTCATTGGTCGCTTCCCCCTGAGAGCCCCTCCCTGATTTTGTATTGAACAGGAAGTTCTTGCCTCTATTTCACCATTGCAAAACCTTTCTATCAAACTAACCGGAGAAGTTACACCCCGTTGTCTCACATTTACACTCGATATGGACAAAAGTGTCCAGAGTGTTTAACTCAGACATTTATCTAAACGCTGCCTCGAGCATATGAAACCTAAATGATGTATGAATAAGTCCCCTTTCTGCTGGTCAGAGTGGATTGTGAGGGGGGTTACTACACTCGCTGACCTGTATGAGAGTGGGGTGTTGAGATCCTTTGAAAACTTGGTTCAACATTTTTGGGATTCACAGATCTCAGTTCTTTATGTATTTACAGCTGCGACACCTGCTCTGTACCCAATGGCGCAGGTTTCATGTGTCCCCACTATCACATGCACTAAAACAAAATCTATGCCTGCAATTTTTTCTGTAAAGCTGCTTTAAAATTATGTGCGTTATGAACGTCGCTTTACAAATAAAAATTATTTGACTTGACTATTAATCCGTCGATTATAGACTTTCAACAAAATTAAAAAGTTAAACAATTATGAAGCAAAAAACAATTCATGAAATAAAAAAAAAAATGGGAAAGGTAATATACAAAAATATCAAAACATTGTTTTTTGGTCAAAAAATATTGTAAACGATAAATTGTATAAATGTATGATATTCAAAACACGTGACAACATACCTGACATTCATGAAAAATCCTTTTGTGCTAAGAACACATTTAACCCTTAAATCTGCATTCATAATGTTTGCTTGTATACCCAAGAGCTATAACAAAAATATGATGAAAGTGAAAAATGCCCTGAGGTTAGAATTCACCAAAAGTATTCTAATCTAAGAGGGTTTTAAACTAGTTTTAACATGCAAAACTTCTGCTCGAGAAAAAACACATTTGCACAAACTTTTGACTCAATCTTATCATAACTGATATATAGCAATTGTGACAACTTGCCCCAGTCTGCCCTAAATATAAACAGAATCACAATATTTTGTTAGACATTCTATAACATTTGACATTTTTCGGTTTAACTTACCTCATGATAAAGACGCGTGTCATTAATTCTGATCAGAACTCCGTCCACTCTCAAGAAGAACCGCAGAAGAAGAAAGAAACTGGTGGGCATCACCCTCTGAAATAATCAAACATCTGAAATCTTCTGTGCTTGTCAAAACAACCGTGAATACTGTAACTGTAAATGCGGCTCATTTATAGGTAATGTTAACAGCACTCACAATTTTCACACTGATCATTGAAACGCCGTGATCGTGCAGCTCGTCTTCAAACAACAGAACTTCCTCAAAGAACTGGATCTGTTCTCGTGCTTTCAGCTTCTCCATGTCGATTCGTTCTGTTGTGGGCATCACCTGCGTGATTCATACAGTGAGTTTACATTTAATCATTTAGCAGACGATTTCATCCAAAATGACAGGTCAACAATATCTGCAGTATCGCACTGACAAGTTCCAGAGTAGTGTAGAAGCTAGCGCACAAAGATTTTATTTTTATAAATAATAAATGAAATAGTAAGTGCCATTAGGGAGGACTGGTTTAGTACCTTCATCTGTGTGTCCTGTCCCAGTAAAGTCCCTCTGTAATCGGTTGTGTATGTCCAGTCATAACGTTTCACAACGTCTTTACAATGATCAGAGTCGGCTCTGTAATCAAACAAGGAAACATCATTCTTCAATAAAAGGATCTTTCTAGGTGACAGTGAATAAAATTACAGTGGATCCATGAAGAGTTTTACCTGCTTTCCTGCCACTCTTGTGCACAAGCCACTTTCACAGAGTCTTGCATGTTGTTGACACGTTTGAGAGAATCGATTGCATTGAATTCAATCCCAAAACCATCTGTGTGCTGAATGCGTAGCACATTGTCACCAAACAGCATCTCTGGAAGAGCCGGCATGTGCATCTCTTCTGCTAACCTGTGACAGAGAAAGCGCTCATCATGTTGATCTGTGTTCACAAGCGATTGGTTCTTGGATCATTTCTTTAACATTCAAATATAAGTGATAAAATGATTTGCAGATGCTTTGCGAATCCTTCTCAAATTATTCTGCATGGATCCTCAAAATAAATAACATTTTATTAATTGAAAAAGAACATTGCAGATCTGGGTAAGAATGCAAAACAAGCCCTCAGAGCCTCTCATATGAGGTTATTATATCTCTTGTTCTATTTCCATTGGCGGGTTAGACCAAACATATTTATATACAGATTTTATAGAAACTCACCCTATAAGAAATTTTAAGAATCATTCTGCAATTGAATTATGACTCTGAATCAAAATAAATCGTGAAGTTCCTAAAGATTCCCACCCATCCTCATGTATCAATAATCATGACAATAATAGTATAGTCTAATAAAGCAAAGATGATCTTTACCGCTCAATATCTTTAGACTTCATGATATGAGTCTTTGCAGCAGTGACTGTCCAGGGCCCGAAGGTGAAATCCTGTTTACTGCTTTTAAATCCATGTGAGATCAGTGAAGACATGCTGACAATGACCTGAGGAATAACAGCACAATCACACAGGTTTGATTAGGACTTATAACTGCTTTAAAACATAAAAACATTCACTGAAATATCCACGAGAGTCAATATACTGTAATTGATGTCTGAGAAAGAATAGTTGAATAAATGTATTACGCTCCGCCTTGTACTCTTTGTTCTACATTATTAGCAAAGTTATTAATTACATTTCTAAAACTTGCTTGAGACTCATCAACTTAATGATTTTAACAATCGCGTCTCACGTTTTAAAATAACAGCGAAAACTAAAATCTGTTTTAATATCCGTTAATGTGTCTCGATATCGACTCATAAAGACAAGCATCAATTATCTTGTGTAGTTTAATAGCTTACATGGGTCAACTAAAACGAAACTTTGCCAAACAAAACCTCAAATAATTAATAAACACAAACATTCACCCGCATGTATGTAAACAGTGTAACTTACAATTACTTCCGATGTTGAGAGAGAGAACAACACCTGAAGTTTTAGTTCCGGGTTTAAACGGATCTGCCCGGGAGGAGTGAGGGGTGCTAATGGATCTGTGGAAAATTTTAGGGGAGTAAAAAAATACAATATATATTTTATAGGACGTTAAGAGAGGGGGTTCAGCGAAAAGAAGGCTGCTGGCAGCAGGAAGTGTCTGTCGGAACAGGAGGGGGAACCTGCAGCTGGCAGCAGGAAGTGTCTGTCGGAACAGGAGGGGGAACCTGCAGCTGGCAGCAGCCAATCGCTGAACAGAGAAATGAATGACAACTATGTGTTAGCAGCACAGCAGTTGAGTTCGTTATATCAAATAATTATAACATATTTGTTCAATGGTATATATATATATATATATATATATATATATATATATATATATATATATATATATATATATATAAATCTCGTGTTAGCATTGTTGTTATTATTACTTGTATCCTTAATTAGATTAAATTACATCTGCACTACATTATGAAATTGAACTTATTATGAACAATATTATAAGGTTAAATAAATGTCAGTGGAAAACAAAATATACTTTAACTTGTCATTCACGCAACATTTATAGTATTCCCGTTATTGTATGATATAAACAACATAACTAATACACAGGCATTTCTTCCAAATCTTAAAGAGCACCTATTATGGTTTTTAAAAGTGCCTAATTCCGTTTTAAAGGTCTGATACAATAGTTTTACATGCATCCAAGGTCAAAAAACCCTTTAATTTGCTCATAGTTTAAATTGCAGCATTACATTTTTTTTTCCAACAGTGTCAAAAACGACTCGTTCAATGATCCGTTCTAAAGCGTTCATTCTAAACTCCTTTCAGAGAGCATACTCTGCTGTGATTGGTCAGATGTCCCGGTCTGTTGTGATTGGTCTACCGCTTAGTGTAGTGTTTGAGGGCGGGTAAAAGCTGATGGCGAGCCTCCAATGAAGACCAGAGGCGGGGTTTTTGTTGGAAAATTATGTAGATTAGTACTTTTTTTTTATTGAACAAAAGACTTACAGGGGATAAATAAATCACACAACCCCCCCCCCCCCCCCCCCCCCCCCCCCCCAACTCAAGGTAAAGCAAGGCAATAAAATAAAATAAATAAATAATAATTCACAAAAATCAAAAGCCACAGAAATTAAACACAATAAATGAACACTAAATTTTTTTAAATACAAATATAATAATAATAATCAAATAAAAATAAATAATATTATAAAAATAAATTAATTAATAATTGTCACCTTCAGGAAATCTGGAGGTAACGCTTATAATGAAGCCATCATTTTTTTTTTAATCAACAGAGCAGTTTTAAGTCTGGAATTACTTATTTATAATAACTTATTTCAGGTGTTCAGAATCGGTTCTTTCTTTTGCAAGCAAATAAATCCATTTGTCCTGCACTTTCTTATACTTAATAATATGCTTAATTATACTGCTTTCAAAAACCAAAGAATTATCATATAATCCAGTGTAAATAATTTAGTGTTGTATATCATTTGGCTTTGTGTGGCAGTATAGTAAATTATTTTATTGTTGTTGGTCTTGTATTAGTGTAGTGTCAAATATATTTGTGCATTTGAGTTGTATTGAAAACTACCTGCATACATATTTGCATAATATATTTGTCAACACAATGAACTTTGTGTACATAAAGTCTGTATTTTCAGTTTCTTTCCTTTCATTATTTTTACACATTTGGCAGACACGTTTATCCAAAGCGACTTACATTGCATCAACATACATTAATATGTCAGATATTTCCTCTAATCTTACATCAATACACCACAACTGAGATTAAAACAGAACATTACAACAATTTAAACAACGTGGGTATCATATTATTCACCAAACATTATTACTGTTGTGCATGATGACATTTACCGAACCAAGATCTGCTTATTTAAAAGACATTTACATTTATTCATTTGGCAGACACTTTAAAAAAATAAGCGAATCATCTTAAGGAGACAAAAGTGCCATATTACAAAGTTTCACTAGCATCAGAATAGTATTCAAAACATATACAAGTCCAGTTTTTTGTTAGTGATGGTTAAGTGCTCTTGGAAAAGATAGAGAGTGAGTCTGCTTCACGGATGGAGTTGGGAAGGTCATTCCACCAACATGGCAAACTATGTCAAGGACTGTGAGTGCCTAGAAAAGTGCTGTATTAAACGTATGGAATTAATAATTAAGTGTATTGCATCTATTGACAACATTTGGCAAGTGAGCATTTTGACAGACTTTGCAAGTTGAATTGTAATGATAAATAATTGAATAATCATTTGTAGCGTGCCCTGGCTCTATCTGCAGGGGGTTATGATTCATTGTTTGATATACAATGAGTACTTTCTAGATAAACTTGTCTCTAAATAGGTCAGAAAGATTGGGGGATATATGTGTATTAATCTCAACTTTTCCACTATTAAAATCAACTGAGGACGATTGAATTAGCTGGATAAACACACCACTTTTCATTATAGGCCGTATCACAACAGTTAAAGTGTGTATACTGCCCAGAATAAACCATTTATTTACCATCACTCTAGTACAGCTGACAAAGAAATGGTTTAGCTCATGAAATAGTATAATAAGCATATTTTACTGGAAATAAAGAATCCCAAAATAAGCCTACAAACACTTCGAAATAACAAGTATCAAGGAGCTATTTAGCATCTCATTTACAGTATTTTTGCAAATGGATTAAATGTGACCATTTCCAAAACCCATTGGTACAGTTAGAAAACACCACACCTGACCTTATTTACCTAAAACTATCAACAATTCAAAAAGTAAATGATTAAAACAGCACTAACTGCAGGTGGCGAATGAATAAATGAACAACTCCACACATCGACTCAACCATATGGCATAAACTCGACTTCATCTACAGATCACCCATGACTGATCCCACAGGGAAAGAAAAGGGTATTACACATTTGCACCATCTCTTTACTGATAACAACTTCATTACATTTGCAGAACTAGCACAGAAATATGATTTAGGCAAAGAGCAACACTTCTATCATTTTCAAATAAAACATGTCATTAAAGCCACAATTGGAGACAGGACTGTAGAATAACCACCACTAATATAACACATAAAATCAGTCAGGACAGTTACTCGCAAAGTTATGCATCATCAATACATATATATATATATATATATATATCTCTGATTCCTGTTAATTGATTTTAAATTTGTGAATGTTGTAATGTTTCAGAATCCCTGGGGCATTTGACTGCCCAATATGTGCTAAAGAGGCTGGACAGGCACTTGGCCTATGTTCACAATTTTAGTGTAAGTTATGTCTAATTTTGTAATTAATTTTATGCATGCTTAACATTTATATATTTGGGTCATTACCAAAATATATATTTTTAAATGTGATACAAATTGGAAATATTCTAAAAATTATTATAAAACAAATGTCAATTTCAGAAACATCTTCAAGTGAAAAATCTTTTAATTTAAAAACATTTAATTTAAATAACAAATTATCACAACCCAGGCAAACATTTATTGATCATTTTCTCTAAAATGTAAACTTATAATTTGTTGCGATCTCTGGACAGTTGCACCAAATTTTTTTTAAATTTTGTTTTTTTTACTTGAAGCACCAGAACAAATATGACAATTACTTTGAACTCCGTAACTGAAAACATGTTCACGAAAGATGTATGCATCTACTTTTTTTTTTTTATACAATACAAATTCAATTCCCAGTCCACAATGAATAGAATAAACAAAACCATGAGCTTAACGTCATATACAATAACAGAAATTGGTCAAACAAGTAATTCTTTATATTCTGTAGAACCAAGAACAAGCAGAAGAAATGGTCCAGCTCAGGAGGAGGAGGATGGGGAAAAGGGGAAAGCAGAGAGGGGGCGTGGGAGGGTGTTACGTCCTAAGTGTGTTAATATCCCTTGTTGTGGGAAAATGCTTGTGTGTGCGCGCTCTCTCTCTCTCTCTCTCTCTCTCTCTCTCTCTCTCTCTCTCTCTCTCTCTCTCACACACTCAGGTTAATTACCATCAGCTGCAACTCGTTGTGACCATGCCCGAGACTGAGTAGAGGAGTATAAATGGTGCATTTGGAAAAGCATGTGCTGAGGAACACTTCTCCCCAGCCTTAGACTGGAAATTGTGTGCATGCATGCTAAGCGAGTACTTGTGCTTATCTTTGGGTTAGGAGTGGGACCTATGCTCATTTATTGTGACAACACTTACTCAGCTTACCTTTTAGTGTTCTCCAGTGTCGATATTATAATTACCCACAGGTAACCCATATATTACCTGTGGGTAATTAAAAGGTATTGTATAATTTCCTATTAAATCAGCTCACTTATTAATGACTATCTGGGAAATGTAGGGAGAGGGTGCCTTTTTTTTTATTTTGTATATACATTTTCTCCTGTTTTTGGTTCGAGAGGAAGCTCAGGGAAGTTTGTGTTTTTCATCTTTGTTTCTATGCAGGGTAGGTAGCTCCCTTAAAACTTAGTTAGCTTCTGTTTTTGTTTATTATTTTAGGCCATGCTCTCTCCTGAAGACTTATTCCCATCTTTTGTTCACCTTTTTGAAGAAAATAAATACTTTTCCTTTAAGTTGTGTATGTTTTCACTCTGAGACTGAGGCTGAAGTGTGTTCTCCACGTATCTTTTTTCTTTTGTTACCTCTCCTCCAGACCCCTAGACTGGGAGGAGAACGTAACAGAGGGTTAGTAGGCTTGTCTGGTTTTTCGGCCCTACTTAGTTGGTCCAAGTCACTGACTTGCGGGCGCTGGTGACGACCCTACGGAGCCGGATCCATGTGCTGGAGAGCCAGGGTGCCCAGCAGACCCTAAGACCCTTTCTAAATGGCCAGAAGCCCCCAGTGTCACCCTCCTCCAAGCCCAAGTATGGTGAGTATTTGTTTTGTTCCTATAGTTGTTAGTGTATTTAAATATTGCATTTATGACGTCATTCTTTTTATTTTCTTCTCTATTATATATATATATATATATATATATATATATATATATATATATATATATATATATATATATATATATATATATATATATATATATATATATAATTTTTTTTTTTTTTTTGGAGAGCTACGAGCTGTGGCTGACTGGAACAAAGCCCAGTCTGAAGCAGAAAATGGCCGGCAAAGGGTGGCGACAGTTAGAAAATTCCTCGTTGGTGCATTTGCTGGTGCACCAACGAGGGACTTTAACAGTTTATTAAAGAAGGATGTTTTCATGAAGTAAGAATTTCAATAATTGAATCCCACATAAATAGTTTCTCATATAATTTGAGATTTAGGTGTAAATTATTAGAAATTAAACCGTCTGGGCATGTTTTTGTTTCTTTCAGCTTTTTCAAAGGATTAGAGGCGGCAAATTACAAGCCGACCACAATTAAACAAGTTGGAGGACTTCACCAACTTTCTCATATGGATGAGGCTCGCGATGCCGGACTGGGTGAGGGTCTCGAACGCTACTTTGGACAGAGGTCTACTGGTTATTGGAAGGCTGAAAAAGGATTTGGCAGCAAATGTCCCGTCACACCAGATTTATTCTTGGCCACATCCTGCTGGTAAGTTTTACCGTTTAGTCTAGTGCCAATAGTGTGCGCTTTTAGTCACTTGGTATGAAACGTTTAACTTTACATTTTAATCCCTTACATGTATCTAAAACTTAACGCTATTATAATATTTGTATGTTTTCAAAGGTCAGACAACTTGATGGATGTGGAGCTGCACTTTAAATTTATTGAGATGGCGGAGAAACGCCTGTACGATGCCCTGAGTAAGTATTGCTCAGCTTCATCCAAAGAACTCGGCTGTCATGCATTCGATTGAGCCTCTAACCCTATTCATTAATAAACAATTAACCAGCAAACATTTTTTGTGGTACTGACCTTTATTCTGTTACAGAGGCCGTCCAGAAGACCCGAACGAGGCAGTCATTGGACAACTACTTCGGGATTCTGGCTGGGTTGCTTATTGCATCCTCGGGGCATCGGACAGGCGTACTAACGAACTTAAGAGTTCAGGAAGTGGTCAAGGCAGGAGAGAGAGTGAGGATGGTGTTGTCATTTACGTAAGTATACACTTACAGTACCGAGGTATCGGTGTACATGTTATAATTGTGACTAGTCCTCATGTCTTTAACTTTACAGGTGAAGGAACACCAGACCAAGAGGTCTTTTGGCCATGCCCTCTTGGGGATTAATAAAGTGGAGCACAAGACTATGATGGACAGTCCTGTGCTCCGCCAACACTTATCTGGAGGAGACTTTTTTTTTTTTTTTTTTTTTTTTTTTTTTTTTTTTTAAATGGTTGTTGGGGTAAAATGCGAACTCCCATGCAGCGTTTACAAATATATGGGAGAACTTTGGTCTGCCAGCACCCACATTCACCGTGCTTAGGAGCTCCATGACCACTCAAGTGTGGTAGAAAATAATGACATTTATTGTAGAACTGACTGGAAAGTCATCCACATCAACCCTTATTTACATAAATATTAATCTGTAACCATATTACATGAAAGCTGAATATGACTGTAAATGTTTATTTTTGTGAAACAAACATGTGATTGTGTACTTTATCCAGGCGCAGAGGCACCTCTCTAAGAAAGAGAAGATGAAGGTTGCTGAATACATGTGCCATGACTCAGAGACTGTGAAGAGGTTCTACAAAGCCTCTTCGGTCTCCAAAGTCATTAGCTCAAGAGAACCGCAGCAGCTGAGCCTTGAACATGGAGCAAGGCTCAGCCGCAAGGGTCAAAAACGGGTCTGTGTCTCTGACCAGGAAGATGAGCTGGGTGCTGGCTCTGGCAGCACACACAAGGCCCCCATAAAACGGGTTTGTTCATTTATGGGCGCACACACATTTACATTATGTTTCCATTAACTTCATTGATTTTATCAGTCAGCTACGAGCCCCTGTTCATTTAGATATATTTTTTTATATATATATAATATATATATATATATATACATACATACAGAGGCCAGGAGCTGATTTCAGGAACCAAAATCTGAATGCAGAAGAGATTTTGTACATGTGTGTATTTGTGGGTACAGTTATATTTTACACAACACATTTCTTACTCATTATTTCCAATGATCATAGACTTCAATTGTTTTACTCCAAACTTTTTGAGATTTACAATAATATTTCACTGTTGCAGTTTTGGGGGATATGAGTTTAGTGTTGGAACGTGTGAACTGAATTTTTGCATTTTTTGTAGACATAAAATGAAGCAGAGTGGAAAATTCATGAGGGATGAGAGCTCTGAATTTTCACCAGCCCTCACGAAAGAAGTGCGTTCATTCATGACTCAAAACACAGTTTTTGATTTGTACATATGTTGCTGTTTTAGGGAACGTACATTTAGTGACTAAAATATAATTTTATGATTTTTGAATGTCAACAAAGCAGGACCTGCTCACAGCCTCGGTAGAAGAGAAAGTGTGAATTTACCAAAAAGGACTTCCTCCCAGGTGGAAACGGATTGTGCAGCAGTCCAATAAAGAGCCGCTGTCACCGATCCAAGAAATATGTTCGTTCATGAGAATGCAACACTTCTGATAGTTACGTTATTGTTTTTGTGTTGATATATTTTGTGGTTCATCTGTTTTCTGTGTGAGTGTGCTGCTGTTATATTAACAATATGTCTGTCCATTCATCCATCAAAGTGTCTCTCTATCTAATTGTCCATCCATCGTCTGTATATCTTTCTGTCTGTCCAAAATGTTTCCAGAAATTAAATAAAAAAAACAAATAACAGAAGGATGTTTTGTTGTTGATAAAATAAACATCATCCAATATTGCATAGGTTTAAAGTTGTAAGTGGGAAAGTGCAATTCTCCATCAGTCCACTAGGGCTAACCCCAGTCCGCTGGGGTTAGTTGGGGTTAAATCGCTAGATGACCCTAACCCCTAGCCCCGGGGGTTAAAAACTCTGTAGGTATAGAGGTGATTACGAGTTTCGCCCTCATTTGCATATTGAATCTGATTGGCTGGATTGTTTCATTTATATACTTGGTATGCTGTACTTTATGAACATGAGAGTGAACTTGAGACTTTGAATGCACTACAAGAGTCATCTGATACTTTTAAACTATCTTTTAAACAAGAATGGTAAAGTTTCCCCTCTCGGGCTCATTATTTAATTAGTATTATGTCTGTTTCACATAGAAAGGTTTGTGTCAGTAATTCACTGAAGACCGTGATGTTGTGAGGGCGAGAGATTTTTTTTTTTTTGTCATTTAAGTTCCCTGTTTTTTTGTTTTTAATTCACATTTTTCTTTTATTTTTAATCCAAAGAGTTATCACTTTTTTTCATTTACAAAAATTCTAATTTGTAAATTTGTACTGCCACATATTTTACAAAAACAATAATCTTGTTGTATATGAGAAACTATACACACACACGCCATACGCACACACATGCAATTCAGGAAGATGTCCATAAGTGAAAATGTCTTTAGGACACGTCTACATGTGTTCTTGTCTTGCAAATAAATATGGTCAGGTCCCAAAGACCATAATTTCACTGAAAGTGTCCAGTTATATATTGTGCTCATGTTAAATACCATTTACAATAAAATGATGCTGGCTGGCGAAGCACATCTGCTTAACGTTATACATGACCAACATAAAAATAAATGTGTTGAAGTACAACTGAAGTCTCGTATCCTCTTAAATAACACAGAATTGTTAATGTAATCATAACTAACATTATGAAAAGTGAACCCAATCAAATAACTAAATGCTAATGAATGTTGTGGACTACTGGACAGTACATGCCCAACAGTGTGCTTCTATGGCTATAATGCAGTACAATCGCTTTGCCCCAAAATTTCGGTATGTCAAAACGTTCCAAATATATTAGAGAAACAATTCCTGCAGTTGAATGCAAATTGATTAATTGATCAATATTTACTCAAGAAAAAGCCCAAATATTCTTAAAATGAATATGCCCACATATTCTTAAAATATGATAAAGAAAATCAACAAAAGTAGCTTCTTCCGAAGATATAAACAAATATGTTTTGGAGCGTGGTCTAAAATGACTAATTAGACTAATTAGATGTGTTAAACTTTGTACACATGGACAAGAGAACACTGTTGAGGTAACATGCTAAGTTCCTTTCATTTTTGATGCTAGGGGCTCTTAAGAAAATCTCAATTTTGCATAATCGCTAAAAGAATTGAAAAGTCACACCAAAATAGCTGTGTGTCCACAGCATCCACATAATCTTGCCGCTTGCAGTTACATTTTTTTTGGTTTTTCTAAAATTTTTAAATACCATTTTTTGTTTATTTATAACAACTCCTTTTGTGGAAAACAATGAGTTCAAAAAAATTATAACACTTTTTATTTGTCAATTGAATGAAACAATTATTTATTAATTTTTTTACATTTTATTCATCTACTTCGCTGACAGTGGCGACCTTTTGGAAAGAAGAAAAGAAAAACATGACGTTATCAGAAATTTTCTGCTTTGAATTTACAACACAATAACATGTTTTAAAAAGTATTTCAGTCAGTAAAAGCCTGTTTTAAAGGGATGATTTAAAAATGACAGCATCATTTTCTGTAAAGCTACTTTGAAATGAAGTGTCTTGTGTAAAGCGCAATACAAATAAAAATGACTTGACTTGAAAGTAATGTTACACTCATCTTAGTAATATCACTCATGCATTAATAGTAGTACAGTATGGGGGACCTGGGTATCTCAGCGAGTACAGACGCTGACTACCTCCCCTGGAGTCGCAGGTTTGAATCCAGGGTGTGCTGAGTGACTCCAGCCAGGTCTCCTTAGCAACCAGATTGGCCTGGTTGCTAAAGAGGGTAAAGAGTTTCATAGGGTAACCTCCTCACGGTTGCTATAATGTGGGGGGTGGCATGTGGTGAGTTGTGCGAGGATGCGGCGGAGAATAGCGTGAAGCCTTCACACGCGCTACGTCTCCGTGGTAACGTGCCCAACAAGCCACGTGATCTCAGGCCCAGAGGCAACTGAGATTCGTCCTCCGCCACCCAGATTGGGTCACTGCGCCACCACGAGGGGAGAAAAAAGGGGTGAAAAAAAAATAGTGGTACAATATGTACTCACAGTTGAAGCATGACGAGTTTCCTCTTGTTCCTCATTGGGGGTGTGGGGAAATAGAACAGTCTACGGGATTGCAAGACACAAAAACGTTAAAAACACATGTATTCCCTGTAATGTGTTGTATCTGAATAAAACTTATATGACGTATTAGTGGGGGCAAAACATTTTGTTTGCTCATTTGTCACACACAGCATGTTAACATCAAACACATGGACTCACACTGGAAAAGCTCCAATGACCGATGCCTGGTCTATTTCCTGCAGCTGAGGCCTCCTGCTAATGAAGTATTCAAAAACATAAAATATTACAAATAAATCATTGGCTGTGTCACAATGTTTCTGAGTTATAGTGATTGGTACACAAATGACAATGAAAGGATTCAAGGAATGATGTAGTTTAGCCTTCATCAAACAGCATATTTGTAACTTGTAAACATGTTCTTCTCGCATTACTACATGTGTTAAAACACTGTTTAAAAGGAATGACTGTAAAAGTAATGTGATTCTTCAGCCATTCATCACTCATCTTATTAATATCACTCATACATTCAAAAGCACAGGGTGATGTTTAAACCTGTTGAGCACTACTGCCTGCTACACCTCCGTCAGTGCCTTCAGTTGTCCAGCTACGGGGCCATCAGCCTGAAGCCACCCATCATAGATGTTTTGCTCCATTAATCCAAGAACTTCTCGTGGTAGTGGGGCAGCAGTCAGGGATGTCACCCTGCCACGCCCGCAGTTAGACACTGGATCCTTTCTAATGCCTCAAATTCTTGCTTTCCCATCAAAACACTCATTTCCCATCAAGACAAGCCATTTCACAAGGAATCACTCCCCCACCCTACACCCACCAATGAGCTGAGCTACCCTACATTCCATGCGAGCCGGGAGATAGCGTCAGCCGTCCCTACAACACCTAACTTGGTATGGTATCGCTCCCCCCACTCGATGCCCCTCCAGAATTTATGAGTAGTATGTCCTCACAGATGAAGCAGGACGAGTATCCTCTTGATCCTCATTGGGACTGAAGGGAAATAGAATCGTCTACAGGATTGAAAGATAAAAAAAGAACAACAAGCGTATTCCCTGTGAGGTGTTGTATCTGAATAAATATATCTAATAAATGACTTAAAAGTGAACATCATAAGGAAGACAGCATCATGCACACACAGACTTACATCACACTCTGGACAAAATATGGGCAACTGGCGTGTTGGCCTGTCCCACAATCTGATTTGAACAGAGAAGAGAAAATGAAAGAAAATTGTATTTGTTGTGGAATAGAGATTTTGAATACATGATACATGAGTGATACATGACTGACAGTAAAATGAATGATGTAGTCAAACTGTATATTAATATTTACATTTTAAATATGTACTTACATTACGAAACTGCTGGAATTCTAGAGGAGTGTCTTCCAAATCGTACTGCTCCTCTTCTTGCTCTTCAGAGGCAGAGTGATACAATTCCAAAGGCTGATGTTCATACAGAAATGACAGACGCAAAATTTGAATCAATGGCATTGATTGCGTTTGAATGGCAAATAATTAGTGACAAATATAATGGTTATTCTCTATTGCATGTATAAGTTATGCAGATGTGCATAAACATAGAAGCCTGCTCCGCTCTCTTTCTCAGTGTGACTCTGGAACTGCCAGTCAGCTGTGAGCAAAGCTGACTTCATTCCACCCTTCGCCACACAGTCAACCCTCAGGATCCTTGCACTAACAGAAACATGGATACATCCAGAGGATACAGCAACACCTGCTCTCTGAAACAACTTCTCCTTCTCTCACACCCCTTGACACACCGGTAGGGGTGGGGGAACAGGTTTACTCATTCCAAACAACTGGACATTTTCAACACACTCTTCTTCTCTATGTAACAATAATTATTTTGAATTCCATGCTATTAATACAATGCAACCCCAAAAATATACGTTGTTGTCATCTATTGTCAGCTGGTAAACTTTCTTGAGGAGTTGGATGTCCTGCTGTCCTCCTTCATGGTGGATGGTAGGCCACTTGTGGTTCTTAGAGATTTCAACATACACCAAGACAAGCCACAGGCCACTGAACTTCATGCTCTTCTGGCCTTGCTTGACTCGGAAAGACTAAGCACTACATCAACTCACAGATCATTTTTACATGTAACTGTACGAACTCAAAAATTCTTGTTACACCTGTATAGGTCTCTGATTGCTACTTTGTTCAATTCAAAACATGACTCTCCCATCTATATTAATATCTGCATTTGGTTTCCTTTCACTCTAACCTCCGTTCTCTTTCACCATCGTGCTTTTCCACTGCTGTCTCTACCTCTCTTCCTGCACAAAATGTATTTTCCAGCTCTACTGTTTCTATGTTCTCTCCTCTAACTGACGCTGATGTCTCTAAACTCCTCCTCTCCAACCAGCCAATCACCGGTTCCCTTGACCCCATTCCTTGCCACCTTCTCAAGGCCATCTCTCCGTCCATCCTACCGGCACACACATAATTAACACATCTCGAGTTATAGACACTTTTCCCACTATACATAAGCAGGCTCGAGTAATACCGCTACTGAAAAAACCTGCACTTAACCCCACACAAGTAGAACACTACAGATCAGTCTCTCTCGTCCCTTTCATGGCAAAACACTTGAAAGGGCAGTTTTCAATCAAATCTCTGCCTGTCTCACAGAACAAGCTGCTGGATGACAATCAGTCAGGCTTCAAAAGTGGACACTCAACAGAGACTGTCATGCTGTCTGTCACTGAGTCGCTGAGACAGGCAAAAGCTGGATCCAGATCATCCGTTCTGATTCTACTGGACCTTTCTGCAGCCTTTGATGCATTAAAACCATCAGATCTTACTCTCCATCCTCTCGTCTCTGGGCATCACAGAAACTTAGCTTGACTGGTCGAATTCCTATCTCTCAGGTAGGACTTTCAAGGTAGCCTGGAGAGGTGAGGTGTCCAAGCCACATCAGCTACTTACTGGGGTACCTCATGGCTCAGTGCATGGGCCACTCCTCTTCTCTATATACACAATATCACTGGGACCCATCATTTAGGCACATGGTTTCTCCTACCACTGCTACGCTGTTGACACGCAACTCTACTTGACTTTCCAGCCGGACGATACCACAGTGGCTTCTCAAATCTCTGCCCGTTTGGCAGACATCTCGGCCTGGATGAAGAAACACCACCTGCAACTTAACCCAGCCAAGACCGAACTCCTTGTCCTTCCAGCCAACCCTGTTGTTGAACACAACATCACCGTGCAGTTGGGTTCAACTACAGTAACGACTTCCAAAACGGTCAGATATCAGAAACTAAATTTCACAGACCACATCTCAAAGACCAGTCACTTGTCATAACTAGACTGGGCAACTGTAACACTCTCATTGCAGGCCTCCCTGCATCCGCAATTAGACCCATGCAAATGATCCAGAATGCAGCAGCATGAATAAATGTAAATGTAAATGTTAATAGAAAATGAAAACTTCAAACAGCATATCGTTTGATTTCAATTTAAATATTTCTTTTCACAATGCATTTGTATCCAAAGCAGTTTTTCAGCTTATATTTCCTTATGATAAATCTACCAGTGAGCAAAGACAGTGGCAAGGAATGCAAGTAAATGTAATTAAAATAATGTAATTTATAATTCAATAACATTATATTTGACAAGGTCAGGCTGTTGAGGTTAACAAAAAAGCAAAATATCACCATTAAAATCTCTCTTTTCCTTGTGTAAGTGTGTCTTGTAATATAAGGGTATTGAACGCTGAAATGCAAATATAATGTGATTGTGCTGTCATTCTTAACACAAGCAAATTAACATCATGCAAACATGCACTCACAGTAAAAAAAATTCTTCATCCTGGCTTGAGGAACAAGGATTGAAGGCTGCCTGCCTCTGCATGTCTGTCAAAAATCACAATATTTAATGTGTGTGTGGATGTGTGCGTATGTGTGCGAGCATGTGTCTTAAACAGCGCGTTTCGTTATTAACACATCATGTGTCAATCCTATACAGTAATGACAAATTAAAATAATGAAGAATACACGAACAATTTGTAAATTTATGGACATGCAATACATGCAACATTGTATATTAATCATGCACATATTAATTACAGTCGATTTACATATAGTATACTTTCAAGTGTCTTACTTCCAGTAAGTGGATGTTATGCGACACATCAGCGAAAAGGAAAGGATACAAGTAGGCGGAACCTGCTGCTGGCAGCCGCCAATCATTAGTGTGCAAAAAGAGACAGCAGCCAATCAATCCCAGAGTAACGATTGACAACAGTAAACTGTTCGCTCAGTGGTAGCGTTTGAAATAAAAAATTAGGACATTTAATAATAATAACGAATAACACATTTCTTCAATTGTATGTATGAATAATTGACGTAATATTGTTTGCATTGTTGCATCACTTGGCTTGTACCCTGAATTAGATCATTTAAATGTACATCTACTAATAACTGAACTTAAAATGTCAGAAGAAAGGCTCAAGAAAATGATGGAGGAAAAGCCTTAGGATTTAATTTTATTAAGATGACCACACAAGAGAAATTTGCCATTGAACAGTATAAGGACTTGAAACAATCTCACCAGATACTTGAAAACAATACTAATCAGAAGACGATGAGCCAAATAGAAGCCCAAAAACTGGAGCTTGTCGCATTGAAAGCTTGCATAGAAGCCCAAGAGAGGGAGATGGAAGCCATGAAGAAAGAACTGGGGGAAATGAAGAATGATATGGAGAAGACAGGGAGTGAAGAGCGGGTCCTCAGTCCAGAAACATCTCTGAAGCGACCAGGATCAAGACCTCTGCCCTGTCCAGAAAAAGGCCCGCAAAGAGGACGTGAACAAGACACTGGAGCCCTTTTGGCCAAATAAAACAGATGCCAGGGAGATGTCTGAAAGGCAGCAGGCCTTCTTCAACTACATGATGGGAAAATTACAAATTAAAGGTGAGACTGGTTTATGTCTCTTTGTTATTTCACAGAAAAATGTATTCTCAAAGAAGTCATGTCACATGTAACTTACACTGTAAAAAAAAAAAATTTGACGTCAAAATTCAAAATGTTATAGTGACTTGTTGCACTGAAAATGTTTCATTGGTTCAGTTAAAGTTTTGTGAAATGATATGCATGTTAAAAGACATTCAGTTCACAGAACTTTACTTGAGGCAATTTAAAATGTTCAATCCAACCAGTCACTATAAATGTTGAGCTTTTTTTTATAGAGACACAATCCAGCTTGAAACTAATGCCTCCTTACATTTCTTTCAGATCGGAAGAACCTTGAAGTGTACTCCAGAACCATTTTTGAGGAAGGAGTGAACTGAGGACTTTGGGAGGAGGACTGGGCTCCAGAGGGGATAAAAACACGTTGATTTCATGTGATTCTAAGCCATTTGGCCACTTGTCCAGTTTGAATGGGTGAGTGTTGTACTTTTCCATTGGCTGCTGAGTAGTAGGGTTAAACCATTTCTGTAAGCCTGGGGGGGTTGCTGCCACTATTTAACATGCTACGGTTCCTCTAATTTCTCTTCCTTTTCTTCCTTTTGTGTGTAGCCTATAACAATTTTATATTTGGATTGCAGTTTTAAGACTTAAAATACATTATTATTATTATTTTCATCAAGATAAATTGCCTCATTTTGCTCCTTTACTGCCTATTTTGGTAAACAAACACAACAGAGGGAATTCATGCTTTTTACACCATTCATCAACTTTAGTTTTATGTCTTAAAATCATTAACAGTTGTGCGGGGAAAACTAACAAAAAAACTACTACTTTGTTGATGGATATTATGAAAAAGACGGCGTACGAAGAGCTCTAGAATTTGCCGGTTGTTTTCACCATGGTCACGAGTGTCATTACAGACCTGACTATATAAATCCCCTGTCAAAAATTACTTTTGGAGTGCTCAGGAGGATGTTTAATGAAAAGATAGATGTGTTGCAGAAGGCATACTATTTAGACGTTGAGGTGATGTATGAGTGTGTATGGAAGAATCTTAAGCAAACTGACCCTCATGTAATTGCTTTTATGGCCACTTATTCGGCTCCTGAGAGATTGAAGCCGCGTGATGCACTCTTTGGGGGTCGTACAAACGCTTACAAGTTGTACCACAAAACTGCAGAAAATGAGAAGATCAGATATATTGATTTCACAAGTCTTTATCCTTGCTGTCAGGCTCGAAAAAGTTACCCTGTTGGACATCCTGAAATAATCTTCAAGGATTTTGGCCCAATTGAAAATTATTACGGGATTATTAAGGCCACAATGAAAACTGCTTCACTTTTGTTTCTCAGCGCATGATCTGCATAGAGGAAACATATCAATGTTACATCTTGTACGCATACAGATGAGGACAAATCTATCTCAGGCTGCTGGGTGAGCATTGAACTGTTAAAGGTGATTGAGAAGGGGTATCTTGTAATGGAAGTCTCAGAGGTGTGGTACTTTTCAGAGAAATCGGAAACACTGTTTTCCGATTATGTAAAGACCTTTCTGAAGTTTAAACAGGAGGCCTCAGACTATCCCTCTCACGTAGTCACAGAGTCAGACAAAAAAGCCTATATCGATGATTACTTTAAAAAGAAGGGATTAAACTCGATCCTGCAAAGATCTGTCACAACCCTGCACAGAGGTCTATCAACAAATTGTTGCTGAATAGTCTGTGGGGCGTTTTTCAATGAGGGAAAATCTACCCACTTCTAGGCTTTTGAAAGACCCAGACGACTTTGCTCACATCATATTTGGCTGTCAGTATGACGTTAAATATTTCACATTTGTGTCTGATGAAATTGCGCTGGTGCAGTATCGTCACGATGATGGTGCCATGTACAACACACGGGATGTGAATATATTTCTGGGGGCCTTTACAACAGCACACGCACGGCTAGAATTGTATAGACTTATGGATAAACTGGGGGACAGATTGCTGTATAGCGACACAGACAGCGTAAATATGTATTATACAGCTGTAAATACAGCTGTAAATATGATTTCTAAAAAGATTGAAAACATAGTGTACATTTATGATTGCTGGCAACCAATGTATGATGAACTGTATAAAATGTATAACATTAAATTTGTGGAAGGAATACCGCAATCTCTGAATGATGATGATTTATTACCTGTCAATAAAACTAATCTGTTGATAATTGATGACATGATGAAGGAGGCGAGTGGAAACACTGAAGTGGAAAAGTTATTCACGCAATATGTTCACCATAGAAACCTCAGTGCTATTTATATTGTGCAGAATTTATTTTTCCAAGGTAAATCCAGCAGAACCATCAGTTTGAATACAAATTAATTAATATTGTTCAAGAATCCTCGTGATAATTGGGAAAAAGTCCTTTCTCACTACCACATGGTTACTGCTTTTTTATGTACATTTCCAAAAAGTAAGTCTTCTTCTGAATGTAACTTCCCAGTTCACTTCTCATTACAAATATTGGTCTTGTAAGGCTGTCCAGTGTTGTATTTAACTGTAAACTGGAAGTAGATCTTGCTTCCAATGGAACTACTGGCAATTCCAATAATCATGTCTAGCTTCCAAAAAGTCCTTTCTCATTACCACATAGTTACTGCTAGATTTTTATATGTACATTTCCAAAAAGCAAATCTTCTTCCAAATGTATCTTCCCAGTTCACTTCTCATTTAAAAAAGTTGTCTTGTAAGGCTGTCCAGTGTTGTATTTATCTATAATCTGCTGTGTGTGTGTCTGTCTCTGGCAGTGGGCGAGGGCTACAGACAGATGATGACCGCTGATCATCTGGACATTGATAACATGAGGCACAAAGTTCGGGATTATTCTCTCACTGGTGCTTACCGAAGAGTCGTCATACGCCCCAGTGATGTCAGCTGGTGATTGACAGCTTCATTGACTTCCTCTAATAATATTCTGATACACTGAATCTGTTGATCTGTGACCGTCATCTCTCTCTCTCTCTCTCTCTCTCTCTAAAGGGAGTTGATTCAGTATGATGATCCTCGAGTGACCCTCGTTCACACTGATGTGGAGAAATTAGAAAGCCGAGCAGCTCCAGTCTACCTGAAAGGTATATTTATTTATTTAGCAGGATGTGACCCTCATGTGTAGTGAGTGCTGTGGCTCATGCGTGTGTGTGTGTGTGTGTGTGTGTAGAGGGGAAATATCGAGCTCTGAAGATGGAGTTTTCTCTGTGTACGCCACGATGGCCATAAGAGAAGTGTTGAAGATGGACACCAGCATCAAGAACCAAACGCAACTGAACACAACCTGGATCAACTGAACACACACACACACACACACACACACTTTCATCAGGTGTTTTTTTCCTTCATTTTAGTGCTGATGCAGCTCATAGTATCACAGCAGTGGATTAGAGACTGTAGATTTCCTGTCTTTCCTGTTTTTGTTGTCGAATTGTTTTATTTTAAAGAGTGTTTTTAAGCTCAGTCAGTCTATTAATATCATTAAATGCATTTTCAGACCTTCAGAAATCAAAGAGAATCAAACCGTTTATCACAAAATCAAAGTGAAAACATTTTTGTCAAAGGTCAGATTAGTTTTGCTGATTGACTCTGGAGTGATGAGATGATTTATTACAGTAAAATGTTTTATTCCTGCCGAAGACATTTGTCAGTGTAATATTTTAATCTTAATAAATGAATCTGATCTGCTGCTTTATGAATCAGTGATTTACTGACGCTGTCGAACTCGTGTACATTATAGGATTTTACACTCTTCAGAACGAACGAGCGCAAATATTCACTGTGAACTTTAAATCAAAACCGTACCCTCCTCTGGACTGATTCACACCAGCGGCAAGAAAAGATGAAACCAATAACAGGAATTATCACATTATCAAAGTGATGAAAGTGTTTTATATACTGTATAAAGCAATGTTTATTTACTACACATGCACTATTATTACTGACAGTATATTTCCATTATGCTGCAATATTTTCCTAACCCATACTATCACTAGTGTGTGTGTGTGTGTGTGTGTGTGTGTGTGTGTGTTATACCCCATACTATCACTAGTGTGTGTGTGTGTGTGTGTGTGTGTGTGTGTGTTATACCCCATACTATCACTACTGTGTGTGTGTGTGTGTGTGTGTTATACCCCATAGTATCACTAGTGTGTGTGTGTGTGTTATACCCCATACTGTCAGTACAGTATATCGGTGTGTGTGTGTGTGTGTTATACCCCATACTATCAGTACAGTATATCGGTGTGTGTGTGTGTGTGTTATACCCCATACTATCAGTACAGTATATCGGTGTGTGTGTGTGTGTGTGTTATACCCCATACTATCAGTACAGTATATCGGTGTGTGTGTGTTATACCCCGTACTATCAGTAGAGTATATCGGTGTGTGTTATACCCCATACTATCAGTACAGCATATCGGTGTGTGTTATACCCCATACTATCAGTACAGTATATCGGTGTGTGTGTGTGTTATACCCCATACTATCAGTACAGTATATCAGTGTGTGTTATACCCCATACTATCAGTACAGTATATCGGTGTGTGTTATACCCCATACTATCAGTACAGTATATCGGTGTGTGTTATACCCCATACTATCAGTACAGTATATCTGTTTGTGTGTGTGTGTTATACCCCATACTATCAGTACAGTATATCGGTGTGTGTTATACCCATACTATCAGTACAGTATATTGGTGTGTGTTATACCCCATACTATCAGTACAGTACATCGGTGTGTGTTATACACCATACTATCAGTACAGTATATCGGTGTGTGTTATACCCCATACTATCAGTACAGTATATCGGTGTGTGTTATACCCCATACTATCAGTACAGTATATCGGTGTGTGTTATACCCCATACTATCAGTACAGTATATCTGTGTGTGTGTGTGTGTGTGTGTTATACCCCATACTATCAGTACAGTATATCGGTGTGTGTTATACCCCCATACTATCAGTACAGTAATCGGTGTGTGTGTGTGTGTGTGTGTGTTATACCCCATACTATCAGTACAGTAATCGGTGTGTGTGTGTGTGTGTGTGTGTTATACCCCATACTATCAGTACAGTATATCGGTGTGTGTTATACCCCATACTATCAGTATAGTGATCGGTGTGTGGGTGTGTGTTATACCCCATACTATCAGTACAGTATATCGATGTGTGTTATACCCAATACTATCAGTACAGTATATTGGTGTGTGTTATACCCCATACTATCAGTACAGTATATCGGGGTGTGTGTGTGTTATACCCCATACTATCAGTACAGTATATCGGTGTGTGTTATACCCCATACTATCAGTACAGTATATCTGTGTGTGTGTGTGTGTGTGTGTGTGTGTGTGTGTTATACCCCATACTATCAGTACAGTATATCTGTTTGTGTGTGTGTTATACCCCATACTATCAGTACAGTATATCGGTGTGTGTTATACCCCATACTATCAGTACAGTATATTGGTGTGTGTTATACCCCATACTATCAGTACAGTATATCGGTGTGTGTTATACCCCATACTATCAGTACAGTATATTGGTGTGTGTTATACCCCATACTATCAGTACAGTATATCGGTGTGTGTTATATCCCATACTATC
The DNA here is from genome assembly GCA_032164185.1 of Moxostoma hubbsi. Lineage (NCBI taxonomy): Eukaryota > Metazoa > Chordata > Actinopteri > Cypriniformes > Catostomidae > Moxostoma > Moxostoma hubbsi. The sequence goes on along the minus strand of JAVLUX010000038.1, from coordinate 246,939 downwards.
AGTACAGTATATCAGTGTGTGTTATACCCCATACTATCAGTACAGTAATCGGTGTGTGTGTGTGTGTGTGTTATACCCCATACTATCAGTACAGTATATCGGTGTGTGTTATACCCCATACTATCAGTACAGTATATCTGTGTGTGTGTGTGTGTGTGTTATACCCCATACTATCAGTACAGTGTATCGGGGTGTGTGTGTGTTATACCCCATACTATCAGTACAGTATATCTGTGTGTGTGTGTGTGTGTGTGTGTTATACCCCATACTATCAGTACAGTATATCGGTGTGTGTTATACCCCATACAATCAGTACAGTATATCTGTGTGTGTTATACCCCATACTATCAGTACAGTAATCGGTGTGTGTGTGTTTGTGTGTGTTATACCCCATACTATCAGTACAGTATATCGGTGTGTGTTATATCCCATACTATCAGTACAGTAATCGGTGTGTGTGTGTTATACCCCATACTATCAGTACAGTATATCGGTGTGTGTTATACCCCATACTATCAGTACAGTATATCTGTTTGTGTGTGTGTGTGTGTGTGTGTGTTATACCCCATACTATCAGTACAGTATATCGGTGTGTGTGTTTGTTATACCCCATACTATCAGTACAGTATATCAGTGTGTGTTATACCCCATACTATCAGTACAGTATATCGGTGTGTGTTATACCCCATACTATCAGTACAGTATATCGGTGTGTGTTATACCCCATACTATCAGTACAGTATATTGGTGTGTGTTATACCCCATACTATCAGTACAGTATATCTGTTTGTGTGTGTGTGTTATACCCCATACTATCAGTACAGTACATCGGTGTGTGTTATACACCATACTATCAGTACAGTATATCGGTGTGTGTTATACACCATACTATCAGTACAGTATATCTGTTTGTGTGTGTGTGTTATACCCCATACTATCAGTACAGTATATCGGTGTGTGTTATAACCATACTATCAGTACAGTATATTGGTGTGTGTTATACCCCATACTATCAGTACAGTACATCGGTGTGTGTTATACACCATACTATCAGTACAGTATATCGGTGTGTGTTATACCCCATACTATCAGTACAGTATATCGGTGTGTGTTATACCCCATACTATCAGTACAGTATATCGGTCTGTGTTATACCCCATACTATCAGTACAGTATATCTGTGTGTGTGTGTGTGTGTGTGTGTTATACCCCATACTATCAGTACAGTATATCGGTGTGTGTTATACCCCCATACTATCAGTACAGTAATCGGTGTGTGTGTGTGTGTGTGTTATACCCCATACTATCAGTACAGTAATCGGTGTGTGTGTGTGTGTGTGTGTGTTATACCCCATACTATCAGTACAGTATATCGGTGTGTGTTATACCCCATACTATCAGTATAGTGATCGGTGTGTGGGTGTGTGTTATACCCCATACTATCAGTACAGTATATCGATGTGTGTTATACCCAATACTATCAGTACAGTATATTGGTGTGTGTTATACCCCATACTATCAGTACAGTATATCGGGGTGTGTGTGTGTTATACCCCATACTATCAGTACAGTATATCGGTGTGTGTTATACCCCATACTATCAGTACAGTATATCTGTGTGTGTGTGTGTGTGTGTGTGTGTGTTATACCCCATACTATCAGTACAGTATATCTGTTTGTGTGTGTGTGTTATACCCCATACTATCAGTACAGTATATCGGTGTGTGTTATACCCCATACTATCAGTACAGTATATTGGTGTGTGTTATACCCCATACTATCAGTACAGTATATCGGTGTGTGTTATACCCCATACTATCAGTACAGTATATCGGTGTGTGTTATACCCCATACTATCAGTACAGTATATCGGTGTGTGTTATATCCCATACTATCAGTACAGTATATCAGTGTGTGTTATACCCCATACTATCAGTACAGTAATCGGTGTGTGTGTGTGTGTGTGTTATACCCCATACTATCAGTACAGTATATCGGTGTGTGTTATACCCCATACTATCAGTACAGTATATCGGGGTGTGTGTGTGTGTTATACCCCATACTATCAGTACAGTATATCGGTGTGTGTTATACCCCATACAATCAGTACAGTATATCGGTGTGTGTTATACACCATACTATCAGTACAGTAATCGGTGTGTGTGTGTGTGTGTGTGTGTGTGTGTGTTATACCCCATACTATCAGTACAGTATATCGGTGTGTGTTATACCCCATACTATCAGTACAGTATATTGGTGTGTGTTATACCCCATACTATCAGTACAGTATATCGGGGTGTGTGTGTGTTATACCCCATACTATCAGTACAGTATATCGGTGTGTTTATACCCCATACTATCAGTACAGTATATCTGTGTGTGTGTGTGTGTGTGTGTTATACCCCATACTATCAGTACAGTGTATCGGGGTGTGTGTGTGTTATACCCCATACTATCAGTACAGTATATCTGTGTGTGTGTGTGTGTGTGTGTGTGTTATACCCCATACTATCAGTACAGTATATCGGTGTGTGTTATACCCCATACAATCAGTACAGTATATCTGTGTGTGTTATACCCCATACTATCAGTACAGTAATCGGTGTGTGTGTGTTTGTGTGTGTTATACCCCATACTATCAGTACAGTATATCGGTGTGTGTTATACCCCATACTATCAGTACAGTAATCGGTGTGTGTGTGTTTGTGTGTGTGTGTTATACCCCATACTATCAGTACAGTATATCGGTGTGTGTTATACCCCATACTATCAGTACAGTATATCTGTTTGTGTGTGTGTGTGTGTGTGTGTGTTATACCCTATACTATCAGTACAGTATATCGGTGTGTTTTATACCCCATACTATCAGTACAGTATATCAGTGTGTGTTATACCCCATACTATCAGTACAGTATATCGGTGTGTGTTATACCCCATACTATCAGTACAGTATATCGGTGTGTGTTGTACCCCATACTATCAGTACAGTAATCAGTGTGTGTGTGTGTGTGTGTGTGTGTGTGTGTGTGTTATACACCATACTATCAGTACAGTATATCGGTGTGTGTTATACCCCATACTATCAGTACAGTATATAGGGGTGTGTGTGTGTGTGTGTGTGTGTGTGTGTGTGTGTTATACCCCATACTATCAGTACAGTATATCGGTGTTTGTTATACCCCATACTATCAGTACAGTATATCTGTGTGTGTGTATGTGTTATACCCCATACTATCAGTACAGTATATCAGTGTGTGTTATACCCCATACTATCAGTACAGTAATCGGTGTGTGTGTGTGTGTGTTATACCCCATACTATCAGTACAGTATATCGGTGTGTGTTATACCCCATACTATCAGTACAGTATATCTGTGTGTGTGTGTATGTGTTATACCCCATACTATCAGTACAGTATATCGGTGTGTGTTATACCCCATACTATCAGTACAGTATATCGGTGTGTGTTATACCCCATACTATCAGTACAGTATATCTGTGTGTGTGTGTGTGTTATACCCCATACTATCAGTACAGTATATCGGTGTGTGTTATATCCCATACTATCAGTACAGTATATCAGTGTGTGTTATACCCCATACTATCAGTACAGGAATCGGTGTGTGTGTGTGTGTGTGTTATACCCCATACTATCAGTACAGTATATCGGTGTGTGTTATACCCCATACTATCAGTACAGTATATCGGGGTGTGTGTGTGTGTGTGTGTGTGTTATACCCCATACTATCAGTACAGTGATCGGTGTGTGTTATACCCCATACTATCAGTACAGTAATCGGTGTGTGTGTGTTATAACCCATACTATCAGTACAGTATATCGGTGTGTGTTATACCCCATACTATCAGTACAGTATATCTGTGTGTGTGTGTGTGTGTTATACCCCATACTATCAGTACAGTATATCGGTGTGTGTTATACCCCATACTATCAGTACAGTATATTGGTGTGTGTTATACCCCATACTATCAGTACAGTATATCTGTGTGTGTGTGTGTGTTATACCCCATACTATCAGTACAGTATATCGGTGTGTGTTATATCCCATACTATCAGTACAGTATATCAGTGTGTGTTGTACCCCATACTATCAGTACAGTAATCGGTGTGTGTGTGTGTGTGTGTGTGTGTGTGTGTTATACCCCATACTATCAGTACAGTATATCGGTGTGTGTTATACCCCATACTATCAGTACAGTATATTGGTGTGTGTTATACCCCATACTATCAGTACAGTATATCGGGGTGTGTTTGTGTTATACCCCATACTATCAGTACAGTATATCGGTGTGTTTATACCCCATACTATCAGTACAGTATATCTGTGTGTGTGTGTGTGTGTGTTATACCCCATACTATCAGTACAGTGTAACGGGGTGTGTGTGTGTTATACCCCATACTATCAGTACAGTATATCTGTGTGTGTGTGTGTGTGTGTGTGTGTGTGTGTGTTATACCCCATACTATCAGTACAGTATATCGGTGTGTGTTATACCCCATACAATCAGTACAGTATATCTGTGTGTGTTATACCCCTTACTATCAGTAAAGTATATCGATGTGTGTTATACCCAATACTATCAGTACAGTATATTGGTGTGTGTTATACCCCATACTATCAGTACAGTATATCGGGGTGTGTGTGTGTTATACCCCATACTATCAGTACAGTATATCGGTGTGTGTTATACCCCATACTATCAGTACAGTATATCTGTGTGTGTGTATGTGTGTGTGTGTGTGTGTGTGTTATACCCCATACTATCAGTACAGTATATCTGTTTGTGTGTGTGTGTTATACCCCATACTATCAGTACAGTATATCGGTGTGTGTTATACCCCATACTATCAGTACAGTATATTGGTGTGTGTTATACCCCATACTATCAGTACAGTATATCGGTGTGTGTTATACCCCATACTATCAGTACAGTATATTGGTGTGTGTTATACCCCATACTATCAGTACAGTATATCGGTGTGTGTTATATCCCATACTATCAGTACAGTATATCGGTGTGTGTTATAACCTATACTATCAGTACAGTAATCGGTGTGTGTGTGTGTGTGTGTTATACCCCATACTATCAGTACAGTATATCGGTGTGTGTTATACCCCATACTATCAGTACAGTATATCGAGGTGTGTGTGTGTGTTATACCCCATACTATCAGTACAGTATATCGGTGTGTGTTATACCCCATACTATCAGTACAGTATATCGGTATGTGTTATACCCCATACTATCAGTACAGTAATCGGTGTGTGTGTGTGTGTGTGTGTGTGTGTGTTATACCCCATATTATCAGTACAGTATATCGGTGTGTGTTATACCCCATACTATCAGTACAGTATATTGGTGTGTGTTATACCCCATACTATCAGTACAGTAAATCGGGGTGTGTGTGTGTTATACCCCATACTATCAGTACAGTATATCGGTGTGTTTATACCCCATACTATCAGTACAGTATATCTGTGTGTGTGTGTGTGTGTGTGTGTTATACCCCATACTATCAGTACAGTGTATCGGGGTGTGTGTGTGTTATACCCCATACTATCAGTACAGTATATCTGTGTGTGTGTGTGTGTGTGTGTGTGTTATACCCCATACTATCAGTACAGTATATCGGTGTGTGTTATACCCCATACAATCAGTACAGTATATCTGTGTGTGTTATACCCCATACTATCAGTACAGTAATCGGTGTGTGTGTGTTTGTGTGTGTTATACCCCATACTATCAGTACAGTATATCAGTGTGTGTTATACCCCATACTATCAGTACAGTAATCGGTGTGTGTGTGTTATACCCCATACTATCAGTACAGTATATCGGTGTGTGTTATACCCCATACTATCAGTACAGTAATCGGTGTGTGTGTGTTATACCCCATACTATCAGTACAGTATATCGGTGTGTGTTATACCCCATACTATCAGTACAGTAATCGGTGTGTGTGTGTTTGTGTGTGTGTGTTATACCCCATACTATCAGTACAGTATATCAGTGTGTGTTATACCCCATACTATTAGTACAGTATATCGGTGTGTGTTATACCCTATACTATCAGTACAGTATATCTGTGTGTGTTATACCCTATACTATCAGTACAGTATATCAGTGTGTGTTATACCCCATACTATCAGTACAGTATATCAGTGTGTGTTATACCCCATACTATCAGTACAGTATATCAGTGTGTGTTATACCCCATACTATCAGTACAGTATATCTGTGTGTGTGTGTGTGTTATACCCCATACTATCAGTACAGTATATCGGTGTGTGTTATATCCCATACTATCAGTACAGTATATCAGTGTGTGTTATACCCCATACTATCAGTACAGGAATCGGTGTGTGTGTGTGTGTGTGTTATACCCCATACTATCAGTACAGTATATCGGTGTGTGTTATACCCCATACTATCAGTACAGTATATCGGGGTGTGTGTGTGTGTGTGTTATACCCCATACTATCAGTACAGTGATCGGTGTGTGTTATACCCCATACTATCAGTACAGTAATCGGTGTGTGTGTGTTATAACCCATACTATCAGTACAGTATATCGGTGTGTGTTATACCCCATACTATCAGTACAGTATATCTGTGTGTGTGTGTGTGTGTTATACCCCATACTATCAGTACAGTATATCGGTGTGTGTTATACCCCATACTATCAGTACAGGAATCGGTGTGTGTGTGTGTGTGTGTTATACCCCATACTATCAGTACAGTATATCGGTGTGTGTTATACCCCATACTATCAGTACAGTATATCGGGGTGTGTGTGTGTGTGTGTTATACCCCATACTATCAGTACAGTGATCGGTGTGTGTTATACCCCATACTATCAGTACAGTAATCGGTGTGTGTGTGTTATAACCCATACTATCAGTACAGTATATCGGTGTGTGTTATACCCCATACTATCAGTACAGTATATCTGTGTGTGTGTGTGTGTGTTATACCCCATACTATCAGTACAGTATATCGGTGTGTGTTATACCCCATATTATCAGTACAGTATATTGGTGTGTGTTATACCCCATACTATCAGTACAGTATATCTGTGTGTGTGTGTGTGTTATACCCCATACTATCAGTACAGTATATCGGTGTGTGTTATATCCCATACTATCAGTACAGTATATCAGTGTGTGTTGTACCCCATACTATCAGTACAGTAATCGGTGTGTGTGTGTGTGTGTGTGTGTGTTATACCCCATACTATCAGTACAGTATATCGGTGTGTGTTATACCCCATACTATCAGTACAGTATATTGGTGTGTGTTATACCCCATACTATCAGTACAGTATATCGGGGTGTGTTTGTGTTATACCCCATACTATCAGTACAGTATATCGGTGTGTTTATACCCCATACTATCAGTACAGTATATCTGTGTGTGTGTGTGTGTGTGTTATACCCCATACTATCAGTACAGTGTATCGGGGTGTGTGTATGTTATACCCCATACTATCAGTACAGTATATCTGTGTGTGTGTGTGTGTGTGTGTGTGTGTGTGTGTGTGTTATACCCCATACTATCAGTACAGTATATCGGTGTGTGTTATACCCCATACAATCAGTACAGTATATCTGTGTGTGTTATACCCCATACTATCAGTACAGTATATCGATGTGTGTTATACCCAATACTATCAGTACAGTATATTGGTGTGTGTTATACCCCATACTATCAGTACAGTATATCGGGGTGTGTGTGTGTTATACCCCATACTATCAGTACAGTATATCGGTGTGTGTTATACCCCATACTATCAGTACAGTATATCTGTGTGTGTGTATGTGTGTGTGTGTGTGTGTGTGTGTTATACCCCATACTATCAGTACAGTATATCTGTTTGTGTGTGTGTGTTATACCCCATACTATCAGTACAGTATATCGGTGTGTGTTATACCCCATACTATCAGTACAGTATATTGGTGTGTGTTATACCCCATACTATCAGTACAGTATATCGGTGTGTGTTATACCCCATACTATCAGTACAGTATATTGGTGTGTGTTATACCCCATACTATCAGTACAGTATATCGGTGTGTGTTATATCCCATACTATCAGTACAGTATATCGGTGTGTGTTATAACCCATACTATCAGTACAGTAATCGGTGTGTGTGTGTGTGTGTGTTATACCCCATACTATCAGTACAGTATATCGGTGTGTGTTATACCCCATACTATCAGTACAGTATATCGAGGTGTGTGTGTGTGTTATACCCCATACTATCAGTACAGTATATCGGTGTGTGTTATACCCCATACTATCAGTACAGTATATCGGTATGTGTTATACCCCATACTATCAGTACAGTAATCGGTGTGTGTGTGTGTGTGTGTGTGTTTTATACCCCATACTATCAGTACAGTATATCGGTGTGTGTGTGTGTGTGTGTGTGTGTGTGTGTGTGTGTTATACCCCATACTATCACTACAGTATATCGGTGTGTGTTATACCCCATACAATCAGTACAGTATATCTGTGTGTGTTATACCCCATACTATCAGTACAGTATATCTATGTGTGTTATACCCAATACTATCAGTACAGTATATTGGTGTGTGTTATACCCCATACTATCAGTACAGTATATCGGGGTGTGTTTGTGTTATACCCCATACTATCAGTACAGTATATCGGTGTGTTTATACCCCATACTATCAGTACAGTATATCTGTGTGTGTGTGTGTGTGTGTGTGTGTTATACCCCATACTATCAGTACAGTGTATCGGGGTGTGTGTGTGTTATACCCCATACTATCAGTACAGTATATCTGTGTGTGTGTGTGTGTGTGTGTGTGTGTGTGTGTGTGTGTGTTATACCCCATACTATCACTACAGTATATCGGTGTGTGTTATACCCCATACAATCAGTACAGTATATCTGTGTGTGTTATACCCCATACTATCAGTACAGTATATCTATGTGTGTTATACCCAATACTATCAGTACAGTATATTGGTGTGTGTTATACCCCATACTATCAGTACAGTATATCGGGGTGTGTGTGTGTTATACCCCATACTATCAGTACAGTATATCGGTGTGTGTTATACCCCATACTATCAGTACAGTATATCTGTGTGTGTGTATGTGTGTGTGTGTGTGTGTGTGTTATACCCCATACTATCAGTACAGTATATCTGTTTGTGTGTGTGTGTTATACCCCATACTATCAGTACAGTATATCGGTGTGTGTTATACCCCATACTATAAGTACAGTATATTGGTGTGTGTTATACCCCATACTATCAGTACAGTATATCGGTGTGTGTTATACCCCATACTATCAGTACAGTATATTGGTGTGTGTTATACCCCATACTATCAGTACAGTTTATCGGTGTGTGTTATATCCCATACTATCAGTACAGTATATCGGTGTGTGTTATAACCCATACTATCAGTACAGTAATCGGTGTGTGTGTGTGTGTGTGTGTTATACCCCATAATATCAGTACAGTATATCGGTGTGTGTTATACCCCATACTATCAGTACAGTATATCGAGGTGTGTGTGTGTGTTATACACCATACTATCAGTACAGTATATCGGTGTGTGTTATACCCCATACTATCAGTACAGTATATCGGTATGTGTTATACCCCATACTATCAGTACAGTAATCGGTGTGTGTGTGTGTGTGTGTGTGTGTGTGTGTGTTATACCCCATACTATCAGTACAGTATATCGGTGTGTGTTATACCCCATACTATCAGTACAGTATATTGGTGTGTGTTATACCCCATACTATCAGTACAGTATATCGGGGTGTGTGTGTGTTATACCCCATACTATCAGTACAGTATATCGGTGTGTTTATACCCCATACTATCAGTACAGTATATCTGTGTGTGTGTGTGTGTGTGTGTGTTATACCCCATACTATCAGTACAGTGTATCGGGGTGTGTGTGTGTTATACCCCATACTATCAGTACAGTATATCTGTGTGTGTGTGTGTGTGTGTGTGTGTTATACCCCATACTATCAGTACAGTATATCGGTGTGTGTTATACCCCATACAATCAGTACAGTATATCTGTGTGTGTTATACCCCATACTATCAGTACAGTAATCGGTGTGTGTGTGTTTGTGTGTGTTATACCCCATACTATCAGTACAGTATATCGGTGTGTGTTATACCCCATACTATCAGTACAGTAATCGGTGTGTGTGTGTTTGTGTGTGTGTGTTATACCCCATACTATCAGTACAGTATATCGGTGTGTGTTATACCCCATACTATCAGTACAGTAATCGGTGTGTGTGTGTTTGTGTGTGTTATACCCCATACTATCAGTACAGTATATCGGTGTGTGTTATACCCCATACTATCAGTACAGTAATCGGTGTGTGTGTGTTTGTGTGTGTGTGTTATACCCCATACTATCAGTACAGTATATCAGTGTGTGTTATACCCCATACTATTAGTACAGTATATCGGTGTGTGTTATACCCTATACTATCAGTACAGTATATCTGTGTGTGTTATACCCTATACTATCAGTACAGTATATCAGTGTGTGTTATACCCCATACTATCAGTACAGTATATCAGTGTGTGTTATACCCCATACTATCAGTACAGTATATCAGTGTGTGTTATACCCCATACTATCAGTACAGTATATCTGTGTGTGTGTGTGTGTTATACCCCATACTATCAGTACAGTATATCGGTGTGTGTTATATCCCATACTATCAGTACAGTATATCAGTGTGTGTTATACCCCATACTATCAGTACAGGAATCGGTGTGTGTGTGTGTGTGTGTTATACCCCATACTATCAGTACAGTATATCGGTGTGTTTATACCCCATACTATCAGTACAGTATATCTGTGTGTGTGTGTGTGTGTGTTATACCCCATACTATCAGTACAGTGTATCGGGGTGTGTGTGTGTTATACCCAATACTATCAGTACAGTATATCTGTGTGTGTGTGTGTGTGTGTGTGTGTGTGTGTGTGTTATACCCCATACTATCAGTACAGTATATCGGTGTGTGTTATACCCCATACAATCAGTACAGTATATCTGTGTGTGTTATACCCCATACTATCAGTACAGTATATCGATGTGTGTTATACCCAATACTATCAGTACAGTATATTGGTGTGTGTTATACCCCATACTATCAGTACAGTATATCGGGGTGTGTGTGTGTTATACCCCATACTATCAGTACAGTATATCGGTGTGTGTTATACCCCATACTATCAGTACAGTATATCGAGGTGTGTGTGTGTGTTATACCCCATACTATCAGTACAGTATATCGGTGTGTGTTATACCCCATACTATCAGTACAGTATATCGGTATGTGTTATACCCCATACTATCAGTACAGTAATCGGTGTGTGTGTGTGTGTGTGTGTGTTTTATACCCCATACTATCAGTACAGTATATCGGTGTGTGTTATACCCCATACTATCAGTACAGTATATTGGTGTGTGTTATACCCCATACTATCAGTACAGTATATCGGGGTGTGTGTGTGTTATACCCCATACTATCAGTACAGTATATCGGTGTGTTTATACCCCATACTATCAGTACAGTATATCTGTGTGTGTGTGTGTGTGTGTGTGTGTGTGTTATACCCCATACTATCAGTACAGTATATCGGTGTGTGCTATACCCCATACAATCAGTACAGTATATCTGTGTGTGTTATACCCCATACTATCAGTACAGTAATCGGTGTGTGTGTGTTTGTGTGTGTTATACCCCATACTATCAGTACAGTATATCGGTGTGTGTTATACCCCATACTATCAGTACAGTAATCGGTGTGTGTGTGTTTGTGTGTGTGTGTTATACCCCATACTATCAGTACAGTATATCGGTGTGTGTTATACCCCATACTATCAGTACAGTAATCGGTGTGTGTGTGTTTGTGTGTGTTATACCCCATACTATCAGTACAGTATATCGGTGTGTGTGATACCCCATACTATCAGTACAGTAATCGGTGTGTGTGTGTTTGTGTGTGTGTGTTATACCCCATACTATCAGTACAGTATATCAGTGTGTGTTATACCCCATACTATTAGTACAGTATATCGGTGTGTGTTATACCCTATACTATCAGTACAGTATATCTGTGTGTGTTATACCCTATACTATCAGTACAGTATATCAGTGTGTGTTATACCCCATACTATCAGTACAGTATATCAGTGTGTGTTATACCCCATACTATCAGTACAGTATATCAGTGTGTGTTATACCCCATACTATCAGTACAGTATATCTGTGTGTGTGTGTGTGTTATACCCCATACTATCAGTACAGTATATCGGTGTGTGTTATATCCCATACTATCAGTACAGTATATCAGTGTGTGTTATACCCCATACTATCAGTACAGGAATCGGTGTGTGTGTGTGTGTGTGTTATACCCCATACTATCAGTACAGTTTATCGGTGTGTGTTATACCCCATACTATCAGTACAGTATATCGGGGTGTGTGTGTGTGTGTGTTATACCCCATACTATCAGTACAGTGATCGGTGTGTGTTATACCCCATACTATCAGTACAGTAATCGGTGTGTGTGTGTTATAACCCAAACTATCAGTACAGTATATCGGTGTGTGTTATACCCCATACTATCAGTACAGTATATCTGTGTGTGTGTGTGTGTTATACCCCATACTATCAGTACAGTATATCGGTGTGTGTTATACCCCATACTATCAGTACAGTATATTGGTGTGTGTTATACCCCATACTATCAGTACAGTATATCTGTGTGTGTGTGTGTGTTATACCCCATACTATCAGTACAGTATATCGGTGTGTGTTATATCCCATACTATCAGTACAGTATATCAGTGTGTGTTGTACCCCATACTATCAGTACAGTAATCGGTGTGTGTGTGTGTGTGTGTGTGTGTGTGTTATACCCCATACTATCAGTACAGTATATCGGTGTGTGTTATACCCCATACTATCAGTACAGTATATTGGTGTGTGTTATACCCCATACTATCAGTACAGTATATCGGGGTGTGTGTGTGTTATACCCCATACTATCAGTACAGTATATCGGTGTGTTTATACCCCATACTATCAGTACAGTATATCTGTGTGTGTGTGTGTGTGTGTTATACCCCATACTATCAGTACAGTGTATCGGGGTGTGTGTGTGTTATACCCCATACTATCAGTACAGTATATCTGTGTGTGTGTGTGTGTGTGTGTGTGTGTGTGTGTGTGTGTTATACCCCATACTATCAGTACAGTATATCGGTGTGTGTTATACCCCATACAATCAGTACAGTATATCTGTGTGTGTTATACCCCATACTATCAGGACAGTATATCGATGTGTGTTATACCCAATACTATCAGTACAGTATATTGGTGTGTGTTATACCCCATACTATCAGTACAGTATATCGGGGAGTGTGTGTGTTATACCCCATACTATCAGTACAGTATATCGGTGTGTGTTATACCCCATACTATCAGTACAGTATATCTGTGTGTGTGTGTGTGTGTGTGTGTGTTATACCCCATACTATCAGTACAGTATATCTGTTTGTGTGTGTGTGTTATACCCCATACTATCAGTACAGTATATTGGTGTGTGTTATACCCCATACTATCAGTACAGTATATCGGTGTGTGTTATATCCCATACTATCAGTACAGTATATCGGTGTGTGTTATAACCCATACTATCAGTACAGTAATCGGTGTGTGTGTGTGTGTGTGTTATACCCCATACTATCAGTACAGTATATCGGTGTGTGTTATACCCCATACTATCAGTACAGTATATTGAGGTGTGTGTTATACCCAATACTATCAGTACAGTATATCGGTGTGTGTTATACCCCATACTATCAGTACAGTATATCGGTATGTGTTATACCCCATACTATCAGTACAGTAATCGGTGTGTGTGTGTGTGTTATACCCCATACTATCAGTACAGTATATCGGTGTGTGTTATACCCCATACTATCAGTACAGTATATTGGTGTGTGTTATACCCCATACTATCAGTACAGTATATCGGGGTGTGTGTGTGTTATACCCCATACTATCAGTACAGTATATCGGTGTGTTTATACCCCATACTATCAGTACAGTATATCTGTGTGTGTGTGTGTGTGTGTGTGTGTGTGTTATACCCCATACTATCAGTACAGTGTATCGGGGTGTGTGTGTGTTATACCCCATACTATCAGTACAGTATATCTGTGTGTGTGTGTGTGTGTGTGTGTGTGTGTTATACCCCATATTATCAGTACAGTATATCGGTGTGTGTTATACCCCATCCAATCAGTACAGTATATCTGTGTGTGTTATACCCCATACTATCAGTACAGTAATCGGTGTGTGTGTGTTTGTGTGTGTTATACCCCATACTATCAGTACAGTATATCGGTGTGTGTTATACCCCATACTATCAGTACAGTAATCGGTGTGTGTGTGTTTGTGTGTGTGTGTTATACCCCATACTATCAGTACAGTATATCGGTGTGTGTTATACCCCATACTATCAGTACAGTAATCGGTGTGTGTGTGTTTGTGTGTGTTATACCCCATACTATCAGTACAGTATATCGGTGTGTGTTATACCCCATACTATCAGTACAGTAATCGGTGTGTGTGTGTTTGTGTGTGTGTGTTATACCCCATACTATCAGTACAGTATATCAGTGTGTGTTATACCCCATACTATTAGTACAGTATATCGGTGTGTGTTATACCCTATACTATCAGTACAGTATATCTGTGTTTGTTATACCCTATACTATCAGTACAGTATATCAGTGTGTGTTATACCCCATACTATCAGTACAGTATATCAGTGTGTGTTATACCCCATACTATCAGTACAGTATATCAGTGTGTGTTATACCCTATACTATCAGTACAGTATATCAGTGTATGTTATACCCCATACTATCAGTACAGTATATCAGTGTGTGTTATACCCTATACTATCAGTACAGTATATCAGTGTGTGTTATACCCTATACTATCAGTACAGTATAACAGTGTGTGTTATGCCCCATACTATCAGTACAGTATATCGGTGTGTGTTGTACCCCATACTATCAGTACAGTAATCGGTGTGTGTGTGTGTGTGTGTGTGTGTGTGTGTGTGTTATACCCCATACTATCAGTACAGTATATCGGTGTGTGTTATACCCCATACTATCAGTACAGTATATCGGTGTGTGTTATACCCCATACTATCAGTACAGTATATCTGTGTGTGTGTGTGTGTGTGTGTTATACCCCATACTATCAGTACAGTATATCGGTGTGTGTTATACCCCCATACTATCAGTACAGTAATCGGTGTGTGTGTGTGTGTGTGTGTGTGTTATACCCCATACTATCAGTACAGTAATCGGTGTGTGTGTGTGTGTGTGTGTGTGATACCCCATACTATCAGTACAGTATATCGGTGTGTGTTATACCCCATACTATCAGTATAGTGATCGGTGTGTGGGTGTGTGTTATACCCCATACTATCAGTACAGTATATCGATGTGTGTTATACCCAATACTATCAGTACAGTATATTGGTGTGTGTTATACCCCATACTATCAGTACAGTATATCGGGGTGTGTGTGTGTTATACCCCATACTATCAGTACAGTATATCGGTGTGTGTTATACCCCATACTATCAGTACAGTATATCTGTGTGTGTGTGTGTGTGTGTGTGTGTGTGTTATACCCCATACTATCAGTACAGTATATCTGTTTGTGTGTGTGTGTTATACCCCATACTATCAGTACAGTATATCGGTGTGTGTTATACCCCATACTATCAGTACAGTATATTGGTGTGTGTTATACCCCATACTATCAGTACAGTATATCGGTGTGTGTTATACCCCATACTATCAGTACAGTATATTGGTGTGTGTTATACCCCATACTATCAGTACAGTATATCGGTGTGTGTTATATCCCATACTATCAGTACAGTATATCGGTGTGTGTTATAACCCATACTATCAGTACAGTAATCGGTGTGTGTGTGTGTGTGTGTTATACCCCATACTATCAGTACAGTATATCGGTGTGTGTTATACCCCATACTATCAGTACAGTATATCGAGGTGTGTGTGTTTGTTATACCCCATACTATCAGTACAGTATATCGGTGTGTGTTATACCCCATACTATCAGTACAGTATATCGGTATGTGTTATACCCCATACTATCAGTACAGTAATCGGTGTGTGTGTGTGTGTGTGTGTGTGTGTGTGTTATACCCCATACTATCAGTACAGTATATCGGTGTGTGTTATACCCCATACTATCAGTACAGTATATTGGTGTGTGTTATACCCCATACTATCAGTACAGTATATCGGGGTGTGTGTGTGTTATACCCCATACTATCAGTACAGTATATCGGTGTGTTTATACCCCATACTATCAGTACAGTATATCTGTGTGTGTGTGTGTGTGTGTGTTATACCCCATACTATCAGTACAGTGTATCGGGGTGTGTGTGTGTTATACCCCATACTATCAGTACAGTATATCTGTGTGTGTGTGTGTGTGTGTGTGTGTGTTATACCCCATACTATCAGTACAGTGTATCGGGGTGTGTGTGTGTTATACCCCATACTATCAGTACAGTATATCTGTGTGTGTGTGTGTGTGTGTGTGTGTTATACCCCATACTATCAGTACAGTATATCGGTGTGTGTTATACCCCATACAATCAGTACAGTATATCTGTGTGTGTTATACCCCATACTATCAGTACAGTAATCGGTGTGTGTGTGTTTGTGTGTGTTATACCCCATACTATCAGTACAGTATATCGGTGTGTGTTATACCCCATACTATCAGTACAGTAATCGGTGTGTGTGTGTTTGTGTGTGTGTGTTATACCCCATACTATCAGTACAGTATATCAGTGTGTGTTATACCCCATACTATTAGTACAGTATATCGGTGTGTGTTATACCCTATACTATCAGTACAGTATATCTGTGTGTGTTATACCCTATACTATCAGTACAGTATATCAGTGTGTGTTATACCCCATACTATCAGTACAGTATATCAGTGTGTGTTATACCCCATACTATCAGTACAGTATATCAGTGTGTGTTATACCCCATACTATCAGTACAGTATATCTGTGTGTGTGTGTGTGTTATACCCCATACTATCAGTACAGTATATCGGTGTGTGTTATATCCCATACTATCAGTACAGTATATCAGTGTGTGTTATACCCCATACTATCAGTACAGGAATCGGTGTGTGTGTGTGTGTGTGTGTTATACCCCATACTATCAGTACAGTATATCGGTTTGTGTTATACCCCATACTATCAGTACAGTATATCGGGGTGTGTGTGTGTGTGTGTGTGTTATACCCCATACTATCAGTACAGTGATCGGTGTGTGTTATACCCCATACTATCAGTACAGTAATCGGTGTGTGTGTGTTATAACCCATACTATCAGTACAGTATATCGTTGTGTGTTATACCCCATATTATCAGTACAGTATATCTGTGTGTGTGTGTGTGTGTTATACCCCATACTATCAGTACAGTATATCGGTGTGTGTTATACCCCATACTATCAGTACAGTATATTGGTGTGTGTTATACCCCATACTATCAGTACAGTATATCTTTGTGTGTGTGTGTGTTATACCCCATACTATCAGTACAGTATATCGGTGTGTGTTATATCCCATACTATCAGTACAGTATATCACTGTGTGTTGTACCCCATACTATCAGTACAGTAATCGGTGTGTGTGTGTGTGTTTGTGTGTGTGTGTGTTATACCCCATACTATCAGTACAGTATATCGGTGTGTGTTATACCCCATACTATCAGTACAGTATATTGGTGTGTGTTATACCCCATACTATCAGTACAGTATATCGGGGTGTGTGTGTGTTATACCCCATACTATCAGTACAGTATATCGGTGTGTTTATACCCCATACTATCAGTACAGTATATCTGTGTGTGTGTGTGTGTGTGTTATACCCCATACTATCAGTACAGTTTATCGGGGTGTGTGTGTGTTATACCCCATACTATCAGTACAGTATATCTGTGTGTGTGTGTGTGTGTGTGTGTGTGTTATACCCCACACTATCAGTACAGTATATCGGTGTGTGTTATACCCCATACAATCAGTACAGTATATCTGTGTGTGTTATACCCAATACTATCAGTACAGTATATCGATGTGTGTTATACCCAATACTATCAGTACAGTATATTGGTGTGTGTTATACCCCATACTATCAGTACAGTATATCGGGGTGTGTGTGTGTTATACCCCATACTATCAGTACAGTATATCGGTGTGTGTTATACCCCATACTATCAGTACAGTATATCTGTGTGTGTGTGTGTGTGTGTGTGTGTGTGTGTTATACCCCATACTATCAGTACAGTATATCTGTTTGTGTGTGTGTGTTATACCCCATACTATCAGTACAGTATATCGGTGTGTGTTATACCCCATACTATCAGTACAGTATATTGGTGTGTGTTATACCCCATACTATCAGTACAGTATATCGGTGTGTGTTATACCCCATACTATCAGTACAGTATATTGGTGTGTGTTATACCCCATACTATCAGTACAGTATATCGGTGTGTGTTATATCCCATACTATCAGTACAGTATATCGGTGTGTGTTATAACCCATACTATCAGTACAGTAATCGGTGTGTGTGTGTGTGTGTGTTATACCCCATACTATCAGTACAGTATATCAGTGTGTGTTATACCCCATACTATCAGTACAGTATATCGAGGTGTGTGTTATACCCAATACTATCAGTACAGTATATCGGTGTGTGTTATACCCCATACTATCAGTACAGTATATCGGTATGTGTTATACCCCATACTATCAGTCAAGTAATCGGTGTGTGTGTGTGTGTGTGTGTGTGTTATACCCCATACTATCAGTACAGTATATCGGTGTGTGTTATACCCCATACTATCAGTACAGTATATCGGGGTGTGTGTGTGTTATACCCCATACTATCAGTACAGTATATCGGTGTGTTTATACCCCATACTATCAGTACAGTATATCTGTGTGTGTGTGTGTGTGTGTGTGTGTGTTATACCCCATACTATCAGTACAGTGTATCGGGGTGTGTGTGTTATACCCCATACTATCAGTACAGTATATCTGTGTGTGTGTGTGTGTGTGTGTGTGTTATACCCCATACTATCAGTACAGTATATCGGTGTGTGTTATACCCCATACAATCAGTACAGTATATCTGTGTGTGTTATACCCCATACTATCAGTACAGTAATCGGTGTGTGTGTGTTTGTGTGTGTTATACCCCATACTATCAGTACAGTATATCGGTGTGTGTTATACCCCATACTATCAGTACAGTATATTGGTGTGTGTTATACCCCGTACTATCAGTACAGTATATCGGTGTGTGTGTGTGTGTTATACCCCATACTATCAGTACAGTATATCGGTGTGTGTTATATCCCATACTATCAGTACAGTATATCAGTGTGTGTTGTACCCCATACTATCAGTACAGTAATCGGTGTGTGTGTGTGTGTGTGTGTGTGTGTGTGTTATACCCCATACTATCAGTACAGTATATCGGTGTGTGTTATACCCCATACTATCAGTACAGTATATTGGTGTGTGTTATACCCCATACTATCAGTACAGTATATCGGGGTGTGTGTGTGTTATACCCCATACTATCAGTACAGTATATCGGTGTGTTTATACCCCATACTATCAGTACAGTATATCTGTGTGTGTGTGTGTGTGTGTTATACCCCATACTATCAGTACAGTTTATCGGGGTGTGTGTGTGTTATACCCCATACTATCAGTACAGTATATCTGTGTGTGTGTGTGTGTGTGTGTGTGTGTTATACCCCATACTATCAGTACAGTATATCGGTGTGTGTTATACCCCATACAATCAGTACAGTATATCTGTGTGTGTTATACCCAATACTATCAGTACAGTATATCGATGTGTGTTATACCCAATACTATCAGTACAGTATATTGGTGTGTGTTATACCCCATACTATCAGTACAGTATATCGGGGTGTGTGTGTGTTATACCCCATACTATCAGTACAGTATATCGGTGTGTGTTATACCCCATACTATCAGTACAGTATATCTGTGTGTGTGTGTGTGTGTGTGTGTGTGTGTGTGTTATACCCCATACTATCAGTACAGTATATCTGTTTGTGTGTGTGTGTTATACCCCATACTATCAGTACAGTATATCGGTGTGTGTTATACCCCATACTATCAGTACAGTATATTGGTGTGTGTTATACCCCATACTATCAGTACAGTATATCGGTGTGTGTTATACCCCATACTATCAGTACAGTATATTGGTGTGTGTTATACCCCATACTATCAGTACAGTATATCGGTGTGTGTTATATCCCATACTATCAGTACAGTATATCGGTGTGTGTTATAACCCATACTATCAGTACAGTAATCAGTGTGTGTGTGTGTGTGTGTTATACCCCATACTATCAGTACAGTATATCGGTGTGTGTTATACCCCATACTATCAGTACAGTATATCGAGGTGTGTGTTATACCCAATACTATCAGTACAGTATATCGGTGTGTGTTATACCCCATACTATCAGTACAGTATATCGGTATGTGTTATACCCCATACTATCAGTACAGTAATCGGTGTGTGTGTGTGTGTGTGTGTGTGTGTGTGTTATACCCCATACTATCAGTACAGTATATCGGTGTGTGTTATACCCCATACTATCAGTACAGTATATTGGTGTGTGTTATACCCCATACTATCAGTACAGTATATCGGGGTGTGTGTGTGTTATACCCCATACTATCAGTACAGTATATCGGTGTGTTTATACCCCATACTATCAGTACAGTATATCTGTGTGTGTGTGTGTGTGTTATACCCCATACTATCAGTACAGTGTATCGGGGTGTGTGTGTGTTATACCCCATACTATCAGTACAGTATATCTGTGTGTGTGTGTGTGTGTGTGTGTTATACCCCATACTATCAGTACAGTATATCGGTGTGTGTTATACCCCATACAATCAGTACAGTATATCTGTGTGTGTTATACCCCATACTATCAGTACAGTAATCGGTGTGTGTGTGTTTGTGTGTGTTATACCCCATACTATCAGTACAGTATATCGGTGTGTGTTATACCCCATACTATCAGTACAGTAATCGGTGTGTGTGTGTTTGTGTGTGTGTGTTATACCCCATACTATCAGTACAGTATATCGGTGTGTGTTATACCCCATACTATCAGTACAGTAATCGGTGTGTGTGTGTTTGTGTGTGTTATACCCCATACTATCAGTACAGTATATCGGTGTGTGTTATACCCCATACTATCAGTACAGTAATCGGTGTGTGTGTGTTTGTGTGTGTGTGTTATACCCCATACTATCAGTACAGTATATCAGTGTGTGTTATACCCCATACTATTAGTACAGTATATCGGTGTGTGTTATACCCTATACTATCAGTACAGTATATCTGTGTGTGTTATACCCTATACTATCAGTACAGTATATCAGTGTGTGTTATACCCCATACTATCAGTACAGTATATCAGTGTGTGTTATACCCCATACTATCAGTACAGTATATCAGTGTGTGTTATACCCTATACTATCAGTACAGTATATCAGTGTATGTTATACCCCATACTATCAGTACAGTATATCAGTGTGTGTTATACCCTATACTATCAGTACAGTATATCAGTGTGTGTTATACCCTATACTATCAGTACAGTATAACAGTGTGTGTTATGCCCCATACTATCAGTACAGTATATCGGTGTGTGTTGTACCCCATACTATCAGTACAGTAATCGGTGTGTGTGTGTGTGTGTGTGTGTGTGTTATACCCCATACTATCAGTACAGTATATCGGTGTGTGTTATACCCCATACTATCAGTACAGTATATAGGTGTGTGTTATACCCCATACTATCAGTACAGTATATCTGTGTGTGTGTGTGTGTGTGTGTGTGTTATACCCCATACTATCAGTACAGTATATCGGTGTGTGTTATACCCCCATACTATCAGTACAGTAATCGGTGTGTGTGTGTGTGTGTGTGTGTGTTATACCCCATACTATCAGTATAGTGATCGGTGTGTGGGTGTGTGTTATACCCCATACTATCAGTACAGTATATCGATGTGTGTTATACCCAATACTATCAGTACAGTATATTGGTGTGTGTTATACCCCATACTATCAGTACAGTATATCGGGGTGTGTGTGTGTTATACCCCATACTATCAGTACAGTATATCGGTGTGTGTTATACCCCATACTATCAGTACAGTATATCTGTGTGTGTGTGTGTGTGTGTGTGTGTGTGTTATACCCCATACTATCAGTACAGTATATCTGTTTGTGTGTGTGTGTTATACCCCATACTATCAGTACAGTATATCGGTGTGTGTTATACCCCATACTATCAGTACAGTATATTGGTGTGTGTTATACCCCATACTATCAGTACAGTATATCGGTGTGTGTTATACCCCATACTATCAGTACAGTATATTGGTGTGTGTTATACCCCATACTATCAGTACAGTATATCGGTGTGTGTTATATCCCATACTATCAGTACAGTATATCGGTGTGTGTTATAACCCATACTATCAGTACAGTAATCGGTGTGTGTGTGTGTGTGTGTTATACCCCATACTATCAGTACAGTATATCGGTGTGTGTTATACCCCATACTATCAGTACAGTATATCGAGGTGTGTGTGTTTGTTATACCCCATACTATCAGTACAGTATATCGGTGTGTGTTATACCCCATACTATCAGTACAGTATATCGGTATGTGTTATACCCCATACTATCAGTACAGTAATCGGTGTGTGTGTGTGTGTGTGTGTGTGTGTGTTATACCCCATACTATCAGTACAGTATATCGGTGTGTGTTATACCCCATACTATCAGTACAGTATATTGGTGTGTGTTATACCCCATACTATCAGTACAGTATATCGGGGTGTGTGTGTGTTATACCCCATACTATCAGTACAGTATATCGCTGTGTTTATACCCCATACTATCAGTACAGTATATCTGTGTGTGTGTGTGTGTGTGTGTGTGTGTGTTATACCCCATACTATCAGTACAGTGTATCGGGGTGTGTGTGTGTTATACCCCATACTATCAGTACAGTATATCTGTGTGTGTGTGTGTGTGTGTGTGTGTGTTATACCCCATACTATCAGTACAGTATATCGGTGTGTGTTATACCCCATACAATCAGTACAGTATATCTGTGTGTGTTATACCCCATACTATCAGTACAGTAATCGGTGTGTGTGTGTTTGTGTGTGTTATACCCCATACTATCAGTACAGTATATCGGTGTGTGTTATACCCCATACTATCAGTACAGTAATCGGTGTGTGTGTGTTTGTGTGTGTGTGTTATACCCCATACTATCAGTACAGTATATCGGTGTGTGTTATACCCCATACTATCAGTACAGTAATCGGTGTGTGTGTGTTTGTGTGTGTTATACCCCATACTATCAGTACAGTATATCGGTGTGTGTTATACCCCATACTATCAGTACAGTAATCGGTGTGTGTGTGTTTGTGTGTGTGTGTTATACCCCATACTATCAGTACAGTATATCAGTGTGTGTTATACCCCATACTATTAGTACAGTATATCTGTGTGTGTTATACCCTATACTATCAGTACAGTATATCTGTGTGTGTTATACCCTATACTATCAGTACAGTATATCAGTGTGTGTTATACCCCATACTATCAGTACAGTATATCAGTGTGTGTTATACCCCATACTATCAGTACAGTATATCAGTGTGTGTTATACCCCATACTATCAGTACAGTATATCTGTGTGTGTGTGTTATACCCCATACTATCAGTACAGTATATCGGTGTGTGTTATATCCCATACTATCAGTACAGTATATCAGTGTGTGTTATACCCCATACTATCAGTACAGGAATCGGTGTGTGTGTGTGTGTGTGTGTGTTATACCCCATACTATCAGTACAGTATATCGGTGTGTGTTATACCCCATACTATCAGTACAGTATATCGGGGTGTGTGTGTGTGTGTGTGTGTTATACCCCATACTATCAGTACAGTGATCGGTGTGTGTTATACCCCATACTATCAGTACAGTAATCGGTGTGTGTGTGTTATAACCCATACTATCAGTACAGTATATCGGTGTGTGTTATACCCCATAATATCAGTACAATATATCTGTGTGTGTGTGTGTGTGTTATACCCCATACTATCAGTACAGTATATCGGTGTGTGTTATACCCCGTACTATCAGTACAGTATATTGGTGTGTGTTATACCCCATACTATCAGTACAGTATATCTGTGTGTGTGTGTGTGTTATACCCCATACTATCAGTACAGTATATCGGTGTGTGTTATATCCCATACTATCAGTACAGTATATCAGTGTGTGTTGTACCCCATACTATCAGTACAGTAATCGGTGTGTGTGTGTGTGTGTGTGTGTGTGTTATACCCCATACTATCAGTACAGTATATCGGTGTGTGTTATACCCCATACTATCAGTACAGTATATTGGTGTGTGTTATACCCCATACTATCAGTACAGTATATCGGGGTGTGTGTGTGTTATACCCCATACTATCAGTACAGTATATCGGTGTGTTTATACCCCATACTATCAGTACAGTATATCTGTGTGTGTGAGTGTGTGTGTTATACCCCATACTATCAGTACAGTTTATCGGGGTGTGTGTGTGTTATACCCCATACTATCAGTACAGTATATCTGTGTGTGTGTGTGTGTGTTATACCCCATACTATCAGTACAGTATATCGGTGTGTGTTATACCCCATACAATCAGTACAGTATATCTGTGTGTGTTATACCCAATACTATCAGTACAGTATATCGATGTGTGTTATACCCCATACTATCAGTACAGTATATCTGTGTGTGTGTGTTTGTGTGTGTGTGTGTGTTATACCCCATACTATCAGTACAGTATATCTGTTTGTGTGTGTGTGTTATACCCCATACTATCAGTACAGTATATCGGTGTGTGTTATACCCCATACTATCAGTACAGTATATTGGTGTGTGTTATACCCCATACTATCAGTACAGTATATCGGTGTGTGTTATACCCCATACTATCAGTACAGTATATTGGTGTGTGTTATACCCCATACTATCAGTACAGTATATCGGTGTGTGTTATATCCCATACTATCAGTACAGTATATCGGTGTGTGTTATAACCCATACTATCAGTACAGTAATCGGTGTGTGTGTGTGTGTGTGTTATACCCCATACTATCAGTACAGTATATCGGTGTGTGTTATACCCCATACTATCAGTACAGTATATCGAGGTGTGTGTGTTTGTTATACCCCATACTATCAGTACAGTATATCGGTGTGTGTTATACCCCATACTATCAGTACAGTATATCGGTATGTGTTATACCCCATACTATCAGTACAGTAATCGGTGTGTGTGTGTGTGTGTGTTTGTGTGTGTTATACCCCATACTATCAGTACAGTATATCGGTGTGTGTTATACCCCATACTATCAGTACAGTATATTGGTGTGTGTTATACCCCATACTATCAGTACAGTATATCGGGGTGTGTGTGTGTTATACCCCATACTATCAGTACAGTATATCGCTGTGTTTATACCCCATACTATCAGTACAGTATATCTGTGTGTGTGTGTGTGTGTGTGTGTGTGTGTTATACCCCATACTATCAGTACAGTGTATCGGGGTGTGTGTGTGTTATACCCCATACTATCAGTACAGTATATCTGTGTGTGTGTGTGTGTGTGTGTGTGTGTTATACCCCATACTATCAGTACAGTATATCGGTGTGTGTTATACCCCATACAATCAGTACAGTATATCTGTGTGTGTTATACCCCATACTATCAGTACAGTAATCGGTGTGTGTGTGTTTGTGTGTGTTATACCCCATACTATCAGTAAAGTATATCGGTGTGTGTTATACCCCATACTATCAGTACAGTAATCGGTGTGTGTGTGTTTGTGTGTGTGTGTTATACCCCATACTATCAGTACAGTATATCGGTGTGTGTTATACCCCATACTATCAGTACAGTAATCGGTGTGTGTGTGTTTGTGTGTGTTATACCCCATACTATCAGTACAGTATATCGGTGTGTGTTATACCCCATACTATCAGTACAGTAATCGGTGTGTGTGTGTTTGTGTGTGTGTGTTATACCCCATACTATCAGTACAGTATATCAGTGTGTGTTATACCCCATACTATTAGTACAGTATATCTGTGTGTGTTATACCCTATACTATCAGTACAGTATATCTGTGTGTGTTATACCCTATACTATCAGTACAGTATATCAGTGTGTGTTATACCCCATACTATCAGTACAGTATATCAGTGTGTGTTATACCCCATACTATCAGTACAGTATATCAGTGTGTGTTATACCCCATACTATCAGTACAGTATATCTGTGTGTGTGTGTTATACCCCATACTATCAGTACAGTATATCGGTGTGTGTTATATCCCATACTATCAGTACAGTATATCAGTGTGTGTTATACCCCATACTATCAGTACAGGAATCGGTGTGTGTGTGTGTGTGTGTGTGTTATACCCCATACTATCAGTACAGTATATCGGTGTGTGTTATACCCCATACTATCAGTACAGTATATCGGGGTGTGTGTGTGTGTGTGTGTGTTATACCCCATACTATCAGTACAGTGATCGGTGTGTGTTATACCCCATACTATCAGTACAGTAATCGGTGTGTGTGTGTTATAACCCATACTATCAGTACAGTATATCGGTGTGTGTTATACCCCATATTATCAGTACAATATATCTGTGTGTGTGTGTGTGTGTTATACCCCATACTATCAGTACAGTATATCGGTGTGTGTTATACCCCGTACTATCAGTACAGTATATTGGTGTGTGTTATACCCCATACTATCAGTACAGTATATCTGTGTGTGTGTGTGTGTTATACCCCATACTATCAGTACAGTATATCGGTGTGTGTTATATCCCATACTATCAGTACAGTATATCAGTGTGTGTTGTACCCCATACTATCAGTACAGTAATCGGTGTGTGTGTGTGTGTGTGTGTGTGTGTTATACCCCATACTATCAGTACAGTATATCGGTGTGTGTTATACCCCATACTATCAGTACAGTATATTGGTGTGTGTTATACCCCATACTATCAGTACAGTATATCGGGGTGTGTGTGTGTTATACCCCATACTATCAGTACAGTATATCGGTGTGTTTATACCCCATACTATCAGTACAGTATATCTGTGTGTGTGAGTGTGTGTGTTATACCCCATACTATCAGTACAGTTTATCGGGGTGTGTGTGTGTTATACCCCATACTATCAGTACAGTATATCTGTGTGTGTGTGTGTGTGTGTGTGTGTTATACCCCATACTATCAGTACAGTATATCGGTGTGTGTTATACCCCATACAATCAGTACAGTATATCTGTGTGTGTTATACCCAATACTATCAGTACAGTATATCGATGTGTGTTATACCCAATACTATCAGTACAGTATATTGGTGTGTTATACCCCATACTATCAGTACAGTATATCGGGGTGTGTGTGTGTTATACCCCATACTATCAGTACAGTATATCGGTGTGTGTTATACCCCATACTATCAGTACAGTATATCTGTTTGTGTGTGTGTGTTATACCCCATACTATCAGTACAGTATATCGGTGTGTGTTATACCCCATACTATCAGTACAGTATATTGGTGTGTGTTATACCCCATACTATCAGTACAGTATATCGGTGTGTGTTATACCCCATACTATCAGTACAGTATATTGGTGTGTGTTATACCCCATACTATCAGTACAGTATATCGGGGTGTGTGTTATATCCCATACTATCAGTACAGTATATCGGTGTGTGTTATAACCCATACTATCAGTACAGTAATCGGTGTGTGTGTGTGTGTGTGTGTGTTATACCCCATACTATCAGTAAAGTATATCGGTGTGTGTTATACCCCATACTATCAGTACAGTATATCGAGGTGTGTGTGTGTGTTATACCCCATACTATCAGTACAGTATATCGGTGTGTGTTATACCCCATACTATCAGTACAGTATATCGGTATGTGTTATACCCCATACTATCAGTACAGTAATCGGTGTGTGTGTGTGTGTGTGTGTGTGTTATACCCCATACTATCAGTACAGTATATCGGTGTGTGTTATACCCCATACTATCAGTACAGTATATTGGTGTGTGTTATACCCCATACTATCAGTACAGTATATCGGTGTGTGTTATATCCCATACTATCAGTACAGTATATCGGTGTGTGTTATAACCCATACTATCAGTACAGTAATCGGTGTGTGTGTGTGTGTGTGTTATACCCCATACTATCAGTACAGTATATCGGTGTGTGTTATACCCCATACTATCAGTACAGTATATCGAGGTGTGTGTGTTTGTTATACCCCATACTATCAGTACAGTATATCGGTGTGTGTTATACCCCATACTATCAGTACAGTATATCGGTATGTGTTATACCCCATACTATCAGTACAGTAATCGGTGTGTGTGTGTGTGTGTGTTTGTGTGTGTTATACCCCATACTATCAGTACAGTATATCGGTGTGTGTTATACCCCATACTATCAGTACAGTATATTGGTGTGTGTTATACCCCATACTATCAGTACAGTATATCGGGGTGTGTGTGTGTTATACCCCATACTATCAGTACAGTATATCGCTGTGTTTATACCCCATACTATCAGTACAGTATATCTGTGTGTGTGTGTGTGTGTGTGTGTGTGTGTGTTATACCCCATACTATCAGTACAGTGTATCGGGGTGTGTGTGTGTTATACCCCATACTATCAGTACAGTATATCTGTGTGTGTGTGTGTGTGTGTGTGTGTGTTATACCCCATACTATCAGTACAGTATATCGGTGTGTGTTATACCCCATACAATCAGTACAGTATATCTGTGTGTGTTATACCCCATACTATCAGTACAGTAATCGGTGTGTGTGTGTTTGTGTGTGTTATACCCCATACTATCAGTACAGTATATCGGTGTGTGTTATACCCCATACTATCAGTACAGTAATCGGTGTGTGTGTGTTTGTGTGTGTGTGTTATACCCCATACTATCAGTACAGTATATCGGTGTGTGTTATACCCCATACTATCAGTACAGTAATCGGTGTGTGTGTGTTTGTGTGTGTTATACCCCATACTATCAGTACAGTATATCGGTGTGTGTTATACCCCATACTATCAGTACAGTAATCGGTGTGTGTGTGTTTGTGTGTGTGTGTTATACCCCATACTATCAGTACAGTATATCAGTGTGTGTTATACCCCATACTATTAGTACAGTATATCTTTGTGTGTTATACCCTATACTATCAGTACAGTATATCTGTGTGTGTTATACCCTATACTATCAGTACAGTATATCAGTGTGTGTTATACCCCATACTATCAGTACAGTATATCAGTGTGTGTTATACCCCATACTATCAGTACAGTATATCAGTGTGTGTTATACCCCATACTATCAGTACAGTATATCTGTGTGTGTGTGTTATACCCCATACTATCAGTACAGTATATCGGTGTGTGTTATATCCCATACTATCAGTACAGTATATCAGTGTGTGTTATACCCCATACTATCAGTACAGGAATCGGTGTGTGTGTGTGTGTGTGTGTGTTATACCCCATACTATCAGTACAGTATATCGGTGTGTGTTATACCCCATACTATCAGTACAGTATATCGGGGTGTGTGTGTGTGTGTGTGTGTTATACCCCATACTATCAGTACAGTGATCGGTGTGTGTTATACCCCATACTATCAGTACAGTAATCGGTGTTTGTGTGTTATAACCCATACTATCAGTACAGTATATCGGTGTGTGTTATACCCCATATTATCAGTACAATATATCTGTGTGTGTGTGTGTGTGTTATACCCCATACTATCAGTACAGTATATCGGTGTGTGTTATACCCCGTACTATCAGTACAGTATATTGGTGTGTGTTATACCCCATACTATCAGTACAGTATATCTGTGTGTGTGTGTGTGTTATACCCCATACTATCAGTACAGTATATCGGTGTGTGTTATATCCCATACTATCAGTACAGTATATCAGTGTGTGTTGTACCCCATACTATCAGTACAGTAATCGGTGTGTGTGTGTGTGTGTGTGTGTGTGTTATACCCCATACTATCAGTACAGTATATCGGTGTGTGTTATACCCCATACTATCAGTACAGTATATTGGTGTGTGTTATACCCCATACTATCAGTACAGTATATCGGGGTGTGTGTGTGTTATACCCCATACTATCAGTACAGTATATCGGTGTGTTTATACCCCATACTATCAGTACAGTATATCTGTGTGTGTGAGTGTGTGTGTTATACCCCATACTATCAGTACAGTTTATCGGGGTGTGTGTGTGTTATACCCCATACTATCAGTACAGTATATCTGTGTGTGTGTGTGTGTGTGTGTGTTATACCCCATACTATCAGTACAGTATATCGGTGTGTGTTAAACCCCATACAATCAGTACAGTATATCTGTGTGTGTTATACCCAATACTATCAGTACAGTATATCGATGTGTGTTATACCCAATACTATCAGTACAGTATATTGGTGTGTTATACCCCATACTATCAGTACAGTATATCGGGGTGTGTGTGTGTTATACCCCATACTATCAGTACAGTATATCGGTGTGTGTTATACCCCATACTATCAGTACAGTATATCTGTTTGTGTGTGTGTGTTATACCCCATACTTTCAGTACAGTATATCGGTGTGTGTTATACCCCATACTATCAGTACAGTATATTGGTGTGTGTTATACCCCATACTATCAGTACAGTATATCGGTGTGTGTTATACCCCATACTATCAGTACAGTATATTGGTGTGTGTTATACCCCATACTATCAGTACAGTATATCGGGGTGTGTGTTATATCCCATACTATCAGTACAGTATATCGGTGTGTGTTATAACCCATACTATCAGTACAGTAATCGGTGTGTGTGTGTGTGTGTGTGTGTTATACCCCATACTATCAGTAAAGTATATCGGTGTGTGTTATACCCCATACTATCAGTACAGTATATCGAGGTGTGTGTGTGTGTTATACCCCATACTATCAGTACAGTATATCGGTGTGTGTTATACCCCATACTATCAGTACAGTATATCGGTATGTGTTATACCCCATACTATCAGTACAGTAATCGGTGTGTGTGTGTGTGTGTGTGTGTGTTATACCCCATACTATCAGTACAGTATATCGGTGTGTGTTATACCCCATACTATCAGTACAGTACATTGGTGTGTGTTATACCCCATACTATCAGTACAGTATATCGGGGTGTGTGTGTGTTATACCCCATACTATCAGTACAGTATATCGGTGTGTTTATACCCCATACTATCAGTACAGTATATCTGTGTGTGTGTGTGTGTGTGTGTGTTATACCCCATACTATCAGTACATTGTATCGGGGTGTGTGTGTGTTATACCCCATACTATCAGTACAGTATATCTGTGTGTGTGTGTGTGTGTGTGTGTTATACCCCATACTATCAGTACAGTATATCGGTGTGTGTTATACCCCATACAATCAGTACAGTATATCTGTGTGTGTTATACCCCATACTATCAGTACAGTATATCGGTGTGTGTTATACCCCATACTATCAGTACAGTAATCGGTGTGTGTGTGTTTCTGTGTGTGTGTTATACCCCATACTATCAGTACAGTATATCGGTGTGTGTTATACCCCATACTATCAGTACAGTAATCGGTGTGTGTGTGTTTGTGTGTGTGTGTTATACCCCATACTATCAGTACAGTATATCGGTGTGTGTTATATCCCATACTATCAGTACAGTATATCCGTGTGTGTTATAACCCATACTATCAGTATAGTAATCGGTGTGTGTGTGTGTGTGTGTTATACCCCATACTATCAGTACAGTATATCGGTGTGTGTTATACCCCATACTATCAGTACTGTATATCGGGGTGTGTGTGTGTGTTATACCCCATACTATCAGTACAGTATATAGGTGTGTGTTATACCCCATACTATCAGTACAGTATATCGGTGTGTGTTATACCCCATACTATCAGTACAGTAATCGGTGTGTGTGTGTGTGTGTGTGTGTGTGTGTGTTATACCCCATACTATCAGTACAGTATATCGGTGTGTGTTATACCCCATACTATCAGTACAGTATATTGGTGTGTGTTATACCCCATACTATCAGTACAGTATATCGGTGTGTTTATACCCCATACTATCAGTACAGTATATCTGTGTGTGTGTGTGTGTGTGTTATACCCCATACTATCAGTACAGTGTATCGGGGTGTGTGTGTGTTATACCCCATACTATCAGTACAGTATATCTGTGTGTGTGTGTGTGTGTGTGTGTGTGTGTGTGTGTGTGTTATACCCCATACTATCAGTACAGTATATCGGTGTGTGTTATGCCCCATACAATCAGTACAGTATTTCTGTGTGTGTTATACCCCATACTATCAGTACAGTATATCGATGTGTGTTATACCCAATACTATCAGTACAGTATATTGGT
The DNA here is from genome assembly GCA_032164185.1 of Moxostoma hubbsi. Classification (NCBI taxonomy): domain Eukaryota; kingdom Metazoa; phylum Chordata; class Actinopteri; order Cypriniformes; family Catostomidae; genus Moxostoma; species Moxostoma hubbsi. The sequence goes on along the minus strand of JAVLUX010000038.1, from coordinate 214,096 downwards.
GTGTGTTATACCCCATACTATCAGTACAGTATATCGGGGTGTGTGTGTGTTATAGCCCATACTATCAGTACAGTATATCGGTGTGTGTTATACCCCATACTATCAGTACAGTATATCTGTGTGTGTGTGTGTGTGTGTGTGTGTGTGTGTTATACCCCATACTATCAGTACAGTATATCTGTATGTGTGTGTGTGTTATACCCCATACTATCAGTACAGTATATCGGTGTGTGTTATACCCCATACTATCAGTACAGTATATTGGTGTGTGTTATACCCCATACTATCAGTACAGTATATCGGTGTGTGTTATACCCCATACTATCAGTACAGTATATTGGTGTGTGTTATACCCCATACTATCAGTACAGTATATCGGTGTGTGTTATATCCCATACTATCAGTACAGTATATCGGTGTGTGTTATAACCCATACTATCAGTACAGTAATCGGTGTGTGTGTGTGTGTGTGTTATACCCCATACTATCAGTACAGTATATCGGTGTGTTATACCCCATACTATCAGTACAGTATATCGAGGTGTGTGTGTGTGTTACACCCCATACTATCAGTACAGTATATCGGTGTGTGTTATACCCCATACTATCAGTACAGTATATCGGTATGTGTTATACCCCATACTATCAGTACAGTAATCGTTGTGTGTGTGTGTGTGTGTGTGTGTGTTTTATACCCCATACTATCAGTACAGTATATCGGTGTGTGTTATACCCCATACTATCAGTACAGTATATTGGTGTGTGTTATACCCCATACTATCAGTACAGTATATCGGGGTGTGTGTGTGTTATACCCCATACTATCAGTACAGTATATCGGTGTGTTTATACACCATACTATCAGTACAGTATATCTGTGTGTGTGTGTGTGTGTGTGTTATACCCCATACTATCAGTACAGTGTATCGGGGTGTGTGTGTGTTATACCCAATACTATCAGTACAGTATATCTGTGTGTGTGTGTGTGTGTGTGTGTGTTATACCCCATACTATCAGTACAGTATATCGGTGTGTGTTATACCCCATACAATCAGTACAGTATATCTGTGTGTGTTATACCCCATACTATCAGTACAGTAATCGGTGTGTGTGTGTTTGTGTGTGTTATACCCCATACTATCAGTACAGTATATCGGTGTGTGTTATACCCCATACTATCAGTAAAGTAATCGGTGTGTGTGTGTTTGTGTGTGTGTGTTATACCCCATACTATCAGTACAGTATATCGGTGTGTGTTATACCCCATACTATCAGTACAGTAATCGGTGTGTGTGTGTTTGTGTGTGTTATACCCCATACTTTCAGTACAGTATATCGGTGTGTGTTATACCCCATACTATCAGTACAGTATATTGGTGTGTGTTATACCCCATACTATCAGTACAGTATATCGGTGTGTGTTATACCCCATACTATCAGTACAGTATATTGGTGTGTGTTATACCCCATACTATCAGTACAGTATATCGGGGTGTGTGTTATATCCCATACTATCAGTACAGTATATCGGTGTGTGTTATAACCCATACTATCAGTACAGTAATCGGTGTGTGTGTGTGTGTGTGTGTGTTATACCCCATACTATCAGTAAAGTATATCGGTGTGTGTTATACCCCATACTATCAGTACAGTATATCGAGGTGTGTGTGTGTGTTATACCCCATACTATCAGTACAGTATATCGGTGTGTGTTATACCCCATACTATCAGTACAGTATATCGGTATGTGTTATACCCCATACTATCAGTACAGTAATCGGTGTGTGTGTGTGTGTGTGTGTGTGTGTGTGTTATACCCCATACTATCAGTACAGTATATCGGTGTGTGTTATACCCCATACTATCAGTACAGTACATTGGTGTGTGTTATACCCCATACTATCAGTACAGTATATCGGTGTGTTTATACCCCATACTATCAGTACAGTATATCTGTGTGTGTGTGTGTGTGTGTGTGTTATACCCCATACTATCAGTACATTGTATCGGGGTGTGTGTGTGTTATACCCCATACTATCAGTACAGTATATCTGTGTGTGTGTGTGTGTGTGTGTGTTATACCCCATACTATCAGTACAGTATATCGGTGTGTGTTATACCCCATACAATCAGTACAGTATATCTGTGTGTGTTATACCCCATACTATCAGTACAGTATATCGGTGTGTGTTATACCCCATACTATCAGTACAGTAATCGGTGTGTGTGTGTTTCTGTGTGTGTGTTATACCCCATACTATCAGTACAGTATATCGGTGTGTGTTATACCCCATACTATCAGTACAGTAATCGGTGTGTGTGTGTTTGTGTGTGTGTGTTATACCCCATACTATCAGTACAGTATATCGGTGTGTGTTATATCCCATACTATCAGTACAGTATATCCGTGTGTGTTATAACCCATACTATCAGTATAGTAATCGGTGTGTGTGTGTGTGTGTGTTATACCCCATACTATCAGTACAGTATATCGGTGTGTGTTATACCCCATACTATCAGTACTGTATATCGGGGTGTGTGTGTGTGTTATACCCCATACTATCAGTACAGTATATAGGTGTGTGTTATACCCCATACTATCAGTACAGTATATCGGTGTGTGTTATACCCCATACTATCAGTACAGTAATCGGTGTGTGTGTGTGTGTGTGTGTGTGTGTGTGTTATACCCCATACTATCAGTACAGTATATCGGTGTGTGTTATACCCCATACTATCAGTACAGTATATTGGTGTGTGTTATACCCCATACTATCAGTACAGTATATCGGGGTGTGTGTGTGTTATACCCCATACTATCAGTACAGTATATCGGTGTGTTTATACCCCATACTATCAGTACAGTATATCTGTGTGTGTGTGTGTGTGTGTTATACCCCATACTATCAGTACAGTGTATCGGGGTGTGTGTGTGTTATACCCCATACTATCAGTACAGTATATCTGTGTGTGTGTGTGTGTGTGTGTGTGTGTGTGTGTGTTATACCCCATACTATCAGTACAGTATATCGGTGTGTGTTATGCCCCATACAATCAGTACAGTATTTCTGTGTGTGTTATACCCCATACTATCAGTACAGTATATCGATGTGTGTTATACCCAATACTATCAGTACAGTATATTGGTGTGTGTTATACCCCATACTATCAGTACAGTATATCGGGGTGTGTGTGTGTTATAGCCCATACTATCAGTACAGTATATCGGTGTGTGTTATACCCCATACTATCAGTACAGTATATCTGTGTGTGTGTGTGTGTGTGTGTGTGTGTGTGTTATACCCCATACTATCAGTACAGTATATCTGTATGTGTGTGTGTGTTATACCCCATACTATCAGTACAGTATATCGGTGTGTGTTATACCCCATACTATCAGTACAGTATATTGGTGTGTGTTATACCCCATACTATCAGTACAGTATATCGGTGTGTGTTATACCCCATACTATCAGTACAGTATATTGGTGTGTGTTATACCCCATACTATCAGTACAGTATATCGGTGTGTGTTATATCCCATACTATCAGTACAGTATATCGGTGTGTGTTATAACCCATACTATCAGTACAGTAATCGGTGTGTGTGTGTGTGTGTGTTATACCCCATACTATCAGTACAGTATATCGGTGTGTTATACCCCATACTATCAGTACAGTATATCGAGGTGTGTGTGTGTGTTACACCCCATACTATCAGTACAGTATATCGGTGTGTGTTATACCCCATACTATCAGTACAGTATATTGGTGTGTGTTATACCCCATACTATCAGTACAGTATATCGGGGTGTGTGTGTGTTATACCCCATACTATCAGTACAGTATATCGGTGTGTTTATACACCATACTATCAGTACAGTATATCAGTGTGTGTTATACCCCATACTATCAGTACAGTATATCGGTGTGTGTTATACCCCATACTATCAGTACAGTATATCTGTGTGTGTGTGTGTGTGTGTGTGTGTGTTATACCCCATACTATCAGTACAGTATATCGGTGTGTGTTATACCCCATACAATCAGTACAGTATATCTGTGTGTGTTATACCCCATACTATCAGTACAGTATATCAGTGTGTGTTATACCCCATACTATCAGTACAGTATATCGGTGTGTGTTATACCCCATACTATCAGTACAGTATATCTGTGTGTGTGTGTGTGTGTGTGTGTGTGTTATACCCCATACTATCAGTACAGTATATCGGTGTGTGTTATACCCCATACAATCAGTACAGTATATCTGTGTGTGTTATACCCCATACTATCAGTACAGTAATCGGTGTGTGTGTGTTTGTGTGTGTTATACCCCATACTATCAGTAAAGTATATCGGTGTGTGTTATACCCCATACTATCAGTACAGTAATCGGTGTGTGTGTGTTTGTGTGTGTGTGTTATACCCCATACTATCAGTACAGTATATCGGTGTGTGTTATACCCCATACTATCAGTACAGTAATCGGTGTGTGTGTGTTTGTGTGTGTTATACCCCATACTATCAGTACAGTATATCGGTGTGTGTTATACCCCATACTATCAGTACAGTAATCGGTGTGTGTGTGTTTGTGTGTGTGTGTTATACCCCATACTATCAGTACAGTATATCAGTGTGTGTTATACCCCATACTATTAGTACAGTATATCTGTGTGTGTTATACCCTATACTATCAGTACAGTATATCTGTGTGTGTTATACCCTATACTATCAGTACAGTATATCAGTGTGTGTTATACCCCATACTATCAGTACAGTATATCAGTGTGTGTTATACCCCATACTATCAGTACAGTATATCAGTGTGTGTTATACCCCATACTATCAGTACAGTATATCTGTGTGTGTGTGTTATACCCCATACTATCAGTACAGTATATCGGTGTGTGTTATATCCCATACTATCAGTACAGTATATCAGTGTGTGTTATACCCCATACTATCAGTACAGGAATCGGTGTGTGTGTGTGTGTGTGTGTGTTATACCCCATACTATCAGTACAGTATATCGGTGTGTGTTATACCCCATACTATCAGTACAGTATATCGGGGTGTGTGTGTGTGTGTGTGTGTTATACCCCATACTATCAGTACAGTGATCGGTGTGTGTTATACCCCATACTATCAGTACAGTAATCGGTGTGTGTGTGTTATAACCCATACTATCAGTACAGTATATCGGTGTGTGTTATACCCCATATTATCAGTACAATATATCTGTGTGTGTGTGTGTGTGTTATACCCCATACTATCAGTACAGTATATCGGTGTGTGTTATACCCCGTACTATCAGTACAGTATATTGGTGTGTGTTATACCCCATACTATCAGTACAGTATATCTGTGTGTGTGTGTGTGTTATACCCCATACTATCAGTACAGTATATCGGTGTGTGTTATATCCCATACTATCAGTACAGTATATCAGTGTGTGTTGTACCCCATACTATCAGTACAGTAATCGGTGTGTGTGTGTGTGTGTGTGTGTGTGTTATACCCCATACTATCAGTACAGTATATCGGTGTGTGTTATACCCCATACTATCAGTACAGTATATTGGTGTGTGTTATACCCCATACTATCAGTACAGTATATCGGGGTGTGTGTGTGTTATACCCCATACTATCAGTACAGTATATCGGTGTGTTTATACCCCATACTATCAGTACAGTATATCTGTGTGTGTGAGTGTGTGTGTTATACCCCATACTATCAGTACAGTTTATCGGGGTGTGTGTGTGTTATACCCCATACTATCAGTACAGTATATCTGTGTGTGTGTGTGTGTGTGTGTGTTATACCCCATACTATCAGTACAGTATATCGGTGTGTGTTATACCCCATACAATCAGTACAGTATATCTGTGTGTGTTATACCCAATACTATCAGTACAGTATATCGATGTGTGTTATACCCAATACTATCAGTACAGTATATTGGTGTGTTATACCCCATACTATCAGTACAGTATATCGGTGTGTGTTATACCCCATACTATCAGTACAGTATATTGGTGTGTGTTATACCCCATACTATCAGTACAGTATATCGGGGTGTGTGTTATATCCCATACTATCAGTACAGTATATCGGTGTGTGTTATAACCCATACTATCAGTACAGTAATCGGTGTGTGTTATACCCCATACTATCAGTACAGTATATCGGTGTGTGTTATACCCCATACTATCAGTACAGTATATCTGTTTGTGTGTGTGTGTTATACCCCATACTATCAGTACAGTATATCGGTGTGTGTTATACCCCATACTATCAGTACAGTATATTGGTGTGTGTTATACCCCATACTATCAGTACAGTATATCGGTGTGTGTTATACCCCATACTATCAGTACAGTATATTGGTGTGTGTTATACCCCATACTATCAGTACAGTATATCGGGGTGTGTGTTATATCCCATACTATCAGTACAGTATATCGGTGTGTGTTATAACCCATACTATCAGTACAGTAATCGGTGTGTGTGTGTGTGTGTGTGTGTTATACCCCATACTATCAGTAAAGTATATCGGTGTGTGTTATACCCCATACTATCAGTACAGTATATCGAGGTGTGTGTGTGTGTTATACCCCATACTATCAGTACAGTATATCGGTGTGTGTTATACCCCATACTATCAGTACAGTATATCGGTATGTGTTATACCCCATACTATCAGTACAGTAATCGGTGTGTGTGTGTGTGTGTGTGTGTGTTATACCCCATACTATCAGTACAGTATATCGGTGTGTGTTATACCCCATACTATCAGTACAGTATATTGGTGTGTGTTATACCCCATACTATCAGTACAGTATATCGGTGTGTGTTATATCCCATACTATCAGTACAGTATATCGGTGTGTGTTATAACCCATACTATCAGTACAGTAATCGGTGTGTGTGTGTGTGTGTGTTATACCCCATACTATCAGTACAGTATATCGGTGTGTGTTATACCCCATACTATCAGTACAGTATATCGAGGTGTGTGTGTTTGTTATACCCCATACTATCAGTACAGTATATCGGTGTGTGTTATACCCCATACTATCAGTACAGTATATCGGTATGTGTTATACCCCATACTATCAGTACAGTAATCGGTGTGTGTGTGTGTGTGTGTGTTTGTGTGTGTTATACCCCATACTATCAGTACAGTATATCGGTGTGTGTTATACCCCATACTATCAGTACAGTATATTGGTGTGTGTTATACCCCATACTATCAGTACAGTATATCGGGGTGTGTGTGTGTTATACCCCATACTATCAGTACAGTATATCGCTGTGTTTATACCCCATACTATCAGTACAGTATATCTGTGTGTGTGTGTGTGTGTGTGTGTGTGTGTGTTATACCCCATACTATCAGTACAGTGTATCGGGGTGTGTGTGTGTTATACCCCATACTATCAGTACAGTATATCTGTGTGTGTGTGTGTGTGTGTGTGTGTGTTATACCCCATACTATCAGTACAGTATATCGGTGTGTGTTATACCCCATACAATCAGTACAGTATATCTGTGTGTGTTATACCCCATACTATCAGTACAGTAATCGGTGTGTGTGTGTTTGTGTGTGTTATACCCCATACTATCAGTACAGTATATCGGTGTGTGTTATACCCCATACTATCAGTACAGTAATCGGTGTGTGTGTGTTTGTGTGTGTGTGTTATACCCCATACTATCAGTACAGTATATCGGTGTGTGTTATACCCCATACTATCAGTACAGTAATCGGTGTGTGTGTGTGTTTGTGTGTGTTATACCCCATACTATCAGTACAGTATATCGGTGTGTGTTATACCCCATACTATCAGTACAGTAATCGGTGTGTGTGTGTTTGTGTGTGTGTGTTATACCCCATACTATCAGTACAGTATATCAGTGTGTGTTATACCCCATACTATTAGTACAGTATATCTGTGTGTGTTATACCCTATACTATCAGTACAGTATATCTGTGTGTGTTATACCCTATACTATCAGTACAGTATATCAGTGTGTGTTATACCCCATACTATCAGTACAGTATATCAGTGTGTGTTATACCCCATACTATCAGTACAGTATATCAGTGTGTGTTATACCCCATACTATCAGTACAGTATATCTGTGTGTGTGTGTTATACCCCATACTATCAGTACAGTATATCGGTGTGTGTTATATCCCATACTATCAGTACAGTATATCAGTGTGTGTTATACCCCATACTATCAGTACAGGAATCGGTGTGTGTGTGTGTGTGTGTGTGTTATACCCCATACTATCAGTACAGTATATCGGTGTGTGTTATACCCCATACTATCAGTACAGTATATCGGGGTGTGTGTGTGTGTGTGTGTGTTATACCCCATACTATCAGTACAGTGATCGGTGTGTGTTATACCCCATACTATCAGTACAGTAATCGGTGTTTGTGTGTTATAACCCATACTATCAGTACAGTATATCGGTGTGTGTTATACCCCATATTATCAGTACAATATATCTGTGTGTGTGTGTGTGTGTTATACCCCATACTATCAGTACAGTATATCGGTGTGTGTTATACCCCGTACTATCAGTACAGTATATTGGTGTGTGTTATACCCCATACTATCAGTACAGTATATCTGTGTGTGTGTGTGTGTTATACCCCATACTATCAGTACAGTATATCGGTGTGTGTTATATCCCATACTATCAGTACAGTATATCAGTGTGTGTTGTACCCCATACTATCAGTACAGTAATCGGTGTGTGTGTGTGTGTGTGTGTGTGTGTTATACCCCATACTATCAGTACAGTATATCGGTGTGTGTTATACCCCATACTATCAGTACAGTATATTGGTGTGTGTTATACCCCATACTATCAGTACAGTATATCGGGGTGTGTGTGTGTTATACCCCATACTATCAGTACAGTATATCGGTGTGTTTATACCCCATACTATCAGTACAGTATATCTGTGTGTGTGAGTGTGTGTGTTATACCCCATACTATCAGTACAGTTTATCGGGGTGTGTGTGTGTTATACCCCATACTATCAGTACAGTATATCTGTGTGTGTGTGTGTGTGTGTGTGTTATACCCCATACTATCAGTACAGTATATCGGTGTGTGTTAAACCCCATACAATCAGTACAGTATATCTGTGTGTGTTATACCCAATACTATCAGTACAGTATATCGATGTGTGTTATACCCAATACTATCAGTACAGTATATTGGTGTGTTATACCCCATACTATCAGTACAGTATATCGGGGTGTGTGTGTGTTATACCCCATACTATCAGTACAGTATATCGGTGTGTGTTATACCCCATACTATCAGTACAGTATATCTGTTTGTGTGTGTGTGTTATACCCCATACTTTCAGTACAGTATATCGGTGTGTGTTATACCCCATACTATCAGTACAGTATATTGGTGTGTGTTATACCCCATACTATCAGTACAGTATATCGGTGTGTGTTATACCCCATACTATCAGTACAGTATATTGGTGTGTGTTATACCCCATACTATCAGTACAGTATATCGGGGTGTGTGTTATATCCCATACTATCAGTACAGTATATCGGTGTGTGTTATAACCCATACTATCAGTACAGTAATCGGTGTGTGTGTGTGTGTGTGTGTGTTATACCCCATACTATCAGTAAAGTATATCGGTGTGTGTTATACCCCATACTATCAGTACAGTATATCGAGGTGTGTGTGTGTGTTATACCCCATACTATCAGTACAGTATATCGGTGTGTGTTATACCCCATACTATCAGTACAGTATATCGGTATGTGTTATACCCCATACTATCAGTACAGTAATCGGTGTGTGTGTGTGTGTGTGTGTGTGTTATACCCCATACTATCAGTACAGTATATCGGTGTGTGTTATACCCCATACTATCAGTACAGTACATTGGTGTGTGTTATACCCCATACTATCAGTACAGTATATCGGGGTGTGTGTGTGTTATACCCCATACTATCAGTACAGTATATCGGTGTGTTTATACCCCATACTATCAGTACAGTATATCTGTGTGTGTGTGTGTGTGTGTGTGTTATACCCCATACTATCAGTACATTGTATCGGGGTGTGTGTGTGTTATACCCCATACTATCAGTACAGTATATCTGTGTGTGTGTGTGTGTGTGTGTGTTATACCCCATACTATCAGTACAGTATATCGGTGTGTGTTATACCCCATACAATCAGTACAGTATATCTGTGTGTGTTATACCCCATACTATCAGTACAGTATATCGGTGTGTGTTATACCCCATACTATCAGTACAGTAATCGGTGTGTGTGTGTTTCTGTGTGTGTGTTATACCCCATACTATCAGTACAGTATATCGGTGTGTGTTATACCCCATACTATCAGTACAGTAATCGGTGTGTGTGTGTTTGTGTGTGTGTGTTATACCCCATACTATCAGTACAGTATATCGGTGTGTGTTATATCCCATACTATCAGTACAGTATATCCGTGTGTGTTATAACCCATACTATCAGTATAGTAATCGGTGTGTGTGTGTGTGTGTGTTATACCCCATACTATCAGTACAGTATATCGGTGTGTGTTATACCCCATACTATCAGTACTGTATATCGGGGTGTGTGTGTGTGTTATACCCCATACTATCAGTACAGTATATAGGTGTGTGTTATACCCCATACTATCAGTACAGTATATCGGTGTGTGTTATACCCCATACTATCAGTACAGTAATCGGTGTGTGTGTGTGTGTGTGTGTGTGTGTTATACCCCATACTATCAGTACAGTATATCGGTGTGTGTTATACCCCATACTATCAGTACAGTATATTGGTGTGTGTTATACCCCATACTATCAGTACAGTATATCGGTGTGTTTATACCCCATACTATCAGTACAGTATATCTGTGTGTGTGTGTGTGTGTGTTATACCCCATACTATCAGTACAGTGTATCGGGGTGTGTGTGTGTTATACCCCATACTATCAGTACAGTATATCTGTGTGTGTGTGTGTGTGTGTGTGTGTGTGTGTGTGTGTGTTATACCCCATACTATCAGTACAGTATATCGGTGTGTGTTATGCCCCATACAATCAGTACAGTATTTCTGTGTGTGTTATACCCCATACTATCAGTACAGTATATCGATGTGTGTTATACCCAATACTATCAGTACAGTATATTGGTGTGTGTTATACCCCATACTATCAGTACAGTATATCGGGGTGTGTGTGTGTTATAGCCCATACTATCAGTACAGTATATCGGTGTGTGTTATACCCCATACTATCAGTACAGTATATCTGTGTGTGTGTGTGTGTGTGTGTGTGTGTGTGTTATACCCCATACTATCAGTACAGTATATCTGTATGTGTGTGTGTGTTATACCCCATACTATCAGTACAGTATATCGGTGTGTGTTATACCCCATACTATCAGTACAGTATATTGGTGTGTGTTATACCCCATACTATCAGTACAGTATATCGGTGTGTGTTATACCCCATACTATCAGTACAGTATATTGGTGTGTGTTATACCCCATACTATCAGTACAGTATATCGGTGTGTGTTATATCCCATACTATCAGTACAGTATATCGGTGTGTGTTATAACCCATACTATCAGTACAGTAATCGGTGTGTGTGTGTGTGTGTGTTATACCCCATACTATCAGTACAGTATATCGGTGTGTTATACCCCATACTATCAGTACAGTATATCGAGGTGTGTGTGTGTGTTACACCCCATACTATCAGTACAGTATATCGGTGTGTGTTATACCCCATACTATCAGTACAGTATATCGGTATGTGTTATACCCCATACTATCAGTACAGTAATCGTTGTGTGTGTGTGTGTGTGTGTGTGTGTTTTATACCCCATACTATCAGTACAGTATATCGGTGTGTGTTATACCCCATACTATCAGTACAGTATATTGGTGTGTGTTATACCCCATACTATCAGTACAGTATATCGGGGTGTGTGTGTGTTATACCCCATACTATCAGTACAGTATATCGGTGTGTTTATACACCATACTATCAGTACAGTATATCTGTGTGTGTGTGTGTGTGTGTGTTATACCCCATACTATCAGTACAGTGTATCGGGGTGTGTGTGTGTTATACCCAATACTATCAGTACAGTATATCTGTGTGTGTGTGTGTGTGTGTGTGTGTTATACCCCATACTATCAGTACAGTATATCGGTGTGTGTTATACCCCATACAATCAGTACAGTATATCTGTGTGTGTTATACCCCATACTATCAGTACAGTAATCGGTGTGTGTGTGTTTGTGTGTGTTATACCCCATACTATCAGTACAGTATATCGGTGTGTGTTATACCCCATACTATCAGTAAAGTAATCGGTGTGTGTGTGTTTGTGTGTGTGTGTTATACCCCATACTATCAGTACAGTATATCGGTGTGTGTTATACCCCATACTATCAGTACAGTAATCGGTGTGTGTGTGTTTGTGTGTGTTATACCCCATACTTTCAGTACAGTATATCGGTGTGTGTTATACCCCATACTATCAGTACAGTATATTGGTGTGTGTTATACCCCATACTATCAGTACAGTATATCGGTGTGTGTTATACCCCATACTATCAGTACAGTATATTGGTGTGTGTTATACCCCATACTATCAGTACAGTATATCGGGGTGTGTGTTATATCCCATACTATCAGTACAGTATATCGGTGTGTGTTATAACCCATACTATCAGTACAGTAATCGGTGTGTGTGTGTGTGTGTGTGTGTTATACCCCATACTATCAGTAAAGTATATCGGTGTGTGTTATACCCCATACTATCAGTACAGTATATCGAGGTGTGTGTGTGTGTTATACCCCATACTATCAGTACAGTATATCGGTGTGTGTTATACCCCATACTATCAGTACAGTATATCGGTATGTGTTATACCCCATACTATCAGTACAGTAATCGGTGTGTGTGTGTGTGTGTGTGTGTGTTATACCCCATACTATCAGTGCAGTATATCGGTGTGTGTTATACCCCATACTATCAGTACAGTACATTGGTGTGTGTTATACCCCATACTATCAGTACAGTATATCGGGGTGTGTGTGTGTTATACCCCATACTATCAGTACAGTATATCGGTGTGTTTATACCCCATACTATCAGTACAGTATATCTGTGTGTGTGTGTGTGTGTGTGTGTTATACCCCATACTATCAGTACATTGTATCGGGGTGTGTGTGTGTTATACCCCATACTATCAGTACAGTATATCTGTGTGTGTGTGTGTGTGTGTGTGTTATACCCCATACTATCAGTACAGTATATCGGTGTGTGTTATACCCCATACAATCAGTACAGTATATCTGTGTGTGTTATACCCCATACTATCAGTACAGTATATCGGTGTGTGTTATACCCCATACTATCAGTACAGTAATCGGTGTGTGTGTGTTTCTGTGTGTGTGTTATACCCCATACTATCAGTACAGTATATCGGTGTGTGTTATACCCCATACTATCAGTACAGTAATCGGTGTGTGTGTGTTTGTGTGTGTGTGTTATACCCCATACTATCAGTACAGTATATCGGTGTGTGTTATATCCCATACTATCAGTACAGTATATCCGTGTGTGTTATAACCCATACTATCAGTATAGTAATCGGTGTGTGTGTGTGTGTGTGTTATACCCCATACTATCAGTACAGTATATCGGTGTGTGTTATACCCCATACTATCAGTACTGTATATCGGGGTGTGTGTGTGTGTTATACCCCATACTATCAGTACAGTATATAGGTGTGTGTTATACCCCATACTATCAGTACAGTATATCGGTGTGTGTTATACCCCATACTATCAGTACAGTAATCGGTGTGTGTGTGTGTGTGTGTGTGTGTGTGTGTTATACCCCATACTATCAGTACAGTATATCGGTGTGTGTTATACCCCATACTATCAGTACAGTATATTGGTGTGTGTTATACCCCATACTATCAGTACAGTATATCGGGGTGTGTGTGTGTTATACCCCATACTATCAGTACAGTATATCGGTGTGTTTATACCCCATACTATCAGTACAGTATATCTGTGTGTGTGTGTGTGTGTGTTATACCCCATACTATCAGTACAGTGTATCGGGGTGTGTGTGTGTTATACCCCATACTATCAGTACAGTATATCTGTGTGTGTGTGTGTGTGTGTGTGTGTGTGTGTGTGTGTGTTATACCCCATACTATCAGTACAGTATATCGGTGTGTGTTATGCCCCATACAATCAGTACAGTATTTCTGTGTGTGTTATACCCCATACTATCAGTACAGTATATCGATGTGTGTTATACCCAATACTATCAGTACAGTATATTGGTGTGTGTTATACCCCATACTATCAGTACAGTATATCGGGGTGTGTGTGTGTTATAGCCCATACTATCAGTACAGTATATCGGTGTGTGTTATACCCCATACTATCAGTACAGTATATCTGTGTGTGTGTGTGTGTGTGTGTGTGTGTGTGTTATACCCCATACTATCAGTACAGTATATCTGTATGTGTGTGTGTGTTATACCCCATACTATCAGTACAGTATATCGGTGTGTGTTATACCCCATACTATCAGTACAGTATATTGGTGTGTGTTATACCCCATACTATCAGTACAGTATATCGGTGTGTGTTATACCCCATACTATCAGTACAGTATATTGGTGTGTGTTATACCCCATACTATCAGTACAGTATATCGGTGTGTGTTATATCCCATACTATCAGTACAGTATATCGGTGTGTGTTATAACCCATACTATCAGTACAGTAATCGGTGTGTGTGTGTGTGTGTGTTATACCCCATACTATCAGTACAGTATATCGGTGTGTTATACCCCATACTATCAGTACAGTATATCGAGGTGTGTGTGTGTGTTACACCCCATACTATCAGTACAGTATATCGGTGTGTGTTATACCCCATACTATCAGTACAGTATATCGGTATGTGTTATACCCCATACTATCAGTACAGTAATCGTTGTGTGTGTGTGTGTGTGTGTTTTATACCCCATACTATCAGTACAGTATATCGGTGTGTGTTATACCCCATACTATCAGTACAGTATATTGGTGTGTGTTATACCCCATACTATCAGTACAGTATATC
Source organism: Moxostoma hubbsi (assembly GCA_032164185.1). Taxonomy (NCBI): domain Eukaryota; kingdom Metazoa; phylum Chordata; class Actinopteri; order Cypriniformes; family Catostomidae; genus Moxostoma; species Moxostoma hubbsi. The sequence continues at coordinate 198,899 of JAVLUX010000038.1, read as the reverse complement.
GGGGTGTGTGTGTGTTATACCCCATACTATCAGTACAGTATATCGGTGTGTTTATACACCATACTATCAGTACAGTATATCTGTGTGTGTGTGTGTGTGTGTGTTATACCCCATACTATCAGTACAGTGTATCGGGGTGTGTGTGTGTTATACCCAATACTATCAGTACAGTATATCTGTGTGTGTGTGTGTGTGTGTGTGTGTTATACCCCATACTATCAGTACAGTATATCGGTGTGTGTTATACCCCATACAATCAGTACAGTATATCTGTGTGTGTTATACCCCATACTATCAGTACAGTAATCGGTGTGTGTGTGTTTGTGTGTGTTATACCCCATACTATCAGTACAGTATATCGGTGTGTGTTATACCCCATACTATCAGTAAAGTAATCGGTGTGTGTGTGTTTGTGTGTGTGTGTTATACCCCATACTATCAGTACAGTATATCGGTGTGTGTTATACCCCATACTATCAGTACAGTAATCGGTGTGTGTGTGTTTGTGTGTGTTATACCCCATACTATCAGTACAGTATATCGGTGTGTGTTATACCCCATACTATCAGTACAGTAATCGGTGTGTGTGTGTTTGTGTGTGTGTGTTATACCCCATACTATCAGTACAGTATATCAGTGTGTGTTATACCCCATACTATTAGTACAGTATATCGGTGTGTGTTATACCCTATACTATCAGTACAGTATATCTGTGTGTGTTATACCCTATACTATCAGTACAGTATATCAGTGTGTGTTATACCCCATACTATCAGTACAGTATATCAGTGTGTGTTATACCCCATACTATCAGTATAGTATATCAGTGTGTGTTATACCCTATGCTATCAGTACAGTATATCAGTGTATGTTATACCCCATACTATCAGTACAGTATATCAGTGTGTGTTATACCCTATACTATCAGTACAGTATATCAGTGTGTGTTATACCCTATACTATCAGTACAGTATAACAGTGTGTGTTATGCCCCATACTATCAGTACAGTATATCGGTGTGTGTTGTACCCCATACTATCAGTACAGTAATCGGTGTGTGTGTGTGTGTGTGTGTGTGTGTGTGTGTGTGTGTGTTATACCCCATACTATCAGTACAGTATATCGGTGTGTGTTATACCCCATACTATCAGTACAGTATATCGGTGTGTGTTATACCCCATACTATCAGTACAGTATATCTGTGTGTGTGTGTGTGTGTGTGTGTTATACCCCATACTATCAGTACAGTATATCGGTGTGTGTTATACCCCCATACTATCAGTACAGTAATCGGTGTGTGTGTGTGTGTGTGTGTGTGTTATACCCCATACTATCAGTACAGTAATCGGTGTGTGTGTGTGTGTGTGTGTGTTATACCCCATACTATCAGTACAGTATATCGGTGTGTGTTATACCCCATACTATCAATATAGTGATCGGTGTGTGGGTGTGTGTTATACCCCATACTATCAGTACAGTATATCGATGTGTGTTATACCCAATACTATCAGTACAGTATATTGGTGTGTGTTATACCCCATACTATCAGTACAGTATATCGGGGTGTGTGTGTGTTATACCCCATACTATCAGTACAGTATATCGGTGTGTGTTATACCCCATACTATCAGTACAGTATATTGGTGTGTGTTATACCCCATACTATCAGTACAGTATATCGGTGTGTGTTATACCCCATACTATCAGTACAGTATATTGGTGTGTGTTATACCCCATACTATCAGAACAGTATATCGGTGTGTGTTATATCCCATACTATCAGTACAGTATATCCGTGTGTGTTATAACCCATACTATCAGTACAGTAATCGGTGTGTGTGTGTGTGTTATACCCCATACTATCAGTACAGTATATCGGTGTGTGTTATACCCCATACTATCAGTACAGTATATCGGTGTGTGTTATACCCCATACTATCAGTACATTAATCGGTGTGTGTGTGTGTGTGTGTGTGTGTGTGTGTTATACCCCATACTATCAGTACAGTATATCGGTGTGTGTTATACCCCATACTATAAGTACATTATATTGGTGTGTGTTATACCCCATACTATCAGTACAGTATATCCGGGTGTGTGTGTGTTATACCCCATACTATCAGTACAGTATATCGGTGTGTTTATACCCCATACTATCAGTACAGTATATCTGTGTGTGTGTGTGTGTGTGTTATACCCCATACTATCAGTACAGTGTATCGGGGTGTGTGTGTGTTATACCCCATACTATCAGTACAGTATATCTGTGTGTGTGTGTGTGTGTGTGTGTGTGTGTGTGTGTGTGTGTTATACCCCATACTATCAGTACAGTATATCGGTGTGTGTTATGCCCCATACAATCAGTACAGTATTTCTGTGTGTGTTATACCCCATACTATCAGTACAGTATATCGGGGTGTGTGTGTGTTATACCCCATACTATCAGTACAGAATATCGGTGTGTGTTATACCCCATACTATCAGTACAGTATATCTGTGTGTGTGTGTGTGTGTGTGTGTGTGTGTGTGTTATACCCCATACTATCAGTACAGTATATCTGTTTGTGTGTGTGTGTTATACCCCATACTATCAGTACAGTATATCGGTGTGTGTTATACCCCATACTATCAGTACAGTATATCGGTGTGTGTTATACCCCATACTATCAATATAGTGATCGGTGTGTGGGTGTGTGTTATACCCCATACTATCAGTACAGTATATCGATGTGTGTTATACCCAATACTATCAGTACAGTATATTGGTGTGTGTTATACCCCATACTATCAGTACAGTATATCGGGGTGTGTGTGTGTTATACCCCATACTATCAGTACAGTATATCGGTGTGTGTTATACCCCATACTATCAGTACAGTATATTGGTGTGTGTTATACCCCATACTATCAGTACAGTATATCGGTGTGTGTTATACCCCATACTATCAGTACAGTATATTGGTGTGTGTTATACCCCATACTATCAGTACAGTATATCGGTGTGTGTTATATCCCATACTATCAGTACAGTATATCCGTGTGTGTTATAACCCATACTATCAGTACAGTAATCGGTGTGTGTGTGTGTGTTATACCCCATACTATCAGTACAGTATATCGGTGTGTGTTATACCCCATACTATCAGTACAGTATATCGGGGTGTGTGTGTGTGTTATACCCCATACTATCAGTACAGTATATCGGTGTGTGTTATACCCCATACTATCAGTACAGTATATCGGTGTGTGTTATACCCCATACTATCAGTACAGTAATCGGTGTGTGTGTGTGTGTGTTTGTGTGTGTGTGTTATACCCCATACTATCAGTACAGTATATCGGTGTGTGTTATACCCCATACTATCAGTACATTATATTGGTGTGTGTTATACCCCATACTATCAGTACAGTATATCCGGGTGTGTGTGTGTTATACCCCATACTATCAGTACAGTATATCGGTGTGTTTATACCCCATACTATCAGTACAGTATATCTGTGTGTGTGTGTGTGTGTGTTATACCCCATACTATCAGTACAGTGTATCGGGGTGTGTGTGTGTTATACCCCATACTATCAGTACAGTATATCTGTGTGTGTGTGTGTGTGTGTGTGTGTGTGTGTGTGTGTGTGTGTTATACCCCATACTATCAGTACAGTATATCGGTGTGTGTTATGCCCCATACAATCAGTACAGTATTTCTGTGTGTGTTATACCCCATACTATCAGTACAGTATATCGGGGTGTGTGTGTGTTATACCCCATACTATCAGTACAGAATATCGGTGTGTGTTATACCCCATACTATCAGTACAGTATATCTGTGTGTGTGTGTGTGTGTGTGTGTGTGTTATACCCCATACTATCAGTACAGTATATCTGTTTGTGTGTGTGTGTTATACCCCATACTATCAGTACAGTATATCGGTGTGTGTTATACCCCATACTATCAGTACAGTATATTGGTGTGTGTTATACCCCATACTATCAGTACAGTATATCGGTGTGTGTTATACCCCATACTATCAGTACAGTATATTGGTGTGTGTTATACCCCATACTATCAGTACAGTATATCGGTGTGTGTTATATCCCATACTATCAGTACAGTATATCGGTGTGTGTTATAACCCATACTATCAGTACAGTAATCGGTGTGTGTGTGTGTGTGTTATACCCCATACTATCAGTACAGTATATCGGTGTGTGTTATACCCCATACTATCAGTACAGTATATCGAGGTGTGTGTGTGTGTAATACCCCATACTATCAGTACAGTATATCGGTGTGTGTTATACCCCATACTATCAGTACAGTATATCGGTATGTGTTATACCCCATACTATCAGTACAGTAATCGGTGTGTGTGTGTGTGTGTGTGTGTTATACCCCATACTATCAGTACAGTATATCGGTGTGTGTTATACCCCATACTATCAGTACAGTATATTGGTGTGTGTTATACCCCATACTATCAGTACAGTATATCGGGGTGTGTGTGTGTTATACCCCATACTATCAGTACAGTATATCGGTTTGTTTATACACCATACTATCAGTACAGTATATCTGTGTGTGTGTGTGTGTGTGTTTTATACCCCATACTATCAGTACAGTGTATCGGGGTGTGTGTGTGTTATACCCCATACTATCAGTACAGTATATCTGTGTGTGTGTGTGTGTGTGTGTGTGTGTTATACCCCATACTATCAGTACAGTATATCGGTGTGTGTTATACCCCATACAATCAGTACAGTATATCTGTGTGTGTTATACCCCATACTATCAGTACAGTAATCGGTGTGTGTGTGTTTGTGTGTGTTATACCCCATACTATCAGTACAGTATATCGGTGTGTGTTATACCCCATACTATCAGTACAGTAATCGGTGTGTGTGTGTTTGTGTGTGTTATACCCCATACTATCAGTACAGTATATCGGTGTGTGTTATACCCCATACTATCAGTACAGTAATCGGTGTGTGTGTGTTTGTGTGTGTTATACCCCATACTATCAGTACAGTATAACGGTGTGTGTTATACCCCATACTATCAGTACAGTAATCGGTGTGTGTGTGTTTGTGTGTGTGTGTTATACCCCATACTATCAGTACAGTATATCAGTGTGTGTTATACCCCATACTATTAGTACAGTATATCGGTGTGTGTTATACCCTATACTATCAGTACAGTATATCTGTGTGTGTTATACCCTATACTATCAGTACAGTATATCAGTGTGTGTTATACCCCATACTATCAGTACAGTATATCAGTGTGTGTTATACCCCATACTATCAGTACAGTATATCAGTGTGTGTTATACCCCATACTATCAGTACAGTATATCAGTGTATGTTATACCCCATAGTATCAGTACAGTATATCAGTGTGTGTTATACCCTATACTATCAGTACAGTATATCAGTGTGTGTTATACCCTATACTATCAGTACAGTATAACAGTGTGCGTTATGCCCCATACTATCAGTACAGTATATCGGTGTGCGTTGTACCCCATACTATCAGTACAGTAATCGGTGTGTGTGTGTGTGTGTGTGTGTGTGTGTGTGTGTGTGTGTGTTATACCCCATACTATCAGTACAGTATATCGGTGTGTGTTATACCCCATACTATCAGTACAGTATATCGGTGTGTGTTATACCCCATACTATCAGTACAGTATATCTGTGTGTGTGTGTGTGTGTGTGTGTGTGTTATACCCCATACTATCAGTACAGTATATCGGTGTGTGTTATACCCCCATACTATCAGTACAGTAATCGGTGTGTGTGTGTGTGTGTGTGTGTGTTATACCCCATACTATCAGTACAGTAATCGGTGTGTGTGTGTGTGTGTGTGTTATACCCCATACTATCAGTACAGTATATCGGTGTGTGTTATACCCCATACTATCAGTATAGTGATCGGTGTGTGGGTGTGTGTTATACCCCATACTATCAGTACAGTATATCGATGTGTGTTATACCCAATACTATCGGTACAGTATATTGGTGTGTGTTATACCCCATACTATCAGTACAGTATATCAGGGTGTGTGTGTGTTATACCCCATACTATCAGTACAGTATATCGGTGTGTGTTATACCCCATACTATCAGTACAGTATATCTGTGTGTGTGTGTGTGTGTGTGTGTGTGTGTTTTATACCCCATACTATCAGTACAGTATATCGGTGTGTGTTATACCCCATACTATCAGTACAGTATATTGGTGTGTGTTATACCCCATACTATCAGTACTGTATATCGGTGTGTGTTATACCCCATACTATCAGTACAGTATATTGGTGTGTGTTATACCCCATACTATCAGTACAGTATATCGGGGTGTGTGTTATATCCCATACTATCAGTACAGTATATCGGTGTGTGTTATAACTCATACTATCAGTACAGTAATCGGTGTGTGTGTGTGTGTGTGTTATACCCCATACTATCAGTACAGTATATCGGTGTGTGTTATACCCCATACTATCAGTACAGTATATCGAGGTGTGTGTGTGTGTTATACCCCATACTATCAGTACAGTATATCGGTGTGTGTTATACCCCATACTATCAGTACAGTATATCGGTATGTGTTATACCCCATACTATCAGTACAGTAATCGGTGTGTGTGTGTGTGTGTGTGTGTTATACCCCATACTATCAGTACAGTATATCGGTGTGTGTTATACCCCATACTATCAGTACAGTATATTGGTGTGTGTTATACCCCATACTATCAGTACAGTATATCGGGGTGTGTGTGTGTTATACCCCATACTATCAGTACAGTATATCGGTGTGTGTTATACCCCATACTATCAGTACAGTAATCGGTGTGTGTGTGTTTGTGTGTGTGTGTTATACCCCATACTATCAGTACAGTATATCAGTGTGTGTTATACCCCATACTATTAGTACAGTATATCGGTGTGTGTTATACCCTATACTATCAGTACAGTATATCTGTGTGTGTTATACCCTATACTATCAGTACAGTATATCAGTGTGTGTTATACCCCATACTATCAGTACAGTATATCAGTGTGTGTTATACCCCATTCTATCAGTACAGTATATCAGTGTGTGTTATACCCTATACTATCAGTACAGTATATCAGTGTATGTTATACCCCATACTATCAGTACAGTATATCAGTGTGTGTTATACCCTATACTATCAGTACAGTATATCAGTGTGTGTTATACCCTATACTATCAGTACAGTATAACAGTGTGTGTTATGCCCCATACTATCAGTACAGTATATCGGTGTGTGTTGTACCCCATACTATCAGTACAGTAATCGGTGTGTGTGTGTGTGTGTGTATGTGTGTGTGTGTGTGTTATACCCCATACTATCAGTACAGTATATCGGTGTGTGTTATACCCCATACTATCAGTACAGTATATCGGTGTGTGTTATACCCCATACTATCAGTACAGTATATCTGTGTGTGTGTGTGTGTGTGTGTGTTATACCCCATACTATCAGTACAGTATATCGGTGTGTGTTATACCCCCATACTATCAGTACAGTAATCGGTGTGTGTGTGTGTGTGTGTGTGTGTTATACCCCATACTATCAGTACAGTAATCGGTGTGTGTGTGTGTGTGTGTGTGTGTTATACCCCATACTATCAGTACAGTATATCGATGTGTGTTATACCCAATACTATCAGTACAGTATATTGGTGTGTGTTATACCCCATACTATCAGTACAGTATATCTGTGTGTGTGTGTGTGTGTGTGTGTGTGTGTGTGTTATACCCCATATTATCAGTACAGTATATCGGTGTGTGTTATGCCCCATACAATCAGTACAGTATTTCTGTGTGTGTTATACCCCATACTATCAGTACAGTATATCGATGTGTGTTATACCCAATACTATCAGTACAGTATATTGGTGTGTGTTATACCCCATACTATCAGTACAGTATATCGGGGTGTGTGTGTGTTATACCCCATACTATCAGTACAGTATATCGGTGTGTGTTATACCCCATACTATCAGTACAGTATATCTGTGTGTGTGTGTGTGTGTGTGTGTGTGTGTGTTATACCCCATACTATCAGTACAGTATATCTGTTTGTGTGTGTGTGTTATACCCCATACTATCAGTACAGTATATCGGTGTGTGTTATACCCCATACTATCAGTACAGTGTATCGGGGTGTGTGTGTGTTATACCCCATACTATCAGTACAGTATATCTGTGTGTGTGTGTGTGTGTGTGTGTGTGTGTGTGTGTGTGTTATACCCCATACTATCAGTACATTATATCGGTGTGTGTTATGCCCCATACAATCAGTACAGTATTTCTGTGTGTGTTATACCCCATACTATCAGTACAGTATATCAGTGTGTGTTATACCCTATACTATCAGTACAGTATAACAGTGTGTGTTATGCCCCATACTATCAGTACAGTATATCGGTGTGCGTTGTACCCCATACTATCAGTACAGTAATCGGTGTGTGTGTGTGTGTGTGTGTGTGTGTGTGTGTGTGTGTTATACCCCATACTATCAGTACAGTATATCGGTGTGTGTTATACCCCATACTATCAGTACAGTATATCGGTGTGTGTTATACCCCATACTATCAGTACAGTATATCTGTGTGTGTGTGTGTGTGTGTGTGTTATACCCCATACTATCAGTACAGTATATCGGTGTGTGTTATACCCCCATACTATCAGTACAGTAATCGGTGTGTGTGTGTGTGTGTGTGTGTGTTATACCCCATACTATCAGTACAGTAATCGGTGTGTGTGTGTGTGTGTGTGTTATACCCCATACTATCAGTACAGTATATCGGTGTGTGTTATACCCCATACTATCAGTATAGTGATCGGTGTGTGGGTGTGTGTTATACCCCATACTATCAGTACAGTATATCGATGTGTGTTATACCCAATACTATCAGTACAGTATATTGGTGTGTGTTATACCCCATACTATCAGTACAGTATATCAGGGTGTGTGTGTGTTATACCCCATACTATCAGTACAGTATATCGGTGTGTGTTATACCCCATACTATCAGTACAGTATATCTGTGTGTGTGTGTGTGTGTGTGTGTGTGTTTTATACCCCATACTATCAGTACAGTATATCGGTGTGTGTTATACCCCATACTATCAGTACAGTATATTGGTGTGTGTTATACCCCATACTATCAGTACTGTATATCGGTGTGTGTTATACCCCATACTATCAGTACAGTATATTGGTGTGTGTTATACCCCATACTATCAGTACAGTATATCGGGGTGTGTGTTATATCCCATACTATCAGTACAGTATATCGGTGTGTGTTATAACTCATACTATCAGTACAGTAATCGGTGTGTGTGTGTGTGTGTGTTATACCCCATACTATCAGTACAGTATATCGGTGTGTGTTATACCCCATACTATCAGTACAGTATATCGAGGTGTGTGTGTGTGTTATACCCCATACTATCAGTACAGTATATCGGTGTGTGTTATACCCCATACTATCAGTACAGTATATCGGTATGTGTTATACCCCATACTATCAGTACAGTAATCGGTGTGTGTGTGTGTGTGTGTGTGTTATACCCCATACTATCAGTACAGTATATCGGTGTGTGTTATACCCCATACTATCAGTACAGTATATTGGTGTGTGTTATACCCCATACTATCAGTACAGTATATCGGGGTGTGTGTGTGTTATACCCCATACTATCAGTACAGTATATCGGTGTGTGTTATACCCCATACTATCAGTACAGTAATCGGTGTGTGTGTGTTTGTGTGTGTGTGTTATACCCCATACTATCAGTACAGTATATCAGTGTGTGTTATACCCCATACTATTAGTACAGTATATCGGTGTGTGTTATACCCTATACTATCAGTACAGTATATCTGTGTGTGTTATACCCTATACTATCAGTACAGTATATCAGTGTGTGTTATACCCCATACTATCAGTACAGTATATCAGTGTGTGTTATACCCCATTCTATCAGTACAGTATATCAGTGTGTGTTATACCCTATACTATCAGTACAGTATATCAGTGTATGTTATACCCCATACTATCAGTACAGTATATCAGTGTGTGTTATACCCTATACTATCAGTACAGTATATCAGTGTGTGTTATACCCTATACTATCAGTACAGTATAACAGTGTGTGTTATGCCCCATACTATCAGTACAGTATATCGGTGTGTGTTGTACCCCATACTATCAGTACAGTAATCGGTGTGTGTGTGTGTGTGTGTATGTGTGTGTGTGTGTGTTATACCCCATACTATCAGTACAGTATATCGGTGTGTGTTATACCCCATACTATCAGTACAGTATATCGGTGTGTGTTATACCCCATACTATCAGTACAGTATATCTGTGTGTGTGTGTGTGTGTGTGTGTTATACCCCATACTATCAGTACAGTATATCGGTGTGTGTTATACCCCCATACTATCAGTACAGTAATCGGTGTGTGTGTGTGTGTGTGTGTGTGTTATACCCCATACTATCAGTACAGTAATCGGTGTGTGTGTGTGTGTGTGTGTGTGTTATACCCCATACTATCAGTACAGTATATCGATGTGTGTTATACCCAATACTATCAGTACAGTATATTGGTGTGTGTTATACCCCATACTATCAGTACAGTATATCTGTGTGTGTGTGTGTGTGTGTGTGTGTGTGTGTGTTATACCCCATATTATCAGTACAGTATATCGGTGTGTGTTATGCCCCATACAATCAGTACAGTATTTCTGTGTGTGTTATACCCCATACTATCAGTACAGTATATCGATGTGTGTTATACCCAATACTATCAGTACAGTATATTGGTGTGTGTTATACCCCATACTATCAGTACAGTATATCGGGGTGTGTGTGTGTTATACCCCATACTATCAGTACAGTATATCGGTGTGTGTTATACCCCATACTATCAGTACAGTATATCTGTGTGTGTGTGTGTGTGTGTGTGTGTGTGTGTTATACCCCATACTATCAGTACAGTATATCTGTTTGTGTGTGTGTGTTATACCCCATACTATCAGTACAGTATATCGGTGTGTGTTATACCCCATACTATCAGTACAGTGTATCGGGGTGTGTGTGTGTTATACCCCATACTATCAGTACAGTATATCTGTGTGTGTGTGTGTGTGTGTGTGTGTGTGTGTGTGTGTGTTATACCCCATACTATCAGTACATTATATCGGTGTGTGTTATGCCCCGTACAATCAGTACAGTATTTCTGTGTGTGTTATACCCCATACTATCAGTACAGTATATCGATGTGTGTTATACCCAATACTATCAGTACAGTATATTGGTGTGTGTTATACCCCATACTATCAGTACAGTATATCGGGGTGTGTGTGTGTTATACCCCATACTATCAGTACAGTATATCGGTGTGTGTTATACCCCATACTATCAGTACAGTATATCTGTGTGTGTGTGTGTGTTTGTGTGTGTGTGTGTTATACCCCATACTATCAGTACAGTATATCTGTTTGTGTGTGTGTGTTATACCCCATACTATCAGTACAGTATATCGATGTGTGTTATACCCCATACTTTCAATACAGTATATTGGTGTGTGTTATACCCCATACTATCAGTACAGTATATCGGTGTGTGTTATACCCCATACTATCAGTACAGTATATTGGTGTGTGTTATACCCCATACTATCAGTACAGTATATCGGTGTGTGTTATACCCCATACTATCAGTACAGTATATTGGTGTGTGTTATAACCCATACTATCAGTACAGTAATCGGTGTGTGTGTGTGTGTGTGTGTTATACCCCATACTATCAGTACAGTATATCGGTGTGTGTTATACCCCATACTATCAGTACAGTATATCGAGGTGTGTGTGTGTGTTATACCCCATACTATCAGTACAGTATATCGGTGTGTGTTATACCCCATACTATCAGTACAGTATATCGGTATGTGTTATACCCCATACTATCAGTACAGTAATCGGTGTGTGTGTGTGTGTGTGTGTGTGTGTGTGTTATACCCCATACTATCAGTACAGTATATCGGTGTGTGTTATACCCCATACTATCAGTACAGTATATTGGTGTGTGTTATACCCCATACTATCAGTACAGTATATCGGGGTGTGTGTGTGTTATACCCCATACTATCAGTACAGTATATCGGTGTGTTTATACACCATACTATCAGTACAGTATATCTGTGTGTGTGTGTGTGTGTGTGTTTTACCCCATACTATCAGTACAGTGTATCGGGGTGTGTGTGTGTTATACCCCATACTATCAGTACAGTATATCTGTGTGTGTGTGTGTGTGTGTGTGTGTGTTATACCCCATACTATCAGTACAGTATATCGGTGTGTGTTATACCCCATACTATCAGTACAGTAATCGGTGTGTGTGTGTTTGTGTGTGTTATACCCCATACTATCAGTACAGTATATCGGTGTGTGTTATACCCCATACTATCAGTACAGTAATCGGTGTGTGTGTGTTTGTGTGTGTTATACCCCATACTATCAGTACAGTATATCGGTGTGTGTTATACCCCATACTATCAGTACAGTAATCGGTGTGTGTGTGTTTGTGTGTGTGTGTTATACCCCATACTATCAGTACAGTATATCGGTGTGTGTTATACCCCATACTATCAGTACAGTATATCTGTTTGTGTGTGTGTGTGTGTGTGTGTGTGTGTGTGTGTGTGTTATACCCTATACTATCAGTACAGTATATCGGTGTGTTTTATACCCCATACTATCAGTACAGTATATCAGTGTGTGTTATACCCCATACTATCAGTACAGTATATCGGTGTGTGTTATACCCCATACTATCAGTACAGTATATCGGTGTGTGTTGTAACCCATACTATCAGTACAGTAATCAGTGTGTGTGTTTGTGTGTGTGTGTGTTATACCCCATACTATCAGTACAGTATATCGGTGTGTGTTATACCCCATACTATCAGTACAGTATATAGGGGGGTGTGTGTGTGTTTGTGTGTGTGTGTGTGTTATACCCCATACTATCAGAAAAGTATATTGGTGTGTGTTATACCCCATACTATCAGTACAATATATCTGTGTGTGTGTATGTGTAATACCCCATACTATCAGTACAGTATATCAGTGTGTGTTATACCCCATACTATCAGTACAGTAATCGGTGTGTGTGTGTGTGTGTGTTATACCCCATACTACCAGTACAGTATATCGGTGTGTGTTATACCCCATACTATCAGTACAGTATATCTGTGTGTGTGTATGTGTTATACCCCATACTATCAGTACAGTATATCGGTGTGTGTTATACCCCATACTATCAGTACAGTAATCGGTGTGTGTGTGTTATACCCCATACTATCAGTACAGTATATCGGTGTGTGTTATACCCCATAATATCAGTACAGTATATCTGTGTGTGTGTGTGTGTTATACCCCATACTATCAGTACAGTATATCGGTGTGTGTTATACCCCATACTATCAGTACAGTATATCTGTGTGTGTGTGTGTGTTTGTATGTGTGTGTGTTATACCCCATACTATCAGTACAGTTTATCGGGGTGTGTGTGTGTGTGTGTGTGTGTTATACCCCATACTATCAGTACAGTGATCGGTGTGTGTTATACCCCATACTATCAGTACAGTATATCTGTCTGTGTGTGTGTGTTATACCCCATACTATCAGTACAGCATATCGGTGTGTGTTATACCCCATACTATCAGTACAGTGATCGGTGTGTGGGTGTGTGTTATACCCCATACTATCAGTACAGTATATCTGTTTGTGTGTGTGTGTGTTATACCCCATACTATCAGTACAGTATATCTGTTTGTGTGGATGTGTGTTATACCCCATACTATCAGTACAGTATATCGGTGTGTGTTATACGCATACTATCAGTACAGTATATTGGTGTGTGTTATACCTCATACTATCAGTACAGTATATTGGTGTGTGTTATACCCCATACTATCAGTACAGTATATCTGTTTGTGTGTGTGTTATACCCCATACTATCAGTTCAGTATATCTGTTTGTGTGTGTGTTTTATACCCCATACTATCAGTACAGTATATCAGTGTGTGTTATACCCATACTATCAGTACAGTATATTGGTGTGTGTTATACCCCATACTATCAGTACAGTATATTGGTGTGTGTTATACCCCATACTATCAGTACAGTATATCAGTGTGTGTTATACCCTATACTATCAGTACAGTATATCAGTGTGTGTTATACCCTATACTATCAGTACAGTATAACAGTGTGTGTTATGCCCCATACTATCAGTACAGTATATCGGTGTGTGTTGTACCCCATACTATCAGTACAGTAATCGGTGTGTGTGTGTGTGTGTGTATGTGTGTGTGTGTGTGTTATACCCCATACTATCAGTACAGTATATCGGTGTGTGTTATACCCCATACTATCAGTACAGTATATCGGTGTGTGTTATACCCCATACTATCAGTACAGTATATCTGTGTGTGTGTGTGTGTGTGTGTGTTATACCCCATACTATCAGTACAGTATATCGGTGTGTGTTATACCCCCATACTATCAGTACAGTAATCGGTGTGTGTGTGTGTGTGTGTGTGTGTTATACCCCATACTATCAGTACAGTAATCGGTGTGTGTGTGTGTGTGTGTGTGTGTTATACCCCATACTATCAGTACAGTATATCGATGTGTGTTATACCCAATACTATCAGTACAGTATATTGGTGTGTGTTATACCCCATACTATCAGTACAGTATATCTGTGTGTGTGTGTGTGTGTGTGTGTGTGTGTGTGTTATACCCCATATTATCAGTACAGTATATCGGTGTGTGTTATGCCCCATACAATCAGTACAGTATTTCTGTGTGTGTTATACCCCATACTATCAGTACAGTATATCGATGTGTGTTATACCCAATACTATCAGTACAGTATATTGGTGTGTGTTATACCCCATACTATCAGTACAGTATATCGGGGTGTGTGTGTGTTATACCCCATACTATCAGTACAGTATATCGGTGTGTGTTATACCCCATACTATCAGTACAGTATATCTGTGTGTGTGTGTGTGTGTGTGTGTGTGTGTGTTATACCCCATACTATCAGTACAGTATATCTGTTTGTGTGTGTGTGTTATACCCCATACTATCAGTACAGTATATCGGTGTGTGTTATACCCCATACTATCAGTACAGTGTATCGGGGTGTGTGTGTGTTATACCCCATACTATCAGTACAGTATATCTGTGTGTGTGTGTGTGTGTGTGTGTGTGTGTGTGTGTGTGTGTTATACCCCATACTATCAGTACATTATATCGGTGTGTGTTATGCCCCATACAATCAGTACAGTATTTCTGTGTGTGTTATACCCCATACTATCAGTACAGTATATCGATGTGTGTTATACCCAATACTATCAGTACAGTATATTGGTGTGTGTTATACCCCATACTATCAGTACAGTATATCGGGGTGTGTGTGTGTTATACCCCATACTATCAGTACAGTATATCGGTGTGTGTTATACCCCATACTATCAGTACAGTATATCTGTGTGTGTGTGTGTGTTTGTGTGTGTGTGTGTTATACCCCATACTATCAGTACAGTATATCTGTTTGTGTGTGTGTGTTATACCCCATACTATCAGTACAGTATATCGGTGTGTGTTATACCCCATACTTTCAATACAGTATATTGGTGTGTGTTATACCCCATACTATCAGTACAGTATATCGGTGTGTGTTATACCCCATACTATCAGTACAGTATATTGGTGTGTGTTATACCCCATACTATCAGTACAGTATATCGGTGTGTGTTATACCCCATACTATCAGTACAGTATATTGGTGTGTGTTATAACCCATACTATCAGTACAGTAATCGGTGTGTGTGTGTGTGTGTGTGTTATACCCCATACTATCAGTACAGTATATCGGTGTGTGTTATACCCCATACTATCAGTACAGTATATCGAGGTGTGTGTGTGTGTTATACCCCATACTATCAGTACAGTATATCGGTGTGTGTTATACCCCATACTATCAGTACAGTATATCGGTATGTGTTATACCCCATACTATCAGTACAGTAATCGGTGTGTGTGTGTGTGTGTGTGTGTGTGTGTGTGTTATACCCCATACTATCAGTACAGTATATCGGTGTGTGTTATACCCCATACTATCAGTACAGTATATTGGTGTGTGTTATACCCCATACTATCAGTACAGTATATCGGGGTGTGTGTGTGTTATACCCCATACTATCAGTACAGTATATCGGTGTGTTTATACACCATACTATCAGTACAGTATATCTGTGTGTGTGTGTGTGTGTGTGTTTTACCCCATACTATCAGTACAGTGTATCGGGGTGTGTGTGTGTTATACCCCATACTATCAGTACAGTATATCTGTGTGTGTGTGTGTGTGTGTGTGTGTGTTATACCCCATACTATCAGTACAGTATATCGGTGTGTGTTATACCCCATACTATCAGTACAGTAATCGGTGTGTGTGTGTTTGTGTGTGTTATACCCCATACTATCAGTACAGTATATCGGTGTGTGTTATACCCCATACTATCAGTACAGTAATCGGTGTGTGTGTGTTTGTGTGTGTTATACCCCATACTATCAGTACAGTATATCGGTGTGTGTTATACCCCATACTATCAGTACAGTAATCGGTGTGTGTGTGTTTGTGTGTGTGTGTTATACCCCATACTATCAGTACAGTATATCGGTGTGTGTTATACCCCATACTATCAGTACAGTATATCTGTTTGTGTGTGTGTGTGTGTGTGTGTGTGTGTGTGTGTGTGTTATACCCTATACTATCAGTACAGTATATCGGTGTGTTTTATACCCCATACTATCAGTACAGTATATCAGTGTGTGTTATACCCCATACTATCAGTACAGTATATCGGTGTGTGTTATACCCCATACTATCAGTACAGTATATCGGTGTGTGTTGTAACCCATACTATCAGTACAGTAATCAGTGTGTGTGTTTGTGTGTGTGTGTGTTATACCCCATACTATCAGTACAGTATATCGGTGTGTGTTATACCCCATACTATCAGTACAGTATATAGGGGGGTGTGTGTGTGTTTGTGTGTGTGTGTGTGTTATACCCCATACTATCAGAAAAGTATATTGGTGTGTGTTATACCCCATACTATCAGTACAATATATCTGTGTGTGTGTATGTGTTATACCCCATACTATCAGTACAGTATATCAGTGTGTGTTATACCCCATACTATCAGTACAGTAATCGGTGTGTGTGTGTGTGTGTGTTATACCCCATACTACCAGTACAGTATATCGGTGTGTGTTATACCCCATACTATCAGTACAGTATATCTGTGTGTGTGTATGTGTTATACCCCATACTATCAGTACAGTATATCGGTGTGTGTTATACCCCATACTATCAGTACAGTAATCGGTGTGTGTGTGTTATACCCCATACTATCAGTACAGTATATCGGTGTGTGTTATACCCCATAATATCAGTACAGTATATCTGTGTGTGTGTGTGTGTTATACCCCATACTATCAGTACAGTATATCGGTGTGTGTTATACCCCATACTATCAGTACAGTATATCTGTGTGTGTGTGTGTGTTTGTATGTGTGTGTGTTATACCCCATACTATCAGTACAGTTTATCGGGGTGTGTGTGTGTGTGTGTGTGTGTTATACCCCATACTATCAGTACAGTGATCGGTGTGTGTTATACCCCATACTATCAGTACAGTATATCTGTCTGTGTGTGTGTGTTATACCCCATACTATCAGTACAGCATATCGGTGTGTGTTATACCCCATACTATCAGTACAGTGATCGGTGTGTGGGTGTGTGTTATACCCCATACTATCAGTACAGTATATCTGTTTGTGTGTGTGTGTGTTATACCCCATACTATCAGTACAGTATATCTGTTTGTGTGGATGTGTGTTATACCCCATACTATCAGTACAGTATATCGGTGTGTGTTATACGCATACTATCAGTACAGTATATTGGTGTGTGTTATACCTCATACTATCAGTACAGTATATTGGTGTGTGTTATACCCCATACTATCAGTACAGTATATCTGTTTGTGTGTGTGTTATACCCCATACTATCAGTTCAGTATATCTGTTTGTGTGTGTGTTTTATACCCCATACTATCAGTACAGTATATCAGTGTGTGTTATACCCATACTATCAGTACAGTATATTGGTGTGTGTTATACCCCATACTATCAGTACAGTATATTGGTGTGTGTTATACCCCATACTATCAGTACAGTATATCGGTGTGTGTTATACCCCATACTATCAGTACAGTATATCGGTGTGTGTTATACCCCATACTATCAGTACAGTATATCGGTGTGTGTGTGTGTGTGTGTGTGTGTTATACCCCATACTATCAGTACAGTATATCGGTGTGTGTTATACCCCATACAATCAGTACAGTAATCGGTGTGTGTGTGTGTGTGTGTGTGTGTGTGTGTGTGTTATACCCCATACTATCAGTACAGTATATCGGTGTGTGTTATACCCCATACTATCAGTACAGTATATCTGTTTGTGTGTGTGTGTGTGTGTGTGTGTGTGTGTGTGTGTGTTATACCCTATACTATCAGTACAGTATATCAGTGTGTGTTATACCGCATACTATCAGGACAGTATATCGGTGTGTGTTATACCCCATACTATCAGTACAGTATATCAGTGTGTGTTATACCCCATACTATCTGTAGAGTATATCGGTGTGTGTTATACCCCATACTATCAGTACAGTATATCTGTGTGTGTTATACCCTATACTATCAGTACAGTATATCCGTGTGTGTTATACCCCATACTATCAGTACAGTATATCAGTGTGTGTTATACCCCATACTATCAGTACAGTATATTAGTGTGTGTTATACCCCATACTATCAGTACAGTATATCGGTGTGTGTTATACCCCATACTATCAGTACAGTAATCGGTGTGTGTGTGTTTGTGTGTGTGTGTTATACCCCATACTATCAGTACAGTATATCTGTTTGTGTGTGTGTGTGTGTGTGTGTGTGTGTGTGTGTGTGTTATACCCTATACTATCAGTACAGTATATCGGTGTGTTTTATACCCCATACTATCAGTACAGTATATCAGTGTGTGTTATACCCCATACTATCAGTACAGTATATCGGTGTGTGTTATACCCCATACTATCAGTACAGTATATCGGTGTGTGTTGTACCCCATACTATCAGTACAGTAATCAGTGTGTGTGTTTGTGTGTGTGTGTGTGTGTGTTATACCCCATACTATCAGTACAGTATATCGGTGTGTGTTATACCCCATACTATCAGTACAGTATATAGGGGTGTGTGTGTGTGTGTGTGTGTGTGTGTGTGTTATACCCCATACTATCAGTACAGTATATTGGTGTGTGTTATACCCCATACTATCAGTACAGTATATCTGTGTGTGTGTATGTGTTATACCCCATACTATCAGTACAGTAATCGGTGTGTGTGTGTGTGTGTGTTATACCCCATACTATCAGTACAGTATATCGGTGTGTGTTATACCCCATACTATCAGTACAGTATATCTGTGTGTGTGTATGTGTTATACCCCATACTATCAGTACAGTATATCGGTGTGTGTTATACCCCATACTATCTGTACAGTAATCGGTGTGTGTGTGTTATACCCCATACTATCAGTACAGTATATCGGTGTGTGTTATACCCCATACTATCAGTACAGTATATCTGTGTGTGTGTGTGTGTTATATCCCATACTATCAGTACAGTATATCGGTGTGTGTTATACCCCATACTATCAGTACAGTATATCTGTGTGTGTGTGTGTGTTTGTATGTGTGTGTTATACCCCATACTATCAGTACAGTATATCGGGGTGTGTGTGTGTGTGTGTGTGTGTGTTTTATACCCCATACTATCAGTACAGTGATCGGTGTGTGTTATACCCCATACTATCAGTACAGTATATCTGTCTGTGTGTGTGTGTTATACCCCATACTATCAGTACAGCATATCGGTGTGTGTTATACCCCATACTATCAGTACAGTATATCTGTCTGTGTGTGTGTGTTATACCCCATACTATCAGTACAGTATATCTGTTTGTGTGTGTGTGTGTTATACCCCATACTATCAGTACAGTATATCTGTTTGTGTGTATGTGTGTTATACCCCATACTATCAGTACAGTATATCGGTGTGTGTTATACGCATACTATCAGTACAGTATATTGGTGTGTGTTATACCCCATACTATCAGTACAGTATATTGGTGTGTGTTATACCCCATACTATCCGTACAGTATATCTGTTTGTGTGTGTGTTATACCCCATACTATCAGTGCAGTATATCTGTTTGTGTGTGTGTGTTATACCCCATACTATCAGTACAGTATATCAGTGTGTGTTATACCCATACTATCAGTACAGTATATTGGTGTGTGTTATACCCCATACTATCAGTACAGTATATTGGTGTGTGTTATACCCCATACTATCAGTACAGTATATCGGTGTGTGTTATACACCATACTATCAGTACAGTATATCGGTGTGTGTTATACCCCATACTATCAGTACAGTATATCGGTGTGTGTGTGTGTGTGTGTGTGTGTTATACCCCATACTATCAGTACAGTATATCGGTGTGTTTATACACCATACTATCAGTACAGTATATCTGTGTGTGTGTGTGTGTGTGTGTGTTATACCCAATACTATCAGTACAGTATATCTGTGTGTGTGTGTGTGTGTGTGTGTGTTATACCCCATACTATCAGTACAGTATATCGGTGTGTGTTATACCCCATACAATCAGTACAGTATATCTGTGTGTGTTATACCCCATACTATCAGTACAGTAATCGGTGTGTGTGTGTTTGTGTGTGTTATACCCCATACTATCAGTACAGTATATCGGTGTGTGTTATACCCCATACTATCAGTACAGTAATCGGTGTGTGTGTGTTTGTGTGTGTGTGTTATACCCCATACTATCAGTACAGTATATCGGTGTGTGTTATACCCCATACTATCAGTACAGTAATCGGTGTGTGTGTGTTTGTGTGTGTTATACCCCATACTATCAGTACAGTATATCGGTGTGTGTTATACCCCATACTATCAGTACAGTAATCGGTGTGTGTGTGTTTGTGTGTGTGTGTTATACCCCATACTATCAGTACAGTATATCAGTGTGTGTTATACCCCATACTATTAGTACAGTATATCGGTGTGTGTTATACCCTATACTATCAGTACAGTATATCTGTGTGTGTTATACCCTATACTATCAGTACAGTATATCAGTGTGTGTTATACCCCATACTATCAGTACAGTATATCAGTGTGTGTTATACCCCATACTATCAGTACAGTATATCAGTGTGTGTTATACCCTATGCTATCAGTACAGTATATCAGTGTATGTTATACCCCATACTATCAGTACAGTATATCAGTGTGTGTTATACCCTATACTATCAGTACAGTATATCAGTGTGTGTTATACCCTATACTATCAGTACAGTATAACAGTGTGTGTTATGCCCCATACTATCAGTACAGTATATCGGTGTGTGTTGTACCCCATACTATCAGTACAGTAATCGGTGTGTGTGTGTGTGTGTGTGTGTGTGTGTGTGTGTGTTATACCCCATACTATCAGTACAGTATATCGGTGTGTGTTATACCCCATACTATCAGTACAGTATATCGGTGTTTGTTATACCCCATACTATCAGTACAGTATATCTGTGTGTGTGTGTGTGTGTGTGTGTTATACCCCATACTATCAGTACAGTATATCGGTGTGTGTTATACCCCCATACTATCAGTACAGTAATCGGTGTGTGTGTGTGTGTGTGTGTGTGTGTTATACCCCATACTATCAGTACAGTAATCGGTGTGTGTGTGTGTGTGTGTGTTATACCCCATACTATCAGTACAGTATATCGGTGTGTGTTATACCCCATACTATCAATATAGTGATCGGTGTGTGGGTGTGTGTTATACCCCATACTATCAGTACAGTATATCGATGTGTGTTATACCCAATACTATCAGTACAGTATATTGGTGTGTGTTATACCCCATACTATCAGTACAGTATATCGGGGTGTGTGTGTGTTATACCCCATACTATCAGTACAGTATATCGGTGTGTGTTATACCCCATACTATCAGTACAGTATATTGGTGTGTGTTATACCCCATACTATCAGTACAGTATATCGGTGTGTGTTATACCCCATACTATCAGTACAGTATATTGGTGTGTGTTATACCCCATACTATCAGTACAGTATATCGGTGTGTGTTATATCCCATACTATCAGTACAGTATATCCGTGTGTGTTATAACCCATACTATCAGTACAGTAATCGGTGTGTGTGTGTGTGTTATACCCCATACTATCAGTACAGTATATCGGTGTGTGTTATACCCCATACTATCAGTACAGTATATCGGTGTGTGTTATACCCCATACTATCAGTACAGTAATCGGTGTGTGTGTGTTTGTGTGTGTTATACCCCATACTATCAGTACAGTATATCGGTGTGTGTTATACCCCATACTATCAGTACAGTAATCGGTGTGTGTGTGTTTGTGTGTGTGTGTTATACCCCATACTATCAGTACAGTATATCAGTGTGTGTTATACCCCATACTATTAGTACAGTATATCGGTGTGTGTTATACCCTATACTATCAGTACAGTATATCTGTGTGTGTTATACCCTATACTATCAGTACAGTATATCAGTGTGTGTTATACCCCATACTATCAGTACAGTATATCAGTGTGTGTTATACCCCATACTATCAGTACAGTATATCAGTGTGTGTTATACCCTATGCTATCAGTACAGTATATCAGTGTATGTTATACCCCATACTATCAGTACAGTATATCAGTGTGTGTTATACCCTATACTATCAGTACAGTATATCAGTGTGTGTTATACCCTATACTATCAGTACAGTATAACAGTGTGTGTTATGCCCCATACTATCAGTACAGTATATCGGTGTGTGTTGTACCCCATACTATCAGTACAGTAATCGGTGTGTGTGTGTGTGTGTGTGTGTGTGTGTGTGTGTGTGTGTGTGTGTTATACCCCATACTATCAGTACAGTATATCGGTGTGTGTTATACCCCATACTATCAGTACAGTATATCGGTGTGTGTTATACCCCATACTATCAGTACAGTATATCTGTGTGTGTGTGTGTGTGTGTGTGTTATACCCCATACTATCAGTACAGTATATCGGTGTGTGTTATACCCCCATACTATCAGTACAGTAATCGGTGTGTGTGTGTGTGTGTGTGTGTGTGTGTTATACCCCATACTATCAGTACAGTAATCGGTGTGTGTGTGTGTGTGTGTGTTATACCCCATACTATCAGTACAGTATATCGGTGTGTGTTATACCCCATACTATCAATATAGTGATCGGTGTGTGGGTGTGTGTTATACCCCATACTATCAGTACAGTATATCGATGTGTGTTATACCCAATACTATCAGTACAGTATATTGGTGTGTGTTATACCCCATACTATCAGTACAGTATATCGGGGTGTGTGTGTGTTATACCCCATACTATCAGTACAGTATATCGGTGTGTGTTATACCCCATACTATCAGTACAGTATATTGGTGTGTGTTATACCCCATACTATCAGTACAGTATATCGGTGTGTGTTATACCCCATACTATCAGTACAGTATTTTGGTGTGTGTTATACCCCATACTATCAGTACAGTATATCGGTGTGTGTTATATCCCATACTATCAGTACAGTATATCCGTGTGTGTTATAACCCATACTATCAGTACAGTAATCGGTGTGTGTGTGTGTGTTATACCCCATACTATCAGTACAGTATATCGGTGTGTGTTATACCCCATACTATCAGTACAGTATATCGGTGTGTGTTATACCCCATACTATCAGTACAGTAATCGGTGTGTGTGTGTGTGTGTGTGTGTGTGTGTGTGTTATACCCCATACTATCAGTACAGTATATCGGTGTGTGTTATACCCCATACTATCAGTACATTATATTGGTGTGTGTTATACCCCATACTATCAGTACAGTATATCCGGGTGTGTGTGTGTTATACCCCATACTATCAGTACAGTATATCGGTGTGTTTATACCCCATACTATCAGTACAGTATATCTGTGTGTGTGTGTGTGTGTGTTATACCCCATACTATCAGTACAGTGTATCGGGGTGTGTGTGTGTTATACCCCATACTATCAGTACAGTATATCTGTGTGTGTGTGTGTGTGTGTGTGTGTGTGTGTGTGTGTTATACCCCATACTATCAGTACAGTATATCGGTGTGTGTTATGCCCCATACAATCAGTACAGTATTTCTGTGTGTGTTATACCCCATACTATCAGTACAGTATATCGGGGTGTGTGTGTTATACCCCATACTATCAGTACAGAATATCGGTGTGTGTTATACCCCATACTATCAGTACAGTATATCTGTGTGTGTGTGTGTGTGTGTGTGTGTGTGTGTGTGTTATACCCCATACTATCAGTACAGTATATCTGTTTGTGTGTGTGTGTTATACCCCATACTATCAGTACAGTATATCGGTGTGTGTTATACCCCATACTATCAGTACAGTATATCGGTGTGTGTTATACTCCATACTATCAATATAGTGATCGGTGTGTGGGTGTGTGTTATACCCCATACTATCAGTACAGTATATCGATGTGTGTTATACCCAATACTATCAGTACAGTATATTGGTGTGTGTTATACCCCATACTATCAGTACAGTATATCGGGGTGTGTGTGTGTTATACCCCATACTATCAGTACAGTATATCGGTGTGTGTTATACCCCATACTATCAGTACAGTATATTGGTGTGTGTTATACCCCATACTATCAGTACAGTATATCGGTGTGTGTTATACCCCATACTATCAGTACAGTATATTGGTGTGTGTTATACCCCATACTATCAGTACAGTATATCGGTGTGTGTTATATCCCATACTATCAGTACAGTATATCCGTGTGTGTTATAACCCATACTATCAGTACAGTAATCGGTGTGTGTGTGTGTGTTATACCCCATACTATCAGTACAGTATATCGGTGTGTGTTATACCCCATACTATCAGTACAGTATATCGGGGTGTGTGTGTGTGTTATACCCCATACTATCAGTACAGTATATCGGTGTGTGTTATACCCCATACTATCAGTACAGTATATCGGTGTGTGTTATACCCCATACTATCAGTACAGTAATCGGTGTGTGTGTGTGTGTGTTTGTGTGTGTGTGTTATACCCCATACTATCAGTACAGTATATCGGTGTGTGTTATACCCCATACTATCAGTACATTATATTGGTGTGTGTTATACCCCATACTATCAGTACAGTATATCCGGGTGTGTGTGTGTTATACCCCATACTATCAGTACAGTATATCGGTGTGTTTATACCCCATACTATCAGTACAGTATATCTGTGTGTGTGTGTGTGTGTGTTATACCCCATACTATCAGTACAGTGTATCGGGGTGTGTGTGTGTTATACCCCATACTATCAGTACAGTATATCTGTGTGTGTGTGTGTGTGTGTGTGTGTGTGTGTGTGTGTTATACCCCATACTATCAGTACAGTATATCGGTGTGTGTTATGCCCCATACAATCAGTACAGTATTTCTGTGTGTGTTATACCCCATACTATCAGTACAGTATATCGGGGTGTGTGTGTGTTATACCCCATACTATCAGTACAGAATATCGGTGTGTGTTATACCCCATACTATCAGTACAGTATATCTGTGTGTGTGTGTGTGTGTGTGTGTGTGTGTGTTATACCCCATACTATCAGTACAGTATATCTGTTTGTGTGTGTGTGTTATACCCCATACTATCAGTACAGTATATCGGTGTGTGTTATACCCCATACTATCAGTACAGTATATTGGTGTGTGTTATACCCCATACTATCAGTACAGTATATCGGTGTGTGTTATACCCCATACTATCAGTACAGTATATTGGTGTGTGTTATACCCCATACTATCAGTACAGTATATCGGTGTGTGTTATATCCCATACTATCAGTACAGTATATCGGTGTGTGTTATAACCCATACTATCAGTACAGTAATCGGTGTGTGTGTGTGTGTGTGTTATACCCCATACTATCAGTACAGTATATCGGTGTGTGTTATACCCCATACTATCAGTACAGTATATCGAGGTGTGTGTGTGTGTAATACCCCATACTATCAGTACAGTATATCGGTGTGTGTTATACCCCATACTATCAGTACAGTATATCAGTATGTGTTATACCCCATACTATCAGTACAGTAATCGGTGTGTGTGTGTGTGTGTGTGTGTGTGTTATACCCCATACTATCAGTACAGTATATCGGTGTGTGTTATACCCCATACTATCAGTACAGTATATTGGTGTGTGTTATACCCCATACTATCAGTACAGTATATCGGGGTGTGTGTGTGTTATACCCCATACTATCAGTACAGTATATCGGTGTGTTTATACACCATACTATCAGTACAGTATATCTGTGTGTGTGTGTGTGTGTGTTTTATACCCCATACTATCAGTACAGTGTATCGGGGTGTGTGTGTGTTATACCCCATACTATCAGTACAGTATATCTGTGTGTGTGTGTGTGTGTGTGTGTGTTATACCCCATACTATCAGTACAGTATATCGGTGTGTGTTATACCCCATACAATCAGTACAGTATATCTGTGTGTGTTATACCCCATACTATCAGTACAGTAATCGGTGTGTGTGTGTTTGTGTGTGTTATACCCCATACTATCAGTACAGTATATCGGTGTGTGTTATACCCCATACTATCAGTACAGTAATCGGTGTATGTGTGTTTGTGTGTGTTATACCCCATACTATCAGTACAGTATATCAGTGTGTGTTATACCCCATACTATCTGTAGAGTATATCGGTGTGTGTTATACCCCATACTATCAGTACAGTATATCTGTGTGTGTTATACCCTATACTATCAGTACAGTATATCAGTGTGTGTTATACCCCATACTATCAGTACAGTATATCAGTGTGTGTTATACCCCATACTATCAGTACAGTATATTAGTGTGTGTTATACCCCATACTATCAGTACAGTATATCGGTGTGTGTTATACCCCATACTATCAGTACAGTAATCGGTGTGTGTGTGTTTGTGTGTGTGTGTTATACCCCATACTATCAGTACAGTATATCGGTGTGTGTTATACCCCATACTATCAGTACAGTATATCTGTTTGTGTGTGTGTGTGTGTGTGTGTGTGTGTGTGTGTTATACCCTATACTATCAGTACAGTATATCGGTGTGTTTTATACCCCATACTATCAGTACAGTATATCAGTGTGTGTTATACCCCATACTATCAGTACAGTATATCGGTGTGTGTTATACCCCATACTATCAGTACAGTATATCGGTGTGTGTTGTACCCCATACTATCAGTACAGTAATCAGTGTGTGTGTTTGTGTGTGTGTGTGTGTGTGTTATACCCCATACTATCAGTACAGTATATCGGTGTGTGTTATACCCCATACTATCAGTACAGTATATAGGGGTGTGTGTGTGTGTGTGTGTGTGTGTGTGTGTTATACCCCATACTATCAGTACAGTATATTGGTGTGTGTTATACCCCATACTATCAGTACAGTATATCTGTGTGTGTGTATGTGTTATACCCCATACTATCAGTACAGTAATCGGTGTGTGTGTGTGTGTGTGTTATACCCCATACTATCAGTACAGTATATCGGTGTGTGTTATACCCCATACTATCAGTACAGTATATCTGTGTGTGTGTATGTGTTATACCCCATACTATCAGTACAGTATATCGGTGTGTGTTATACCCCATACTATCTGTACAGTAATCGGTGTGTGTGTGTTATACCCCATACTATCAGTACAGTATATCGGTGTGTGTTATACCCCATACTATCAGTACAGTATATCTGTGTGTGTGTGTGTGTTATATCCCATACTATCAGTACAGTATATCGGTGTGTGTTATACCCCATACTATCAGTACAGTATATCTGTGTGTGTGTGTGTGTTTGTATGTGTGTGTTATACCCCATACTATCAGTACAGTATATCGGGGTGTGTGTGTGTGTGTGTGTGTGTGTTATACCCCATACTATCAGTACAGTGATCGGTGTGTGTTATACCCCATACTATCAGTACAGTATATCTGTCTGTGTGTGTGTGTTATACCCCATACTATCAGTACAGCATATCGGTGTGTGTTATACCCCATACTATCAGTACAGTATATCTGTCTGTGTGTGTGTGTTATACCCCATACTATCAGTACAGTATATCTGTTTGTGTGTGTGTGTGTTATACCCCATACTATCAGTACAGTATATCTGTTTGTGTGTATGTGTGTTATACCCCATACTATCAGTACAGTATATCGGTGTGTGTTATACGCATACTATCAGTACAGTATATTGGTGTGTGTTATACCCCATACTATCAGTACAGTATATTGGTGTGTGTTATACCCCATACTATCCGTACAGTATATCTGTTTGTGTGTGTGTTATACCCCATACTATCAGTGCAGTATATCTGTTTGTGTGTGTGTGTTATACCCCATACTATCAGTACAGTATATCAGTGTGTGTTATACCCATACTATCAGTACAGTATATTGGTGTGTGTTATACCCCATACTATCAGTACAGTATATTGGTGTGTGTTATACCCCATACTATCAGTACAGTATATCGGTGTGTGTTATACACCATACTATCAGTACAGTATATCGGTGTGTGTTATACCCCATACTATCAGTACAGTATATCGGTGTGTGTGTGTGTGTGTGTGTGTGTTATACCCCATACTATCAGTACAGTATATCGGTGTGTTTATACACCATACTATCAGTACAGTATATCTGTGTGTGTGTGTGTGTGTGTGTGTTATACCCAATACTATCAGTACAGTATATCTGTGTGTGTGTGTGTGTGTGTGTGTGTTATACCCCATACTATCAGTACAGTATATCGGTGTGTGTTATACCCCATACAATCAGTACAGTATATCTGTGTGTGTTATACCCCATACTATCAGTACAGTAATCGGTGTGTGTGTGTTTGTGTGTGTTATACCCCATACTATCAGTACAGTATATCGGTGTGTGTTATACCCCATACTATCAGTACAGTAATCGGTGTGTGTGTGTTTGTGTGTGTGTGTTATACCCCATACTATCAGTACAGTATATCGGTGTGTGTTATACCCCATACTATCAGTACAGTAATCGGTGTGTGTGTGTTTGTGTGTGTTATACCCCATACTATCAGTACAGTATATCGGTGTGTGTTATACCCCATACTATCAGTACAGTAATCGGTGTGTGTGTGTTTGTGTGTGTGTGTTATACCCCATACTATCAGTACAGTATATCAGTGTGTGTTATACCCCATACTATTAGTACAGTATATCGGTGTGTGTTATACCCTATACTATCAGTACAGTATATCTGTGTGTGTTATACCCTATACTATCAGTACAGTATATCAGTGTGTGTTATACCCCATACTATCAGTACAGTATATCAGTGTGTGTTATACCCCATACTATCAGTACAGTATATCAGTGTGTGTTATACCCTATGCTATCAGTACAGTATATCAGTGTATGTTATACCCCATACTATCAGTACAGTATATCAGTGTGTGTTATACCCTATACTATCAGTACAGTATATCAGTGTGTGTTATACCCTATACTATCAGTACAGTATAACAGTGTGTGTTATGCCCCATACTATCAGTACAGTATATCGGTGTGTGTTGTACCCCATACTATCAGTACAGTAATCGGTGTGTGTGTGTGTGTGTGTGTGTGTGTGTGTGTGTTATACCCCATACTATCAGTACAGTATATCGGTGTGTGTTATACCCCATACTATCAGTACAGTATATCGGTGTGTGTTATACCCCATACTATCAGTACAGTATATCTGTGTGTGTGTGTGTGTGTGTGTGTTATACCCCATACTATCAGTACAGTATATCGGTGTGTGTTATACCCCCATACTATCAGTACAGTAATCGGTGTGTGTGTGTGTGTGTGTGTGTGTTATACCCCATACTATCAGTACAGTAATCGGTGTGTGTGTGTGTGTGTGTGTTATACCCCATACTATCAGTACAGTATATCGGTGTGTGTTATACCCCATACTATCAATATAGTGATCGGTGTGTGGGTGTGTGTTATACCCCATACTATCAGTACAGTATATCGATGTGTGTTATACCCAATACTATCAGTACAGTATATTGGTGTGTGTTATACCCCATACTATCAGTACAGTATATCGGGGTGTGTGTGTGTTATACCCCATACTATCAGTACAGTATATCGGTGTGTGTTATACCCCATACTATCAGTACAGTATATTGGTGTGTGTTATACCCCATACTATCAGTACAGTATATCGGTGTGTGTTATACCCCATACTATCAGTACAGTATATTGGTGTGTGTTATACCCCATACTATCAGTACAGTATATCGGTGTGTGTTATATCCCATACTATCAGTACAGTATATCCGTGTGTGTTATAACCCATACTATCAGTACAGTAATCGGTGTGTGTGTGTGTGTTATACCCCATACTATCAGTACAGTATATCGGTGTGTGTTATACCCCATACTATCAGTACAGTATATCGGTGTGTGTTATACCCCATACTATCAGTACAGTAATCGGTGTGTGTGTGTTTGTGTGTGTTATACCCCATACTATCAGTACAGTATATCGGTGTGTGTTATACCCCATACTATCAGTACAGTAATCGGTGTGTGTGTGTTTGTGTGTGTGTGTTATACCCCATACTATCAGTACAGTATATCAGTGTGTGTTATACCCCATACTATTAGTACAGTATATCGGTGTGTGTTATACCCTATACTATCAGTACAGTATATCTGTGTGTGTTATACCCTATACTATCAGTACAGTATATCAGTGTGTGTTATACCCCATACTATCAGTACAGTATATCAGTGTGTGTTATACCCCATACTATCAGTACAGTATATCAGTGTGTGTTATACCCTATGCTATCAGTACAGTATATCAGTGTATGTTATACCCCATACTATCAGTACAGTATATCAGTGTGTGTTATACCCTATACTATCAGTACAGTATATCAGTGTGTGTTATACCCTATACTATCAGTACAGTATAACAGTGTGTGTTATGCCCCATACTATCAGTACAGTATATCGGTGTGTGTTGTACCCCATACTATCAGTACAGTAATCGGTGTGTGTGTGTGTGTGTGTGTGTGTGTGTGTGTGTGTGTGTGTGTTATACCCCATACTATCAGTACAGTATATCGGTGTGTGTTATACCCCATACTATCAGTACAGTATATCGGTGTGTGTTATACCCCATACTATCAGTACAGTATATCTGTGTGTGTGTGTGTGTGTGTGTGTTATACCCCATACTATCAGTACAGTATATCGGTGTGTGTTATACCCCCATACTATCAGTACAGTAATCGGTGTGTGTGTGTGTGTGTGTGTGTGTGTTATACCCCATACTATCAGTACAGTAATCGGTGTGTGTGTGTGTGTGTGTGTTATACCCCATACTATCAGTACAGTATATCGGTGTGTGTTATACCCCATACTATCAATATAGTGATCGGTGTGTGGGTGTGTGTTATACCCCATACTATCAGTACAGTATATCGATGTGTGTTATACCCAATACTATCAGTACAGTATATTGGTGTGTGTTATACCCCATACTATCAGTACAGTATATCGGGGTGTGTGTGTGTTATACCCCATACTATCAGTACAGTATATCGGTGTGTGTTATACCCCATACTATCAGTACAGTATATTGGTGTGTGTTATACCCCATACTATCAGTACAGTATATCGGTGTGTGTTATACCCCATACTATCAGTACAGTATTTTGGTGTGTGTTATACCCCATACTATCAGTACAGTATATCGGTGTGTGTTATATCCCATACTATCAGTACAGTATATCCGTGTGTGTTATAACCCATACTATCAGTACAGTAATCGGTGTGTGTGTGTGTGTTATACCCCATACTATCAGTACAGTATATCGGTGTGTGTTATACCCCATACTATCAGTACAGTATATCGGTGTGTGTTATACCCCATACTATCAGTACAGTAATCGGTGTGTGTGTGTGTGTGTGTGTGTGTGTGTGTGTTATACCCCATACTATCAGTACAGTATATCGGTGTGTGTTATACCCCATACTATCAGTACATTATATTGGTGTGTGTTATACCCCATACTATCAGTACAGTATATCCGGGTGTGTGTGTGTTATACCCCATACTATCAGTACAGTATATCGGTGTGTTTATACCCCATACTATCAGTACAGTATATCTGTGTGTGTGTGTGTGTGTGTTATACCCCATACTATCAGTACAGTGTATCGGGGTGTGTGTGTGTTATACCCCATACTATCAGTACAGTATATCTGTGTGTGTGTGTGTGTGTGTGTGTGTGTGTGTGTGTGTGTTATACCCCATACTATCAGTACAGTATATCGGTGTGTGTTATGCCCCATACAATCAGTACAGTATTTCTGTGTGTGTTATACCCCATACTATCAGTACAGTATATCGGGGTGTGTGTGTTATACCCCATACTATCAGTACAGAATATCGGTGTGTGTTATACCCCATACTATCAGTACAGTATATCTGTGTGTGTGTGTGTGTGTGTGTGTGTGTGTGTGTGTTATACCCCATACTATCAGTACAGTATATCTGTTTGTGTGTGTGTGTTATACCCCATACTATCAGTACAGTATATCGGTGTGTGTTATACCCCATACTATCAGTACAGTATATCGGTGTGTGTTATACTCCATACTATCAATATAGTGATCGGTGTGTGGGTGTGTGTTATACCCCATACTATCAGTACAGTATATCGATGTGTGTTATACCCAATACTATCAGTACAGTATATTGGTGTGTGTTATACCCCATACTATCAGTACAGTATATCGGGGTGTGTGTGTGTTATACCCCATACTATCAGTACAGTATATCGGTGTGTGTTATACCCCATACTATCAGTACAGTATATTGGTGTGTGTTATACCCCATACTATCAGTACAGTATATCGGTGTGTGTTATACCCCATACTATCAGTACAGTATATTGGTGTGTGTTATACCCCATACTATCAGTACAGTATATCGGTGTGTGTTATATCCCATACTATCAGTACAGTATATCCGTGTGTGTTATAACCCATACTATCAGTACAGTAATCGGTGTGTGTGTGTGTGTTATACCCCATACTATCAGTACAGTATATCGGTGTGTGTTATACCCCATACTATCAGTACAGTATATCGGGGTGTGTGTGTGTGTTATACCCCATACTATCAGTACAGTATATCGGTGTGTGTTATACCCCATACTATCAGTACAGTATATCGGTGTGTGTTATACCCCATACTATCAGTACAGTAATCGGTGTGTGTGTGTGTGTGTTTGTGTGTGTGTGTTATACCCCATACTATCAGTACAGTATATCGGTGTGTGTTATACCCCATACTATCAGTACATTATATTGGTGTGTGTTATACCCCATACTATCAGTACAGTATATCCGGGTGTGTGTGTGTTATACCCCATACTATCAGTACAGTATATCGGTGTGTTTATACCCCATACTATCAGTACAGTATATCTGTGTGTGTGTGTGTGTGTGTTATACCCCATACTATCAGTACAGTGTATCGGGGTGTGTGTGTGTTATACCCCATACTATCAGTACAGTATATCTGTGTGTGTGTGTGTGTGTGTGTGTGTGTGTGTGTGTGTTATACCCCATACTATCAGTACAGTATATCGGTGTGTGTTATGCCCCATACAATCAGTACAGTATTTCTGTGTGTGTTATACCCCATACAATCAGTACAGTATATCGGGGTGTGTGTGTGTTATACCCCATACTATCAGTACAGAATATCGGTGTGTGTTATACCCCATACTATCAGTACAGTATATCTGTGTGTGTGTGTGTGTGTGTGTGTGTGTGTGTTATACCCCATACTATCAGTACAGTATATCTGTTTGTGTGTGTGTGTTATACCCCATACTATCAGTACAGTATATCGGTGTGTGTTATACCCCATACTATCAGTACAGTATATTGGTGTGTGTTATACCCCATACTATCAGTACAGTATATCGGTGTGTGTTATACCCCATACTATCAGTACAGTATATTGGTGTGTGTTATACCCCATACTATCAGTACAGTATATCGGTGTGTGTTATATCCCATACTATCAGTACAGTATATCGGTGTGTGTTATAACCCATACTATCAGTACAGTAATCGGTGTGTGTGTGTGTGTGTGTTATACCCCATACTATCAGTACAGTATATCGGTGTGTGTTATACCCCATACTATCAGTACAGTATATCGAGGTGTGTGTGTGTGTAATACCCCATACTATCAGTACAGTATATCGGTGTGTGTTATACCCCATACTATCAGTACAGTATATCGGTATGTGTTATACCCCATACTATCAGTACAGTAATCGGTGTGTGTGTGTGTGTGTGTGTGTGTGTTATACCCCATACTATCAGTACAGTATATCGGTGTGTGTTATACCCCATACTATCAGTACAGTATATTGGTGTGTGTTATACCCCATACTATCAGTACAGTATATCGGGGTGTGTGTGTGTTATACCCCATACTATCAGTACAGTATATCGGTGTGTTTATACACCATACTATCAGTACAGTATATCTGTGTGTGTGTGTGTGTGTGTTTTATACCCCATACTATCAGTACAGTGTATCGGGGTGTGTGTGTGTTATACCCCATACTATCAGTACAGTATATCTGTGTGTGTGTGTGTGTGTGTGTGTGTTATACCCCATACTATCAGTACAGTATATCGGTGTGTGTTATACCCCATACAATCAGTACAGTATATCTGTGTGTGTTATACCCCATACTATCAGTACAGTAATCGGTGTGTGTGTGTTTGTGTGTGTTATACCCCATACAATCAGTACAGTATATCGGTGTGTGTTATACCCCATACTATCAGTACAGTAATCGGTGTATGTGTGTTTGTGTGTGTTATACCCCATACTATCAGTACAGTATATCGGTGTGTGTTATACCCCATACTATCAGTACAGTAATCGGTGTGTGTGTGTTTGTGTGTGTTATACCCCATACTATCAGTACAGTATAACGGTGTGTGTTATACCCCATACTATCAGTACAGTAATCGGTGTGTGTGTGTTTGTGTGTGTGTGTTATACCCCATACTATCAGTACAGTATATCAGTGTGTGTTATACCCCATACTATTAGTACAGTATATCGGTGTGTGTTATACCCTATACTATCAGTACAGTATATCTGTGTGTGTTATACCCTATACTATCAGTACAGTATATCAGTGTGTGTTATACCCCATACTATCAGTACAGTATATCAGTGTGTGTTATACCCCATACTATCAGTACAGTATATCAGTGTGTGTTATACCCTATGCTATCAGTACAGTATATCAGTGTATGTTATACCCCATACTATCAGTACAGTATATCAGTGTGTGTTATACCCTATACTATCAGTACAGTATATCAGTGTGTGTTATACCCTATACTATCAGTACAGTATAACAGTGTGTGTTATGCCCCATACTATCAGTACAGTATATCGGTGTGTGTTGTACCCCATACTATCAGTACAGTAATCGGTGTGTGTGTGTGTGTGTGTGTGTGTGTGTGTGTGTGTGTGTGTGTTATACCCCATACTATCAGTACAGTATATCGGTGTGTGTTATACCCCATACTATCAGTACAGTATATCGGTGTGTGTTATACCCCATACTATCAGTACAGTATATCTGTGTGTGTGTGTGTGTGTGTGTGTTATACCCCATACTATCAGTACAGTATATCGGTGTGTGTTATACCCCCATACTATCAGTACAGTAATCGGTGTGTGTGTGTGTGTGTGTGTGTGTTATACCCCATACTATCAGTACAGTAATCGGTATGTGTGTGTGTGTGTGTGTTATACCCCATACTATCAGTACAGTATATCGGTGTGTGTTATACCCCATACTATCAATATAGTGATCGGTGTGTGGGTGTGTGTTATACCCCATACTATCAGTACAGTATATCGATGTGTGTTATACCCAATACTATCAGTACAGTATATTGGTGTGTGTTATACCCCATACTATCAGTACAGTATATCGGGGTGTGTGTGTGTTATACCCCATACTATCAGTACAGTATATCGGTGTGTGTTATACCCCATACTATCAGTACAGTATATTGGTGTGTGTTATACCCCATACTATCAGTACAGTATATCGGTGTGTGTTATACCCCATACTATCAGTACAGTATTTTGGTGTGTGTTATACCCCATACTATCAGTACAGTATATCGGTGTGTGTTATATCCCATACTATCAGTACAGTATATCCGTGTGTGTTATAACCCATACTATCAGTACAGTAATCGGTGTGTGTGTGTGTGTTATACCCCATACTATCAGTACAGTATATCGGTGTGTGTTATACCCCATACTATCAGTACAGTATATCGGTGTGTGTTATACCCCATACTATCAGTACAGTAATCGGTGTGTGTGTGTGTGTGTGTGTGTGTGTGTGTTATACCCCATACTATCAGTACAGTATATCGGTGTGTGTTATACCCCATACTATCAGTACATTATATTGGTGTGTGTTATACCCCATACTATCAGTACAGTATATCCGGGTGTGTGTGTGTTATACCCCATACTATCAGTACAGTATATCGGTGTGTTTATACCCCATACTATCAGTACAGTATATCTGTGTGTGTGTGTGTGTGTGTTATACCCCATACTATCAGTACAGTGTATCGGGGTGTGTGTGTGTTATACCCCATACTATCAGTACAGTATATCTGTGTGTGTGTGTGTGTGTGTGTGTGTGTGTGTGTTATACCCCATACTATCAGTACAGTATATCGGTGTGTGTTATGCCCCATACAATCAGTACAGTATTTCTGTGTGTGTTATACCCCATACTATCAGTACAGTATATCGGGGTGTGTGTGTTATACCCCATACTATCAGTACAGAATATCGGTGTGTGTTATACCCCATACTATCAGTACAGTATATCTGTGTGTGTGTGTGTGTGTGTGTGTGTGTTATACCCCATACTATCAGTACAGTATATCTGTTTGTGTGTGTGTGTTATACCCCATACTATCAGTACAGTATATCGGTGTGTGTTATACCCCATACTATCAGTACAGTATATCGGTGTGTGTTATACTCCATACTATCAATATAGTGATCGGTGTGTGGGTGTGTGTTATACCCCATACTATCAGTACAGTATATCGATGTGTGTTATACCCAATACTATCAGTACAGTATATTGGTGTGTGTTATACCCCATACTATCAGTACAGTATATCGGGGTGTGTGTGTGTTATACCCCATACTATCAGTACAGTATATCGGTGTGTGTTATACCCCATACTATCAGTACAGTATATTGGTGTGTGTTATACCCCATACTATCAGTACAGTATATCGGTGTGTGTTATACCCCATACTATCAGTACAGTATATTGGTGTGTGTTATACCCCATACTATCAGTACAGTATATCGGTGTGTGTTATATCCCATACTATCAGTACAGTATATCCGTGTGTGTTATAACCCATACTATCAGTACAGTAATCGGTGTGTGTGTGTGTGTTATACCCCATACTATCAGTACAGTATATCGGTGTGTGTTATACCCCATACTATCAGTACAGTATATCGGGGTGTGTGTGTGTGTTATACCCCATACTATCAGTACAGTATATCGGTGTGTGTTATACCCCATACTATCAGTACAGTATATCGGTGTGTGTTATACCCCATACTATCAGTACAGTAATCGGTGTGTGTGTGTGTGTGTTTGTGTGTGTGTGTTATACCCCATACTATCAGTACAGTATATCGGTGTGTGTTATACCCCATACTATCAGTACATTATATTGGTGTGTGTTATACCCCATACTATCAGTACCGTATATCCGGGTGTGTGTGTGTTATACCCCATACTATCAGTACAGTATATCGGTGTGTTTATACCCCATACTATCAGTACAGTATATCTGTGTGTGTGTGTGTGTGTGTTATACCCCATACTATCAGTACAGTGTATCGGGGTGTGTGTGTGTTATACCCCATACTATCAGTACAGTATATCTGTGTGTGTGTGTGTGTGTGTGTGTGTGTGTGTGTGTGTGTGTGTTATACCCCATACTATCAGTACAGTATATCGGTGTGTGTTATGCCCCATACAATCAGTACAGTATTTCTGTGTGTGTTATACCCCATACTATCAGTACAGTATATCGGGGTGTGTGTGTGTTATACCCCATACTATCAGTACAGAATATCGGTGTGTGTTATACCCCATACTATCAGTACAGTATATCTGTGTGTGTGTGTGTGTGTGTGTGTGTTATACCCCATACTATCAGTACAGTATATCTGTTTGTGTGTGTGTGTTATACCCCATACTATCAGTACAGTATATCGGTGTTTGTTATACCCCATACTATCAGTACAGTATATTGGTGTGTGTTATACCCCATACTATCAGTACAGTATATCGGTGTGTGTTATACCCCATACTATCAGTACAGTATATTGGTGTGTGTTATACCCCATACTATCAGTACAGTATATCGGTGTGTGTTATATCCCATACTATCAGTACAGTATATCGGTGTGTGTTATAACCCATACTATCAGTACAGTAATCGGTGTGTGTGTGTGTGTGTGTTATACCCCATACTATCAGTACAGTATATCGGTGTGTGTTATACCCCATACTATCAGTACAGTATATCGAGGTGTGTGTGTGTGTAATACCCCATACTATCAGTACAGTATATCGGTGTGTGTTATACCCCATACTATCAGTACAGTATATCGGTATGTGTTATACCCCATACTATCAGTACAGTAATCGGTGTGTGTGTGTGTGTGTGTGTGTGTGTGTTATACCCCATACTATCAGTACAGTATATCGGTGTGTGTTATACCCCATACTATCAGTACAGTATATTGGTGTGTGTTATACCCCATACTATCAGTACAGTATATCGGGGTGTGTGTGTGTTATACCCCATACTATCAGTACAGTATATCGGTGTGTTTATACACCATACTATCAGTACAGTATATCTGTGTGTGTGTGTGTGTGTGTTTTATACCCCATACTATCAGTACAGTGTATCGGGGTGTGTGTGTGTTATACCCCATACTATCAGTACAGTATATCTGTGTGTGTGTGTGTGTGTGTGTGTGTGTTATACCCCATACTATCAGTACAGTATATCGGTGTGTGTTATACCCCATACAATCAGTACAGTATATCTGTGTGTGTTATACCCCATACTATCAGTACAGTAATCGGTGTGTGTGTGTTTGTGTGTGTTATACCCCATACTATCAGTACAGTATATCGGTGTGTGTTATACCCCATACTATCAGTACAGTAATCGGTGTATGTGTGTTTGTGTGTGTTATACCCCATACTATCAGTACAGTATATCGGTGTGTGTTATACCCCATACTATCAGTACAGTAATCGGTGTGTGTGTGTTTGTGTGTGTTATACCCCATACTATCAGTACAGTATAACGGTGTGTGTTATACCCCATACTATCAGTACAGTAATCGGTGTGTGTGTGTTTGTGTGTGTGTGTTATACCCCATACTATCAGTACAGTATATCAGTGTTTATTATACCCCATACTATTAGTACAGTATATCGGTGTGTGTTATACCCTATACTATCAGTACAGTATATCTGTGTGTGTTATACCCTATACTATCAGTACAGTATATCAGTGTGTGTTATACCCCATACTATCAGTACAGTATATCAGTGTGTGTTATACCCCATACTATCAGTACAGTATATCAGTGTGTGTTATACCCTATACTATCAGTACAGTATATCAGTGTATGTTATACCCCATACTATCAGTACAGTATATCAGTGTGTGTTATACCCTATACTATCAGTACAGTATATCAGTGTGTGTTATACCCTATACTATCAGTACAGTATAACAGTGTGTGTTATGCCCCATACTATCAGTACAGTATATCGGTGTGTGTTGTACCCCATACTATCAGTACAGTAATCGGTGTGTGTGTGTGTGTGTGTGTGTGTGTGTGTGTGTGTTATACCCCATACTATCAGTACAGTATATCGGTGTGTGTTATACCCCATACTATCAGTACAGTATATCGGTTTGTGTTATACCCCATACTATCAGTACAGTATATCTGTGTGTGTGTGTGTGTGTGTGTGTGTTATACCCCATACTATCAGTACAGTATATCGGTGTGTGTTATACCCCCATACTATCAGTACAGTAATCGGTGTGTGTGTGTGTGTGTGTGTGTGTTATACCCCATACTATCAGTACAGTAATCGGTGTGTGTGTGTGTGTGTGTGTTATACCCCATACTATCAGTACAGTATATCGGTGTGTGTTATACCCCATACTATCAGTATAGTGATCGGTGTGTGGGTGTGTGTTATACCCCATACTATCAGTACAGTATATCGATGTGTGTTATACCCAATACTATCAGTACAGTATATTGGTGTGTGTTATACCCCATACTATCAGTACAGTATATCAGGGTGTGTGTGTGTTATACCCCATACTATCAGTACAGTATATCGGTGTGTTTATACCCCATACTATCAGTACAGTATATCTGTGTGTGTGTGTGTGTGTGTTATACCCCATACTATCAGTACAGTGTATCGGGGTGTGTGTGTGTTATACCCCATACTATCAGTACAGTATATCTGTGTGTGTGTGTGTGTGTGTGTGTGTGTGTGTGTGTGTGTGTTATACCCCATACTATCAGTACAGTATATCGGTGTGTGTTATGCCCCATACAATCAGTACAGTATTTCTGTGTGTGTTATACCCCATACTATCAGTACAGTATATCGGGGTGTGTGTGTGTTATACCCCATACTATCAGTACAGAATATCGGTGTGTGTTATACCCCATACTATCAGTACAGTATATCTGTGTGTGTGTGTGTGTGTGTGTGTGTGTTATACCCCATACTATCAGTACAGTATATCTGTTTGTGTGTGTGTGTTATACCCCATACTATCAGTACAGTATATCGGTGTGTGTTATACCCCATACTATCAGTACAGTATATTGGTGTGTGTTATACCCCATACTATCAGTACAGTATATCGGTGTGTGTTATACCCCATACTATCAGTACAGTATATTGGTGTGTGTTATACCCCATACTATCAGTACAGTATATCGGTGTGTGTTATATCCCATACTATCAGTACAGTATATCGGTGTGTGTTATAACCCATACTATCAGTACAGTAATCGGTGTGTGTGTGTGTGTGTGTTATACCCCATACTATCAGTACAGTATATCGGTGTGTGTTATACCCCATACTATCAGTACAGTATATCGAGGTGTGTGTGTGTGTAATACCCCATACTATCAGTACAGTATATCGGTGTGTGTTATACCCCATACTATCAGTACAGTATATCGGTATGTGTTATACCCCATACTATCAGTACAGTAATCGGTGTGTGTGTGTGTGTGTGTGTGTGTGTGTTATACCCCATACTATCAGTACAGTATATCGGTGTGTGTTATACCCCATACTATCAGTACAGTATATTGGTGTGTGTTATACCCCATACTATCAGTACAGTATATCGGGGTGTGTGTGTGTTATACCCCATACTATCAGTACAGTATATCGGTGTGTTTATACACCATACTATCAGTACAGTATATCTGTGTGTGTGTGTGTGTGTGTTTTATACCCCATACTATCAGTACAGTGTATCGGGGTGTGTGTGTGTTATACCCCATACTATCAGTACAGTATATCTGTGTGTGTGTGTGTGTGTGTGTGTGTTATACCCCATACTATCAGTACAGTATATCGGTGTGTGTTATACCCCATACAATCAGTACAGTATATCTGTGTGTGTTATACCCCATACTATCAGTACAGTAATCGGTGTGTGTGTGTTTGTGTGTGTTATACCCCATACTATCAGTACAGTATATCGGTGTGTGTTATACCCCATACTATCAGTACAGTAATCGGTGTGTGTGTGTTTGTGTGTGTTATACCCCATACTATCAGTACAGTATATCGGTGTGTGTTATACCCCATACTATCAGTACAGTAATCGGTGTGTGTGTGTTTGTGTGTGTTATACCCCATACTATCAGTACAGTATAACGGTGTGTGTTATACCCCATACTATCAGTACAGTAATCGGTGTGTGTGTGTTTGTGTGTGTGTGTTATACCCCATACTATCAGTACAGTATATCAGTGTGTGTTATACCCCATACTATTAGTACAGTATATCGGTGTGTGTTATACCCTATACTATCAGTACAGTATATCTGTGTGTGTTATACCCTATACTATCAGTACAGTATATCAGTGTGTGTTATACCCCATACTATCAGTACAGTATATCAGTGTGTGTTATACCCCATACTATCAGTACAGTATATCAGTGTGTGTTATACCCTATACTATCAGTACAGTATATCAGTGTATGTTATACCCCATACTATCAGTACAGTATATCAGTGTGTGTTATACCCTATACTATCAGTACAGTATATCAGTGTGTGTTATACCCCATACTATCAGTACAGTATATCGGTGTGTGTTGTACCCCATACTATCAGTACAGTAATCGGTGTGTGTGTGTGTGTGTGTGTGTGTGTGTTATACCCCATACTATCAGTACAGTATATCGGTGTGTGTTATACCCCATACTATCAGTACAGTATATCGGTGTGTGTTATACCCCATACTATCAGTACAGTATATCTGTGTGTGTGTGTGTGTGTGTGTGTGTTATACCCCATACTATCAGTACAGTATATCGGTGTGTGTTATACCCCCATACTATCAGTACAGTAATCGGTGTGTGTGTGTGTGAGTGTGTGTGTTATACCCCATACTATCAGTACAGTAATCGGTGTGTGTGTGTGTGTGTGTGTTATACCCCATACTATCAGTACAGTATATCGGTGTGTGTTATACCCCATACTATCAGTATAGTGATCGGTGTGTGGGTGTGTGTTATACCCCATACTATCAGTACAGTATATCGATGTGTGTTATACCCAATACTATCAGTACAGTATATTGGTGTGTGTTATACCCCATACTATCAGTACAGTATATCAGGGTGTGTGTGTGTTATACCCCATACTATCAGTACAGTATATCGGTGTGTGTTATACCCCATACTATCAGTACAGTATATCTGTGTGTGTGTGTGTGTGTGTGTGTGTGTGTTATACCCCATACTATCAGTACAGTATATCGGTGTGTGTTAT
Organism: Moxostoma hubbsi; assembly: GCA_032164185.1. Taxonomy (NCBI): domain Eukaryota; kingdom Metazoa; phylum Chordata; class Actinopteri; order Cypriniformes; family Catostomidae; genus Moxostoma; species Moxostoma hubbsi. Next base: position 155,205 of record JAVLUX010000038.1, on the reverse strand, counting down.
ACCCCATACTATCAGTACAGTATATTGGTGTGTGTTATACCCCATACTATCAGTACAGTATATCGGTGTGTGTTATACCCCATACTATCAGTACAGTATATTGGTGTGTGTTATACCCCATACTATCAGTACAGTATATCGGGGTGTGTGTTATATCCCATACTATCAGTACAGTATATCGGTGTGTGTTATAACTCATACTATCAGTACAGTAATCGGTGTGTGTGTGTGTGTGTGTTATACCCCATACTATCAGTACAGTATATCGGTGTGTGTTATACCCCATACTATCAGTACAGTATATCGAGGTGTGTGTGTGTGTTATACCCCATACTATCAGTACAGTATATCGGTGTGTGTTATACCCCATACTATCAGTACAGTATATCGGTATGTGTTATACCCCATACTATCAGTACAGTAATCGGTGTGTGTGTGTGTGTGTGTTATACCCCATACTATCAGTACAGTATATCGGTGTGTGTTATACCCCATACTATCAGTACAGTATATTGGTGTGTGTTATACCCCATACTATCAGTACAGTATATCGGGGTGTGTGTGTGTTATACCCCATACTATCAGTACAGTATATCGGTGTGTTTATACCCCATACTATCAGTACAGTATATCTGTGTGTGTGTGTGTGTGTGTGTGTGTGTGTGTTATACCCCATACTATCAGTACAGTGTATCGGGGTGTGTGTGTGTTATACCCCATACTATCAGTACAGTATATCTGTGTGTGTGTGTGTGTGTGTGTGTTATACCCCATACTATCAGTACAGTATATCGGTGTGTGTTATACCCCATACAATCAGTACAGTATATCTGTGTGTGTTATACCCCATACTATCAGTACAGTATATCGGTGTGTGTTATACCCCATACTATCAGTACAGTAATCGGTGTGTGTGTGTTTGTGTGTGTGTGTTATACCCCATACTATCAGTACAGTATATCGGTGTGTGTTATACCCCATACTATCAGTACAGTAATCGGTGTGTGTGTGTTTGTGTGTGTTATACCCCATACAATCAGTACAGTATATCGGTGTGTGTTATACCCCATACTATCAGTACAGTAATCGGTGTGTGTGTGTTTGTGTGTGTGTGTTATACCCCATACTATCAGTACAGTATATCAGTGTGTGTTATACCCCATACTATTAGTACAGTATATCGGTGTGTGTTATACCCTATACTATCAGTACAGTATATCTGTGTGTGTTATACCCTATACTATCAGTACAGTATATCAGTGTGTGTTATACCCCATACTATCAGTACAGTATATCAGTGTGTGTTATACCCCATTCTATCAGTACAGTATATCAGTGTGTGTTATACCCTATACTATCAGTACAGTATATCAGTGTATGTTATACCCCATACTATCAGTACAGTATATCAGTGTGTGTTATACCCTATACTATCAGTACAGTATATCAGTGTGTGTTATACCCTATACTATCAGTACAGTATAACAGTGTGTGTTATGCCCCATACTATCAGTACAGTATATCGGTGTGTGTTGTACCCCATACTATCAGTACAGTAATCGGTGTGTGTGTGTGTGTGTGTATGTGTGTGTGTGTGTGTTATACCCCATACTATCAGTACAGTATATCGGTGTGTGTTATACCCCATACTATCAGTACAGTATATCTGTGTGTGTGTGTGTGTGTGTGTGTTATACCCCATACTATCAGTACAGTATATCGGTGTGTGTTATACCCCCATACTATCAGTACAGTAATCGGTGTGTGTGTGTGTGTGTGTGTGTGTTATACCCCATACTATCAGTACAGTAATCGGTGTGTGTGTGTGTGTGTGTGTGTGTTATACCCCATACTATCAGTACAGTATATCGATGTGTGTTATACCCAATACTATCAGTACAGTATATTGGTGTGTGTTATACCCCATACTATCAGTACAGTATATCTGTGTGTGTGTGTGTGTGTGTGTGTGTGTGTGTGTTATACCCCATATTATCAGTACAGTATATCGGTGTGTGTTATGCCCCATACAATCAGTACAGTATTTCTGTGTGTGTTATACCCCATACTATCAGTACAGTATATCGATGTGTGTTATACCCAATACTATCAGTACAGTATATTGGTGTGTGTTATACCCCATACTATCAGTACAGTATATCGGGGTGTGTGTGTGTTATACCCCATACTATCAGTACAGTATATCGGTGTGTGTTATACCCCATACTATCAGTACAGTATATCTGTGTGTGTGTGTGTGTGTGTGTGTGTGTGTGTTATACCCCATACTATCAGTACAGTATATCTGTTTGTGTGTGTGTGTTATACCCCATACTATCAGTACAGTATATCGGTGTGTGTTATACCCCATACTATCAGTACAGTGTATCGGGGTGTGTGTGTGTTATACCCCATACTATCAGTACAGTATATCTGTGTGTGTGTGTGTGTGTGTGTGTGTGTGTGTGTGTGTTATATCCCATACTATCAGTACATTATATCGGTGTGTGTTATGCCCCATACAATCAGTACAGTATTTCTGTGTGTGTTATACCCCATACTATCAGTACAGTATATCGATGTGTGTTATACCCAATACTATCAGTACAGTATATTGGTGTGTGTTATACCCCATACTATCAGTACAGTATATCGGGGTGTGTGTGTGTTATACCCCATACTATCAGTACAGTATATCGGTGTGTGTTATACCCCATACTATCAGTACAGTATATCTGTGTGTGTGTGTGTGTTTGTGTGTGTGTGTGTTATACCCCATACTATCAGTACAGTATATCTGTTTGTGTGTGTGTGTTATACCCCATACTATCAGTACAGTATATCGGTGTGTGTTATACCCCATACTTTCAATACAGTATATTGGTGTGTGTTATACCCCATACTATCAGTACAGTATATCGGTGTGTGTTATACCCCATACTATCAGTACAGTATATTGGTGTGTGTTATACCCCATACTATCAGTACAGTATATCGGTGTGTGTTATACCCCATACTATCAGTACAGTATATTGGTGTGTGTTATAACCCATACTATCAGTACAGTAATCGGTGTGTGTGTGTGTGTGTGTGTTATACCCCATACTATCAGTACAGTATATCGGTGTGTGTTATACCCCATACTATCAGTACAGTATATCGAGGTGTGTGTGTGTGTTATACCCCATACTATCAGTACAGTATATCGGTGTGTGTTATACCCCATACTATCAGTACAGTATATCGGTATGTGTTATACCCCATACTATCAGTACAGTAATCGGTGTGTGTGTGTGTGTGTGTGTGTGTGTGTGTGTTATACCCCATACTATCAGTACAGTATATCGGTGTGTGTTATACCCCAAACTATCAGTACAGTATATTGGTGTGTGTTATACCCCATACTATCAGTACAGTATATCGGGGTGTGTGTGTGTTATACCCCATACTATCAGTACAGTATATCGGTGTGTTTATACACCATACTATCAGTACAGTATATCTGTGTGTGTGTGTGTGTGTGTGTTTTACCCCATACTATCAGTACAGTGTATCGGGGTGTGTGTGTGTTATACCCCATACTATCAGTACAGTATATCTGTGTGTGTGTGTGTGTGTGTGTGTGTGTGTTATACCCCATACTATCAGTACAGTATATCGGTGTGTGTTATACCCCATACTATCAGTACAGTAATCGGTGTGTGTGTGTTTGTGTGTGTTATACCCCATACTATCAGTACAGTATATCGGTGTGTGTTATACCCCATACTATCAGTACAGTAATCGGTGTGTGTGTGTTTGTGTGTGTGTGTTATACCCCATACTATCAGTACAGTATATCGGTGTGTGTTATACCCCATACTATCAGTACAGTATATCTGTTTGTGTGTGTGTGTGTGTGTGTGTGTGTGTGTGTGTGTTATACCCTATACTATCAGTACAGTATATCGGTGTGTTTTATACCCCATACTATCAGTACAGTATATCAGTGTGTGTTATACCCCATACTATCAGTACAGTATATCGGTGTGTGTTATACCCCATACTATCAGTACAGTATATCGGTGTGTGTTGTACCCCATACTATCAGTACAGTAATCAGTGTGTGTGTTTGTGTGTGTGTGTGTTATACCCCATACTATCAGTACAGTATATCGGTGTGTGTTATACCCCATACTATCAGTACAGTATATAGGGGGGTGTGTGTGTGTTTGTGTGTGTGTGTGTGTTATACCCCATACTATCAGTACAGTATATTGGTGTGTGTTATACCCCATACTATCAGTACAATATATCTGTGTGTGTGTATGTGTTATACCCCATACTATCAGTACAGTATATCAGTGTGTGTTATACCCCATACTATCAGTACAGTAATCGGTGTGTGTGTGTGTGTGTGTTATACCCCATACTATCAGTACAGTATATCGGTGTGTGTTATACCCCATACTATCAGTACAGTATATCTGTGTGTGTGTATGTGTTATACCCCATACTATCAGTACAGTATATCGGTGTGTGTTATACCCCATACTATCAGTACAGTAATCGGTGTGTGTGTGTTATACCCCATACTATCAGTACAGTATATCGGTGTGTGTTATACCCCATAATATCAGTACAGTATATCTGTGTGTGTGTGTGTGTTATACCCCATACTATCAGTACAGTATATCGGTGTGTGTTATACCCCATACTATCAGTACAGTATATCTGTGTGTGTGTGTGTGTTTGTATGTGTGTGTGTTATACCCCATACTATCAGTACAGTATATCGGGGTGTGTGTGTGTGTGTGTGTGTGTTATACCCCATACTATCAGTACAGTGATCGGTGTGTGTTATACCCCATACTATCAGTACAGTATATCAGTGTGTGTTATACCCCATACTATCAGTACAGTAATCGGTGTGTGTGTGTGTGTGTGTGTTATACCCCATACTATCAGTACAGTATATCGGTGTGTGTTATACCCCATACTATCAGTACAGTATATCTGTGTGTGTGTATGTGTTATACCCCATACTATCAGTACAGTATATCGGTGTGTGTTATACCCCATACTATCAGTACAGTAATCGGTGTGTGTGTGTTATACCCCATACTATCAGTACAGTATATCGGTGTGTGTTATACCCCATAATATCAGTACAGTATATCTGTGTGTGTGTGTGTGTTATACCCCATACTATCAGTACAGTATATCGGTGTGTGTTATACCCCATACTATCAGTACAGTATATCTGTGTGTGTGTGTGTGTTTGTATGTGTGTGTGTTATACCCCATACTATCAGTACAGTATATCGGGGTGTGTGTGTGTGTGTGTGTGTGTTATACCCCATACTATCAGTACAGTGATCGGTGTGTGTTATACCCCATACTATCAGTACAGTATATCTGTCTGTGTGTGTGTGTTATACCCCATACTATCAGTACAGCATATCGGTGTGTGTTATACCCCATACTATCAGTACAGTGATCGGTGTGTGGGTGTGTGTTATACCCCATACTATCAGTACAGTATATCTGTTTGTGTGTGTGTGTGTTATACCCCATACTATCAGTACAGTATATCTGTTTGTGTGGATGTGTGTTATACCCCATACTATCAGTAAAGTATATCGGTGTGTGTTATACGCATACTATCAGTACAGTATATTGGTGTGTGTTATACCTCATACTATCAGTACAGTATATTGGTGTGTGTTATACCCCATACTATCAGTACAGTATATCTGTTTGTGTGTGTGTTATACCCCATACTATCAGTTCAGTATATCTGTTTGTGTGTGTGTTTTATACCCCATACTATCAGTACAGTATATTAGTGTGTGTTATACCCATACTATCAGTACAGTATATTGGTGTGTGTTATACCCCATACTATCAGTACAGTATATTGGTGTGTGTTATACCCCATACTATCAGTACAGTATATCGGTGTGTGTTATACCCCATACTATCAGTACAGTATATCGGTGTGTGTTATACCCCATACTATCAGTACAGTATATCGGTGTGTGTGTGTGTGTGTGTGTGTTATACCCCATACTATCAGTACAGTATATCGGTGTGTGTTATACCCCATACAATCAGTACAGTAATCGGTGTGTGTGTGTGTGTGTGTGTGTGTGTGTTATACCCCATACTATCAGTACAGTATATCGGTGTGTGTTATACCCCATACTATCAGTACAGTATATCTGTTTGTGTGTGTGTGTGTGTGTGTGTGTGTGTGTGTGTTATACCCTATACTATCAGTACAGTATATCAGTGTGTGTTATACCGCATACTATCAGGACAGTATATCGGTGTGTGTTATACCCCATACTATCAGTACAGTATATCAGTGTGTGTTATACCCCATACTATCTGTAGAGTATATCGGTGTGTGTTATACCCCATACTATCAGTACAGTATATCTGTGTGTGTTATACCCTATACTATCAGTACAGTATATCAGTGTGTGTTATACCCCATACTATCAGTACAGTATATCAGTGTGTGTTATACCCCATACTATCAGTACAGTATATCAGTGTGTGTCATACCCCATACTATCAGTACAGTATATCGGTGTGTGTTATACCCCATACTATCAGTACAGTAATCGGTGTGTGTGTGTTTGTGTGTGTGTGTTATACCCCATACTATCAGTACAGTATATCGGTGTGTGTTATACCCCATACTATCAGTACAGTATATCTGTTTGTGTGTGTGTGTGTGTGTGTGTGTGTGTGTGTGTGTTATACCCTATACTATCAGTACAGTATATCGGTGTGTTTTATACCCCATACTATCAGTACAGTATATCAGTGTGTGTTATACCCCATACTATCAGTACAGTATATCGGTGTGTGTTATACCCCATACTATCAGTACAGTATATCGGTGTGTGTTGTACCCCATACTATCAGTACAGTAATCAGTGTGTGTGTTTGTGTGTGTGTGTGTGTGTGTGTGTGTTATACCCCATACTATCAGTACAGTATATCGGTGTGTGTTATACCCCATACTATCAGTACAGTATATAGGGGTGTGTGTGTGTGTGTGTGTGTGTGTGTGTGTTATACCCCATACTATCAGTACAGTATATTGGTGTGTGTTATACCCCATACTATCAGTACAGTATATCTGTGTGTGTGTATGTGTTATACCCCATACTATCAGTACAGTAATCGGTGTGTGTGTGTGTGTGTGTTATACCCCATACTATCAGTACAGTATATCGGTGTGTGTTATACCCCATACTATCAGTACAGTATATCTGTGTGTGTGTATGTGTTATACCCCATACTATCAGTACAGTATATCGGTGTGTGTTATACCCCATACTATCAGTACAGTAATCGGTGTGTGTGTGTTATACCCCATACTATCAGTACAGTATATCGGTGTGTGTTATACCCCATACTATCAGTACAGTATATCTGTGTGTGTGTGTGTGTTATATCCCATACTATCAGTACAGTATATCGGTGTGTGTTATACCCCATACTATCAGTACAGTATATCTGTGTGTGTGTGTGTGTTTGTATGTGTGTGTTATACCCCATGCTATCAGTACAGTATATCGGGGTGTGTGTGTGTGTGTGTGTGTGTGTGTTATACCCCATACTATCAGTACAGTGATCGGTGTGTGTTATACCCCATACTATCAGTACAGTATATCTGTCTGTGTGTGTGTGTTATACCCCATACTATCAGTACAGCATATCGGTGTGTGTTATACCCCATACTATCAGTACAGTGATCGGTGTGTGGGATTGTGTTATACCCCATACTATCAGTACAGTATATCTGTTTGTGTGTGTGTGTGTTATACCCCATACTATCAGTACAGTATATCTGTTTGTGTGTATGTGTGTTACACCCCATACTATCAGTACAGTATATCGGTGTGTGTTATACGCATACTATCAGTACAGTATATTGGTGTGTGTTATACCCCATACTATCAGTACAGTATATTGGTGTGTGTTATACCCCATACTATCCGTACAGTATATCTGTTTGTGTGTGTGTTATACCCCATACTATCAGTGCAGTATATCTGTTTGTGTGTGTGTGTTATACCCCATACTATCAGTACAGTATATCAGTGTGTGTTATACCCATACTATCAGTACAGTATATTGGTGTGTGTTATACCCCATACTATCAGTACAGTATATTGGTGTGTGTTATACCCCATACTATCAGTACAGTATATCGGTGTGTGTTATACACCATACTATCAGTACAGTATATCGGTGTGTGTTATACCCCATACTATCAGTACAGTATATCGGTGTGTGTGTGTGTGTGTGTGTGTGTTATACCCCATACTATCAGTACAGTATATCGGTGTGTGTTATATCCCATACTATCAGTACAGTATATCAGTGTGTGTTATACCCCATACTATCAGTACAGTATATCGGTGTGTGTTATACCCCATACTATCAGTACAGTATATCGGTGTGTGTGTGTGTGTGTGTGTGTGTTATACCCCATACTATCAGTACAGTATATCGGTGTGTGTTATACCCCATACAATCAGTACAGTAATCGGTGTGTGTGTGTGTGTGTGTGTGTGTGTGTTATACCCCATACTATCAGTACAGTATATCGGTGTGTGTTATACCCCATACTATCAGTACAGTATATCTGTTTGTGTGTGTGTGTGTGTGTGTGTGTGTGTGTGTGTTATACCCTATACTATCAGTACAGTATATCAGTGTGTGTTATACCGCATACTATCAGGACAGTATATCGGTGTGTGTTATACCCCATACTATCAGTTCAGTATATCAGTGTGTGTTATACCCCATACTATCTGTAGAGTATATCGGTGTGTGTTATACCCCATACTATCAGTACAGTATATCTGTGTGTGTTATACCCTATACTATCAGTACAGTATATCAGTGTGTTTTATACCCCATACTATCAGTACAGTATATCAGTGTGTGTTATACCCCATACTATCAGTACAGTATATCAGTGTGTGTTATACCCCATACTATCAGTACAGTATATCGGTGTGTGTTATACCCCATACTATCAGTACAGTAATCGGTGTGTGTGTGTGTGTGTGTGTGTGTTATACCCCATACTATCAGTACAGTATATCGGTGTGTGTTATACCCCATACTATCAGTACAGTAATCGGTGTGTGTGTGTTTGTGTGTGTTATACCCCATACTATCAGTACAGTATATCGGTGTGTGTTATACCCCATACTATCAGTACAGTAATCGGTGTGTGTGTGTTTGTGTGTGTGTGTTATACCCCATACTATCAGTACAGTATATCGGTGTGTGTTATACCCCATACTATCAGTACAGTATATCTGTTTGTGTGTGTGTGTGTGTGTGTGTGTGTGTGTGTGTTATACCCTATACTATCAGTACAGTATATCGGTGTGTTTTATACCCCATACTATCAGTACAGTATATCAGTGTGTGTTATACCCCATACTATCAGTACAGTATATCGGTGTGTGTTATACCCCATACTATCAGTACAGTATATCGGTGTGTGTTGTACCCCATACTATCAGTACAGTAATCAGTGTGTGTGTTTGTGTGTGTGTGTGTTATACCCCATACTATCAGTACAGTATATCGGTGTGTGTCATACCCCATACTATCAGTACAGTATATAGGGGGGTGTGTGTGTGTTTGTGTGTGTGTGTGTGTTATACCCCATACTATCAGTACAGTATATTGGTGTGTGTTATACCCCATACTATCAGTACAATATATCTGTGTGTGTGTATGTGTTATACCCCATACTATCAGTACAGTATATCAGTGTGTGTTATACCCCATACTATCAGTACAGTAATCGGTGTGTGTGTGTGTGTGTGTTATACCCCATACTATCAGTACAGTATATCGGTGTGTGTTATACCCCATACTATCAGTACAGTATATCTGTGTGTGTGTATGTGTTATACCCCATACTATCAGTACAGTATATCGGTGTGTGTTATACCCCATACTATCAGTACAGTAATCGGTGTGTGTGTGTTATACCCCATACTATCAGTACAGTATATCGGTGTGTGTTATACCCCATAATATCAGTACAGTATATCTGTGTGTGTGTGTGTGTTATACCCCATACTATCAGTACAGTATATCGGTGTGTGTTATACCCCATACTATCAGTACAGTATATCTGTGTGTGTGTGTGTGTTTGTATGTGTGTGTGTTATACCCCATACTATCAGTACAGTATATCGGGGTGTGTGTGTGTGTGTGTGTGTGTTATACCCCATACTATCAGTACAGTGATCGGTGTGTGTTATACCCCATACTATCAGTACAGTATATCTGTCTGTGTGTGTGTGTTATACCCCATACTATCAGTACAGCATATCGGTGTGTGTTATACCCCATACTATCAGTACAGTGATCGGTGTGTGGGTGTGTGTTATACCCCATACTATCAGTACAGTATATCTGTTTGTGTGTGTGTGTGTTATACCCCATACTATCAGTACAGTATATCTGTTTGTGTGGATGTGTGTTATACCCCATACTATCAGTAAAGTATATCGGTGTGTGTTATACGCATACTATCAGTACAGTATATTGGTGTGTGTTATACCTCATACTATCAGTACAGTATATTGGTGTGTGTTATACCCCATACTATCAGTACAGTATATCTGTTTGTGTGTGTGTTATACCCCATACTATCAGTTCAGTATATCTGTTTGTGTGTGTGTTTTATACCCCATACTATCAGTACAGTATATTAGTGTGTGTTATACCCATACTATCAGTACAGTATATTGGTGTGTGTTATACCCCATACTATCAGTACAGTATATTGGTGTGTGTTATACCCCATACTATCAGTACAGTATATCGGTGTGTGTTATACCCCATACTATCAGTACAGTATATCGGTGTGTGTTATACCCCATACTATCAGTACAGTATATCGGTGTGTGTGTGTGTGTGTGTGTGTTATACCCCATACTATCAGTACAGTATATCGGTGTGTGTTATACCCCATACAATCAGTACAGTAATCGGTGTGTGTGTGTGTGTGTGTGTGTGTGTGTGTGTGTTATACCCCATACTATCAGTACAGTATATCGGTGTGTGTTATACCCCATACTATCAGTACAGTATATCTGTTTGTGTGTGTGTGTGTGTGTGTGTGTGTGTGTGTGTTATACCCTATACTATCAGTACAGTATATCAGTGTGTGTTATACCGCATACTATCAGGACAGTATATCGGTGTGTGTTATACCCCATACTATCAGTACAGTATATCAGTGTGTGTTATACCCCATACTATCTGTAGAGTATATCGGTGTGTGTTATACCCCATACTATCAGTACAGTATATCTGTGTGTGTTATACCCTATACTATCAGTACAGTATATCAGTGTGTGTTATACCCCATACTATCAGTACAGTATATCAGTGTGTGTTATACCCCATACTATCAGTACAGTATATCGGTGTGTGTTATACCCCATACTATCAGTACAGTAATCGGTGTGTGTGTGTTTGTGTGTGTGTGTTATACCCCATACTATCAGTACAGTATATCGGTGTGTGTTATACCCCATACTATCAGTACAGTATATCTGTTTGTGTGTGTGTGTGTGTGTGTGTGTGTGTGTGTGTGTGTTATACCCTATACTATCAGTACAGTATATCGGTGTGTTTTATACCCCATACTATCAGTACAGTATATCAGTGTGTGTTATACCCCATACTATCAGTACAGTATATCGGTGTGTGTTATACCCCATACTATCAGTACAGTATATCGGTGTGTGTTGTACCCCATACTATCAGTACAGTAATCAGTGTGTGTGTTTGTGTGTGTGTGTGTGTGTGTGTGTGTTATACCCCATACTATCAGTACAGTATATCGGTGTGTGTTATACCCCATACTATCAGTACAGTATATAGGGGTGTGTGTGTGTGTGTGTGTGTGTGTGTGTGTTATACCCCATACTATCAGTACAGTATATTGGTGTGTGTTATACCCCATACTATCAGTACAGTATATCTGTGTGTGTGTATGTGTTATACCCCATACTATCAGTACAGTAATCGGTGTGTGTGTGTGTGTGTGTTATACCCCATACTATCAGTACAGTATATCGGTGTGTGTTATACCCCATACTATCAGTACAGTATATCTGTGTGTGTGTATGTGTTATACCCCATACTATCAGTACAGTATATCGGTGTGTGTTATACCCCATACTATCAGTACAGTAATCGGTGTGTGTGTGTTATACCCCATACTATCAGTACAGTATATCGGTGTGTGTTATACCCCATACTATCAGTACAGTATATCTGTGTGTGTGTGTGTGTTATATCCCATACTATCAGTACAGTATATCGGTGTGTGTTATACCCCATACTATCAGTACAGTATATCTGTGTGTGTGTGTGTGTTTGTATGTGTGTGTTATACCCCATGCTATCAGTACAGTATATCGGGGTGTGTGTGTGTGTGTGTGTGTGTGTGTTATACCCCATACTATCAGTACAGTGATCGGTGTGTGTTATACCCCATACTATCAGTACAGTATATCTGTCTGTGTGTGTGTGTTATACCCCATACTATCAGTACAGCATATCGGTGTGTGTTATACCCCATACTATCAGTACAGTGATCGGTGTGTGGGATTGTGTTATACCCCATACTATCAGTACAGTATATCTGTTTGTGTGTGTGTGTGTTATACCCCATACTATCAGTACAGTATATCTGTTTGTGTGTATGTGTGTTACACCCCATACTATCAGTACAGTATATCGGTGTGTGTTATACGCATACTATCAGTACAGTATATTGGTGTGTGTTATACCCCATACTATCAGTACAGTATATTGGTGTGTGTTATACCCCATACTATCCGTACAGTATATCTGTTTGTGTGTGTGTTATACCCCATACTATCAGTGCAGTATATCTGTTTGTGTGTGTGTGTTATACCCCATACTATCAGTACAGTATATCCGTGTGTGTTATACCCATACTATCAGTACAGTATATTGGTGTGTGTTATACCCCATACTATCAGTACAGTATATTGGTGTGTGTTATACCCCATACTATCAGTACAGTATATCGGTGTGTGTTATACACCATACTATCAGTACAGTATATCGGTGTGTGTTATACCCCATACTATCAGTACAGTATATCGGTGTGTGTGTGTGTGTGTGTGTGTGTTATACCCCATACTATCAGTACAGTATATCGGTGTGTGTTATATCCCATACTATCAGTACAGTATATCAGTGTGTGTTATACCCCATACTATCAGTACAGTATATCGGTGTGTGTTATACCCCATACTATCAGTACAGTATATCGGTGTGTGTGTGTGTGTGTGTGTTATACCCCATACTATCAGTACAGTATATCGGTGTGTGTTATACCCCATACAATCAGTACAGTAATCGGTGTGTGTGTGTGTGTGTGTGTGTGTGTGTTATACCCCATACTATCAGTACAGTATATCGGTGTGTGTTATACCCCATACTATCAGTACAGTATATCTGTTTGTGTGTGTGTGTGTGTGTGTGTGTGTGTGTGTGTTATACCCTATACTATCAGTACAGTATATCAGTGTGTGTTATACCGCATACTATCAGGACAGTATATCGGTGTGTGTTATACCCCATACTATCAGTTCAGTATATCAGTGTGTGTTATACCCCATACTATCTGTAGAGTATATCGGTGTGTGTTATACCCCATACTATCAGTACAGTATATCTGTGTGTGTTATACCCTATACTATCAGTACAGTATATCAGTGTGTTTTATACCCCATACTATCAGTACAGTATATCAGTGTGTGTTATACCCCATACTATCAGTACAGTATATCAGTGTGTGTTATACCCCATACTATCAGTACAGTATATCGGTGTGTGTTATACCCCATACTATCAGTACAGTAATCGGTGTGTGTGTGTGTGTGTGTGTGTGTTATACCCCATACTATCAGTACAGTATATCGGTGTGTGTTATACCCCATACTATCAGTACAGTAATCGGTGTGTGTGTGTTTGTGTGTGTTATACCCCATACTATCAGTACAGTATATCGGTGTGTGTTATACCCCATACTATCAGTACAGTAATCGGTGTGTGTGTGTTTGTGTGTGTGTGTTATACCCCATACTATCAGTACAGTATATCGGTGTGTGTTATACCCCATACTATCAGTACAGTATATCTGTTTGTGTGTGTGTGTGTGTGTGTGTGTGTGTGTGTGTTATACCCTATACTATCAGTACAGTATATCGGTGTGTTTTATACCCCATACTATCAGTACAGTATATCAGTGTGTGTTATACCCCATACTATCAGTACAGTATATCGGTGTGTGTTATACCCCATACTATCAGTACAGTATATCGGTGTGTGTTGTACCCCATACTATCAGTACAGTAATCAGTGTGTGTGTTTGTGTGTGTGTGTGTTATACCCCATACTATCAGTACAGTATATCGGTGTGTGTCATACCCCATACTATCAGTACAGTATATAGGGGGGTGTGTGTGTGTTTGTGTGTGTGTGTGTGTTATACCCCATACTATCAGTACAGTATATTGGTGTGTGTTATACCCCATACTATCAGTACAATATATCTGTGTGTGTGTATGTGTTATACCCCATACTATCAGTACAGTATATCAGTGTGTGTTATACCCCATACTATCAGTACAGTAATCGGTGTGTGTGTGTGTGTGTGTTATACCCCATACTATCAGTACAGTATATCGGTGTGTGTTATACCCCATACTATCAGTACAGTATATCTGTGTGTGTGTATGTGTTATACCCCATACTATCAGTACAGTATATCGGTGTGTGTTATACCCCATACTATCAGTACAGTAATCGGTGTGTGTGTGTTATACCCCATACTATCAGTACAGTATATCGGTGTGTGTTATACCCCATAATATCAGTACAGTATATCTGTGTGTGTGTGTGTGTTATACCCCATACTATCAGTACAGTATATCGGTGTGTGTTATACCCCATACTATCAGTACAGTATATCTGTGTGTGTGTGTGTGTTTGTATGTGTGTGTGTTATACCCCATACTATCAGTACAGTATATCGGGGTGTGTGTGTGTGTGTGTGTGTGTTATACCCCATACTATCAGTACAGTGATCGGTGTGTGTTATACCCCATACTATCAGTACAGTATATCTGTCTGTGTGTGTGTGTTATACCCCATACTATCAGTACAGCATATCGGTGTGTGTTATACCCCATACTATCAGTACAGTGATCGGTGTGTGGGTGTGTGTTATACCCCATACTATCAGTACAGTATATCTGTTTGTGTGTGTGTGTGTTATACCCCATACTATCAGTACAGTATATCTGTTTGTGTGGATGTGTGTTATACCCCATACTATCAGTAAAGTATATCGGTGTGTGTTATACGCATACTATCAGTACAGTATATTGGTGTGTGTTATACCTCATACTATCAGTACAGTATATTGGTGTGTGTTATACCCCATACTATCAGTACAGTATATCTGTTTGTGTGTGTGTTATACCCCATACTATCAGTTCAGTATATCTGTTTGTGTGTGTGTTTTATACCCCATACTATCAGTACAGTATATTAGTGTGTGTTATACCCATACTATCAGTACAGTATATTGGTGTGTGTTATACCCCATACTATCAGTACAGTATATTGGTGTGTGTTATACCCCATACTATCAGTACAGTATATCGGTGTGTGTTATACCCCATACTATCAGTACAGTATATCGGTGTGTGTTATTCCCCATACTATCAGTACAGTATATCGGTGTGTGTGTGTGTGTGTGTGTGTTATACCCCATACTATCAGTACAGTATATCGGTGTGTGTTATACCCCATACAATCAGTACAGTAATCGGTGTGTGTGTGTGTGTGTGTGTGTGTGTGTGTTATACCCCATACTATCAGTACAGTATATCGGTGTGTGTTATACCCCATACTATCAGTACAGTATATCTGTTTGTGTGTGTGTGTGTGTGTGTGTGTGTGTGTGTGTTATACCCTATACTATCAGTACAGTATATCAGTGTGTGTTATACCGCATACTATCAGGACAGTATATCGGTGTGTGTTATACCCCATACTATCAGTACAGTATATCAGTGTGTGTTATACCCCATACTATCTGTAGAGTATATCGGTGTGTGTTATACCCCATACTATCAGTACAGTATATCTGTGTGTGTTATACCCTATACTATCAGTACAGTATATCAGTGTGTGTTATACCCCATACTATCAGTACAGTATATCAGTGTGTGTTATACCCCATACTATCAGTACAGTATATCAGAGTGTGTTATACCCCATACTATCAGTACAGTATATCGGTGTGTGTTATACCCCATACTATCAGTACAGTAATCGGTGTGTGTGTGTTTGTGTGTGTGTGTTATACCCCATACTATCAGTACAGTATATCGGTGTGTGTTATACCCCATACTATCAGTAAAGTATATCTGTTTGTGTGTGTGTGTGTGTGTGTGTGTGTGTGTGTGTGTTATACCCTATACTATCAGTACAGTATATCGGTGTGTTTTATACCCCATACTATCAGTACAGTATATCAGTGTGTGTTATACCCCATACTATCAGTACAGTATATCGGTGTGTGTTATACCCCATACTATCAGTACAGTATATCGGTGTGTGTTGTACCCCATACTATCAGTACAGTAATCAGTGTGTGTGTTTGTGTGTGTGTGTGTGTGTGTGTGTGTTATACCCCATACTATCAGTACAGTATATCGGTGTGTGTTATACCCCATACTATCAGTACAGTATATAGGGGTGTGTGTGTGTGTGTGTGTGTGTGTGTGTGTTATACCCCATACTATCAGTACAGTATATTGGTGTGTGTTATACCCCATACTATCAGTACAGTATATCTGTGTGTGTGTATGTGTTATACCCCATACTATCAGTACAGTAATCGGTGTGTGTGTGTGTGTGTGTTATACCCCATACTATCAGTACAGTATATCGGTGTGTGTTATACCCCATACTATCAGTACAGTATATCTGTGTGTGTGTATGTGTTATACCCCATACTATCAGTACAGTATATCGGTGTGTGTTATACCCCATACTATCAGTACAGTAATCGGTGTGTGTGTGTTATACCCCATACTATCAGTACAGTATATCGGTGTGTGTTATACCCCATACTATCAGTACAGTATATCTGTGTGTGTGTGTGTGTTATATCCCATACTATCAGTACAGTATATCGGTGTGTGTTATACCCCATACTATCAGTACAGTATATCTGTGTGTGTGTGTGTGTTTGTATGTGTGTGTTATACCCCATACTATCAGTACAGTATATCGGGGTGTGTGTGTGTGTGTGTGTGTGTGTGTTATACCCCATACTATCAGTACAGTGATCGGTGTGTGTTATACCCCATACTATCAGTACAGTATATCTGTCTGTGTGTGTGTGTTATACCCCATACTATCAGTACAGCATATCGGTGTGTGTTATACCCCATACTATCAGTACAGTGATCGGTGTGTGGGATTGTGTTATACCCCATACTATCAGTACAGTATATCTGTTTGTGTGTGTGTGTGTTATACCCCATACTATTAGTACAGTATATCTGTTTGTGTGTATGTGTGTTATACCCCAAACTATCAGTACAGTATATCGGTGTGTGTTATACGCATACTATCAGTACAGTATATTGGTGTGTGTTATACCCCATACTATCAGTACAGTATATTGGTGTGTGTTATACCCCATACTATCCGTACAGTATATCTGTTTGTGTGTGTGTTATACCCCATACTATCAGTGCAGTATATCTGTTTGTGTGTGTGTGTTATACCCCATACTATCAGTACAGTATATCAGTGTGTGTTATACCCATACTATCAGTACAGTATATTGGTGTGTGTTATACCCCATACTATCAGTACAGTATATTGGTGTGTGTTATACCCCATACTATCAGTACAGTATATCGGTGTGTGTTATACACCATACTATCAGTACAGTATATCGGTGTGTGTTATACCCCATACTATCAGTACAGTATATCGGTGTGTGTGTGTGTGTGTGTGTGTGTTATACCCCATACTATCAGTACAGTATATCGGTGTGTGTTATATCCCATACTATCAGTACAGTATATCAGTGTGTGTTATACCCCATACTATCAGTACAGTATATCGGTGTGTGTTATACCCCATACTATCAGTACAGTATATCGGTGTGTGTGTGTGTGTGTGTGTGTGTTATACCCCATACTATCAGTACAGTATATCGGTGTGTGTTATACCCCATACAATCAGTACAGTAATCGGTGTGTGTGTGTGTGTGTGTGTGTGTGTGTTATACCCCATACTATCAGTACAGTATATCGGTGTGTGTTATACCCCATACTATCAGTACAGTATATCTGTTTGTGTGTGTGTGTGTGTGTGTGTGTGTGTGTGTTATACCCTATACTATCAGTACAGTATATCAGTGTGTGTTATACCGCATACTATCAGGACAGTATATCGGTGTGTGTTATACCCCATACTATCAGTTCAGTATATCAGTGTGTGTTATACCCCATACTATCTGTAGAGTATATCGGTGTGTGTTATACCCCATACTATCAGTACAGTATATCTGTGTGTGTTATACCCTATACTATCAGTACAGTATATCAGTGTGTTTTATACCCCATACTATCAGTACAGTATATCAGTGTGTGTTATACCCCATACTATCAGTACAGTATATCAGTGTGTGTTATACCCCATACTATCAGTACAGTATATCGGTGTGTGTTATACCCCATACTATCAGTACAGTAATCGGTGTGTGTGTGTTTGTGTGTGTGTGTTATACCCCATACTATCAGTACAGTATATCGGTGTGTGTTATACCCCATACTATCAGTACAGTATATCTGTTTGTGTGTGTGTGTGTGTGTGTGTGTGTGTGTGTTATACCCTATACTATCAGTACAGTATATCGGTGTGTTTTATACCCCATACTATCAGTACAGTATATCAGTGTGTGTTATACCCCATACTATCAGTACAGTATATCGGTGTGTGTTATACCCCATACTATCAGTACAGTATATCGGTGTGTGTTGTACCCCATACTATCAGTACAGTAATCAGTGTGTGTGTTTGTGTGTGTGTGTGTGTGTGTGTGTGTTATACCCCATACTATCAGTACAGTATATCGGTGTGTGTTATACCCCATACTATCAGTACAGTATATAGGGGTGTGTGTGTGTGTGTGTGTGTGTGTGTGTGTTATACCCCATACTATCAGTACAGTATATTGGTGTGTGTTATACCCCATACTATCAGTACAGTATATCTGTGTGTGTGTATGTGTTATACCCCATACTATCAGTACAGTAATCGGTGTGTGTGTGTGTGTGTGTTATACCCCATACTATCAGTACAGTTTATCGGTGTGTGTTATACCCCATACTATCAGTACAGTATATCTGTGTGTGTGTATGTGTTATACCCCATACTATCAGTACAGTATATCGGTGTGTGTTATACCCCATACTATCAGTACAGTAATCGGTGTGTGTGTGTTATACCCCATACTATCAGTACAGTATATCGGTGTGTGTTATACCCCATACTATCAGTACAGTATATCTATGTGTGTGTGTGTGTTATACCCCATACTATCAGTACAGTATATCGGTGTGTGTTATACCCCATACTATCAGTACAGTATATCTGTGTGTGTGTGTGTGTTTGTATGTGTGTGTGTTATACCCCATACTATCAGTACAGTATATCGGGGTGTGTGTGTGTGTGTGTGTGTGTTATACCCCATACTATCAGTACAGTGATCGGTGTGTGTTATACCCCATACTATCAGTACAGTATATCTGTCTGTGTGTGTGTGTTATACCCCATACTATCAGTACAGCATATCGGTGTGTGTTATACCCCATACTATCAGTACAGTGATCGGTGTGTGGGTGTGTGTTATACCCCATACTATCAGTACAGTATATCTGTTTGTGTGTGTGTGTGTTATACCCCATACTATCAGTACAGTATATCTGTTTGTGTGTATGTGTGTTATACCCCATACTATCAGTACAGTATATCGGTGTGTGTTATACGCATACTATCAGTACAGTATATTGGTGTGTGTTATACCCCATACTATCAGTACAGTATATTGGTGTGTGTTATACCCCATACTATCAGTACAGTATATCTGTTTGTGTGTGTGTTATACACCATACTATCAGTGCAGTATATCTGTTTGTGTGTGTGTGTTATACCCCATACTATCAGTACAGTATATCGGTGTGTGTTATACCCCATACTATCAGTACAGTAATCGGTGTGTGTGTGTTATACCCCATACTATCAGTACAGTATATCGGTGTGTGTTATACCCCATACTATCAGTACAGTATATCTGTGTGTGTGTGTGTGTTATATCCCATACTATCAGTACAGTATATCGGTGTGTGTTATACCCCATACTATCAGTACAGTATATCTGTGTGTGTGTGTGTGTTTGTATGTGTGTGTTATACCCCATGCTATCAGTACAGTATATCGGGGTGTGTGTGTGTGTGTGTGTGTGTGTGTTATACCCCATACTATCAGTACAGTGATCGGTGTGTGTTATACCCCATACTATCAGTACAGTATATCTGTCTGTGTGTGTGTGTTATACCCCATACTATCAGTACAGCATATCGGTGTGTGTTATACCCCATACTATCAGTACAGTGATCGGTGTGTGGGATTGTGTTATACCCCATACTATCAGTACAGTATATCTGTTTGTGTGTGTGTGTGTTATACCCCATACTATCAGTACAGTATATCTGTTTGTGTGTATGTGTGTTACACCCCATACTATCAGTACAGTATATCGGTGTGTGTTATACGCATACTATCAGTACAGTATATTGGTGTGTGTTATACCCCATACTATCAGTACAGTATATTGGTGTGTGTTATACCCCATACTATCCGTACAGTATATCTGTTTGTGTGTGTGTTATACCCCATACTATCAGTGCAGTATATCTGTTTGTGTGTGTGTGTTATACCCCATACTATCAGTACAGTATATCCGTGTGTGTTATACCCATACTATCAGTACAGTATATTGGTGTGTGTTATACCCCATACTATCAGTACAGTATATTGGTGTGTGTTATACCCCATACTATCAGTACAGTATATCGGTGTGTGTTATACACCATACTATCAGTACAGTATATCGGTGTGTGTTATACCCCATACTATCAGTACAGTATATCGGTGTGTGTGTGTGTGTGTGTGTGTGTTATACCCCATACTATCAGTACAGTATATCGGTGTGTGTTATATCCCATACTATCAGTACAGTATATCAGTGTGTGTTATACCCCATACTATCAGTACAGTATATCGGTGTGTGTTATACCCCATACTATCAGTACAGTATATCGGTGTGTGTGTGTGTGTGTGTGTTATACCCCATACTATCAGTACAGTATATCGGTGTGTGTTATACCCCATACAATCAGTACAGTAATCGGTGTGTGTGTGTGTGTGTGTGTGTGTGTGTTATACCCCATACTATCAGTACAGTATATCGGTGTGTGTTATACCCCATACTATCAGTACAGTATATCTGTTTGTGTGTGTGTGTGTGTGTGTGTGTGTGTGTGTGTTATACCCTATACTATCAGTACAGTATATCAGTGTGTGTTATACCGCATACTATCAGGACAGTATATCGGTGTGTGTTATACCCCATACTATCAGTTCAGTATATCAGTGTGTGTTATACCCCATACTATCTGTAGAGTATATCGGTGTGTGTTATACCCCATACTATCAGTACAGTATATCTGTGTGTGTTATACCCTATACTATCAGTACAGTATATCAGTGTGTTTTATACCCCATACTATCAGTACAGTATATCAGTGTGTGTTATACCCCATACTATCAGTACAGTATATCAGTGTGTGTTATACCCCATACTATCAGTACAGTATATCGGTGTGTGTTATACCCCATACTATCAGTACAGTAATCGGTGTGTGTGTGTGTGTGTGTGTGTGTTATACCCCATACTATCAGTACAGTATATCGGTGTGTGTTATACCCCATACTATCAGTACAGTAATCGGTGTGTGTGTGTTTGTGTGTGTTATACCCCATACTATCAGTACAGTATATCGGTGTGTGTTATACCCCATACTATCAGTACAGTAATCGGTGTGTGTGTGTTTGTGTGTGTGTGTTATACCCCATACTATCAGTACAGTATATCGGTGTGTGTTATACCCCATACTATCAGTACAGTATATCTGTTTGTGTGTGTGTGTGTGTGTGTGTGTGTGTGTGTGTTATACCCTATACTATCAGTACAGTATATCGGTGTGTTTTATACCCCATACTATCAGTACAGTATATCAGTGTGTGTTATACCCCATACTATCAGTACAGTATATCGGTGTGTGTTATACCCCATACTATCAGTACAGTATATCGGTGTGTGTTGTACCCCATACTATCAGTACAGTAATCAGTGTGTGTGTTTGTGTGTGTGTGTGTTATACCCCATACTATCAGTACAGTATATCGGTGTGTGTCATACCCCATACTATCAGTACAGTATATAGGGGGGTGTGTGTGTGTTTGTGTGTGTGTGTGTGTTATACCCCATACTATCAGTACAGTATATTGGTGTGTGTTATACCCCATACTATCAGTACAATATATCTGTGTGTGTGTATGTGTTATACCCCATACTATCAGTACAGTATATCAGTGTGTGTTATACCCCATACTATCAGTACAGTAATCGGTGTGTGTGTGTGTGTGTGTTATACCCCATACTATCAGTACAGTATATCGGTGTGTGTTATACCCCATACTATCAGTACAGTATATCTGTGTGTGTGTATGTGTTATACCCCATACTATCAGTACAGTATATCGGTGTGTGTTATACCCCATACTATCAGTACAGTAATCGGTGTGTGTGTGTTATACCCCATACTATCAGTACAGTATATCGGTGTGTGTTATACCCCATAATATCAGTACAGTATATCTGTGTGTGTGTGTGTGTTATACCCCATACTATCAGTACAGTATATCGGTGTGTGTTATACCCCATACTATCAGTACAGTATATCTGTGTGTGTGTGTGTGTTTGTATGTGTGTGTGTTATACCCCATACTATCAGTACAGTATATCGGGGTGTGTGTGTGTGTGTGTGTGTGTTATACCCCATACTATCAGTACAGTGATCGGTGTGTGTTATACCCCATACTATCAGTACAGTATATCTGTCTGTGTGTGTGTGTTATACCCCATACTATCAGTACAGCATATCGGTGTGTGTTATACCCCATACTATCAGTACAGTGATCGGTGTGTGGGTGTGTGTTATACCCCATACTATCAGTACAGTATATCTGTTTGTGTGTGTGTGTGTTATACCCCATACTATCAGTACAGTATATCTGTTTGTGTGGATGTGTGTTATACCCCATACTATCAGTAAAGTATATCGGTGTGTGTTATACGCATACTATCAGTACAGTATATTGGTGTGTGTTATACCTCATACTATCAGTACAGTATATTGGTGTGTGTTATACCCCATACTATCAGTACAGTATATCTGTTTGTGTGTGTGTTATACCCCATACTATCAGTTCAGTATATCTGTTTGTGTGTGTGTTTTATACCCCATACTATCAGTACAGTATATTAGTGTGTGTTATACCCATACTATCAGTACAGTATATTGGTGTGTGTTATACCCCATACTATCAGTACAGTATATTGGTGTGTGTTATACCCCATACTATCAGTACAGTATATCGGTGTGTGTTATACCCCATACTATCAGTACAGTATATCGGTGTGTGTTATTCCCCATACTATCAGTACAGTATATCGGTGTGTGTGTGTGTGTGTGTGTGTTATACCCCATACTATCAGTACAGTATATCGGTGTGTGTTATACCCCATACAATCAGTACAGTAATCGGTGTGTGTGTGTGTGTGTGTGTGTGTGTGTGTTATACCCCATACTATCAGTACAGTATATCGGTGTGTGTTATACCCCATACTATCAGTACAGTATATCTGTTTGTGTGTGTGTGTGTGTGTGTGTGTGTGTGTGTGTTATACCCTATACTATCAGTACAGTATATCAGTGTGTGTTATACCGCATACTATCAGGACAGTATATCGGTGTGTGTTATACCCCATACTATCAGTACAGTATATCAGTGTGTGTTATACCCCATACTATCTGTAGAGTATATCGGTGTGTGTTATACCCCATACTATCAGTACAGTATATCTGTGTGTGTTATACCCTATACTATCAGTACAGTATATCAGTGTGTGTTATACCCCATACTATCAGTACAGTATATCAGTGTGTGTTATACCCCATACTATCAGTACAGTATATCAGTGTGTGTTATACCCCATACTATCAGTACAGTATATCGGTGTGTGTTATACCCCATACTATCAGTACAGTAATCGGTGTGTGTGTGTTTGTGTGTGTGTGTTATACCCCATACTATCAGTACAGTATATCGGTGTGTGTTATACCCCATACTATCAGTAAAGTATATCTGTTTGTGTGTGTGTGTGTGTGTGTGTGTGTGTGTGTGTGTTATACCCTATACTATCAGTACAGTATATCGGTGTGTTTTATACCCCATACTATCAGTACAGTATATCAGTGTGTGTTATACCCCATACTATCAGTACAGTATATCGGTGTGTGTTATACCCCATACTATCAGTACAGTATATCGGTGTGTGTTGTACCCCATACTATCAGTACAGTAATCAGTGTGTGTGTTTGTGTGTGTGTGTGTGTGTGTGTGTGTTATACCCCATACTATCAGTACAGTATATCGGTGTGTGTTATACCCCATACTATCAGTACAGTATATAGGGGTGTGTGTGTGTGTGTGTGTGTGTGTGTGTGTTATACCCCATACTATCAGTACAGTATATTGGTGTGTGTTATACCCCATACTATCAGTACAGTATATCTGTGTGTGTGTATGTGTTATACCCCATACTATCAGTACAGTAATCGGTGTGTGTGTGTGTGTGTGTTATACCCCATACTATCAGTACAGTATATCGGTGTGTGTTATACCCCATACTATCAGTACAGTATATCTGTGTGTGTGTATGTGTTATACCCCATACTATCAGTACAGTATATCGGTGTGTGTTATACCCCATACTATCAGTACAGTAATCGGTGTGTGTGTGTTATACCCCATACTATCAGTACAGTATATCGGTGTGTGTTATACCCCATACTATCAGTACAGTATATCTGTGTGTGTGTGTGTGTTATATCCCATACTATCAGTACAGTATATCGGTGTGTGTTATACCCCATACTATCAGTACAGTATATCTGTGTGTGTGTGTGTGTTTGTATGTGTGTGTTATACCCCATACTATCAGTACAGTATATCGGGGTGTGTGTGTGTGTGTGTGTGTGTGTGTTATACCCCATACTATCAGTACAGTGATCGGTGTGTGTTATACCCCATACTATCAGTACAGTATATCTGTCTGTGTGTGTGTGTTATACCCCATACTATCAGTACAGCATATCGGTGTGTGTTATACCCCATACTATCAGTACAGTGATCGGTGTGTGGGATTGTGTTATACCCCATACTATCAGTACAGTATATCTGTTTGTGTGTGTGTGTGTTATACCCCATACTATTAGTACAGTATATCTGTTTGTGTGTATGTGTGTTATACCCCAAACTATCAGTACAGTATATCGGTGTGTGTTATACGCATACTATCAGTACAGTATATTGGTGTGTGTTATACCCCATACTATCAGTACAGTATATTGGTGTGTGTTATACCCCATACTATCCGTACAGTATATCTGTTTGTGTGTGTGTTATACCCCATACTATCAGTGCAGTATATCTGTTTGTGTGTGTGTGTTATACCCCATACTATCAGTACAGTATATCAGTGTGTGTTATACCCATACTATCAGTACAGTATATTGGTGTGTGTTATACCCCATACTATCAGTACAGTATATTGGTGTGTGTTATACCCCATACTATCAGTACAGTATATCGGTGTGTGTTATACACCATACTATCAGTACAGTATATCGGTGTGTGTTATACCCCATACTATCAGTACAGTATATCGGTGTGTGTGTGTGTGTGTGTGTGTGTTATACCCCATACTATCAGTACAGTATATCGGTGTGTGTTATATCCCATACTATCAGTACAGTATATCAGTGTGTGTTATACCCCATACTATCAGTACAGTATATCGGTGTGTGTTATACCCCATACTATCAGTACAGTATATCGGTGTGTGTGTGTGTGTGTGTGTGTGTTATACCCCATACTATCAGTACAGTATATCGGTGTGTGTTATACCCCATACAATCAGTACAGTAATCGGTGTGTGTGTGTGTGTGTGTGTGTGTGTGTTATACCCCATACTATCAGTACAGTATATCGGTGTGTGTTATACCCCATACTATCAGTACAGTATATCTGTTTGTGTGTGTGTGTGTGTGTGTGTGTGTGTGTGTTATACCCTATACTATCAGTACAGTATATCAGTGTGTGTTATACCGCATACTATCAGGACAGTATATCGGTGTGTGTTATACCCCATACTATCAGTTCAGTATATCAGTGTGTGTTATACCCCATACTATCTGTAGAGTATATCGGTGTGTGTTATACCCCATACTATCAGTACAGTATATCTGTGTGTGTTATACCCTATACTATCAGTACAGTATATCAGTGTGTTTTATACCCCATACTATCAGTACAGTATATCAGTGTGTGTTATACCCCATACTATCAGTACAGTATATCAGTGTGTGTTATACCCCATACTATCAGTACAGTATATCGGTGTGTGTTATACCCCATACTATCAGTACAGTAATCGGTGTGTGTGTGTTTGTGTGTGTGTGTTATACCCCATACTATCAGTACAGTATATCGGTGTGTGTTATACCCCATACTATCAGTACAGTATATCTGTTTGTGTGTGTGTGTGTGTGTGTGTGTGTGTGTGTTATACCCTATACTATCAGTACAGTATATCGGTGTGTTTTATACCCCATACTATCAGTACAGTATATCAGTGTGTGTTATACCCCATACTATCAGTACAGTATATCGGTGTGTGTTATACCCCATACTATCAGTACAGTATATCGGTGTGTGTTGTACCCCATACTATCAGTACAGTAATCAGTGTGTGTGTTTGTGTGTGTGTGTGTGTGTGTGTGTGTTATACCCCATACTATCAGTACAGTATATCGGTGTGTGTTATACCCCATACTATCAGTACAGTATATAGGGGTGTGTGTGTGTGTGTGTGTGTGTGTGTGTGTTATACCCCATACTATCAGTACAGTATATTGGTGTGTGTTATACCCCATACTATCAGTACAGTATATCTGTGTGTGTGTATGTGTTATACCCCATACTATCAGTACAGTAATCGGTGTGTGTGTGTGTGTGTGTTATACCCCATACTATCAGTACAGTTTATCGGTGTGTGTTATACCCCATACTATCAGTACAGTATATCTGTGTGTGTGTATGTGTTATACCCCATACTATCAGTACAGTATATCGGTGTGTGTTATACCCCATACTATCAGTACAGTAATCGGTGTGTGTGTGTTATACCCCATACTATCAGTACAGTATATCGGTGTGTGTTATACCCCATACTATCAGTACAGTATATCTATGTGTGTGTGTGTGTTATACCCCATACTATCAGTACAGTATATCGGTGTGTGTTATACCCCATACTATCAGTACAGTATATCTGTGTGTGTGTGTGTGTTTGTATGTGTGTGTGTTATACCCCATACTATCAGTACAGTATATCGGGGTGTGTGTGTGTGTGTGTGTGTGTTATACCCCATACTATCAGTACAGTGATCGGTGTGTGTTATACCCCATACTATCAGTACAGTATATCTGTCTGTGTGTGTGTGTTATACCCCATACTATCAGTACAGCATATCGGTGTGTGTTATACCCCATACTATCAGTACAGTGATCGGTGTGTGGGTGTGTGTTATACCCCATACTATCAGTACAGTATATCTGTTTGTGTGTGTGTGTGTTATACCCCATACTATCAGTACAGTATATCTGTTTGTGTGTATGTGTGTTATACCCCATACTATCAGTACAGTATATCGGTGTGTGTTATACGCATACTATCAGTACAGTATATTGGTGTGTGTTATACCCCATACTATCAGTACAGTATATTGGTGTGTGTTATACCCCATACTATCAGTACAGTATATCTGTTTGTGTGTGTGTTATACACCATACTATCAGTGCAGTATATCTGTTTGTGTGTGTGTGTTATACCCCATACTATCAGTACAGTATATCAGTGTGTGTTATACCCATACTATCAGTACAGTATATTGGTGTGTGTTATACCCCATACTATCAGTACAGTATATTGGTGTGTGTTATACCCCATACTATCAGTACAGTATATCGGTGTGTGTTATACACCATACTATCAGTACAGTATATCGGTGTGTGTTATACCCCATACTATCAGTACAGTATATCGGTGTGTGTGTGTGTGTGTGTGTGTGTTATACCCCATACTATCAGTACAGTATATCGGTGTGTGTTATACCCCCATACTATCAGTACAGTAATCGGTGTGTGTGTGTGTGTGTGTGTGTGTGTGTGTTATACCCCATACTATCAGTACAGTATATCGGTGTGTGTTATACCCCATACTATCAGTACAGTATATCGGTGTGTGTTATACCCCATACTATCAGTACAGTAATCGGTGTGTGTGTGTGTGTGTTATACCCCATACTATCAGTACAGTATATCGGTGTGTGTTATACCCCATACTATCAGTATAGTGATCGGTGTGTGGGTGTGTGTTATAGCCCATACTATCAGTACAGTATATTGGTGTGTGTTATACCCCATACTATCAGTACAGTATATCGGTGTGTGTTATACCCCATACTATCAGTACAGTAATCGGTGTGTGTGTGTGTGTGTGTGTGTGTGTGTGTGTGTTATACCCCATACTATCAGTACAGTATATCGGTGTGTGTTATACCCCATACTATCAGTACAGTATATCGGTGTGTGTTATACCCCATACTATCAGTACAGTATATTGGTGTGTGTTATACCCCATACTATCAGTACAGTATATCGGTGTGTGTTATACCCCATACTATCAGTACAGTATATCGGTGTGTGTTATACCCCATACTATCAGTACAGTATATCTGTGTGTGTGTGTGTGTGTGTGTGTGTGTGTGTTATACCCCATACTATAAGTACAGTAATCGGTGTGTGTGTGTGTGTGTGTGTGTGTGTTATACCCCATACTATCAGTACAGTATATCGGTGTGTGTTATACCCCCATACTATCAGTACAGTAATCGGTGTGTGTGTGTGTGTGTGTGTGTGTGTGTGTTATACCCCATACTATCAGTACAGTATATCGGTGTGTGTTATACCCCATACTATCAGTACAGTATATCGGTGTGTGTTATACCCCATACTATCAGTACAGTAATCGGTGTGTGTGTGTGTGTGTTATACCCCATACTATCAGTACAGTATATCGGTGTGTGTTATACCCCATACTATCAGTATAGTGATCGGTGTGTGGGTGTGTGTTATAGCCCATACTATCAGTACAGTATATTGGTGTGTGTTATACCCCATACTATCAGTACAGTATATCGGTGTGTGTTATACCCCATACTATCAGTACAGTAATCGGTGTGTGTGTGTGTGTGTGTGTGTGTGTGTGTGTGTTATACCCCATACTATCAGTACAGTATATCGGTGTGTGTTATACCCCATACTATCAGTACAGTATATCGGTGTGTGTTATACCCCATACTATCAGTACAGTATATTGGTGTGTGTTATACCCCATACTATCAGTACAGTATATCGGTGTGTGTTATACCCCATACTATCAGTACAGTATATCGGTGTGTGTTATACCCCATACTATCAGTACAGTATATCTGTGTGTGTGTGTGTGTGTGTGTGTGTGTGTGTTATACCCCATACTATAAGTACAGTAATCGGTGTGTGTGTGTGTGTGTGTGTGTGTGTGTGTGTTATACCCCATACTATCAGTACAGTAATCGGTGTGTGTGTGTTTGTGTGTGTGTGTTATACCCCATACTATCAGTACAGTATATCGGTGTGTGTTATACCCCATACTATCAGTACAGTATATCTGTTTGTGTGTGTGTGTGTGTGTGTGTGTGTGTGTGTGTTATACCCTATACTATCAGTACAGTATATCGGTGTGTTTTATACCCCATACTATCAGTACAGTATATCAGTGTGTGTTATACCCCATACTATCAGTACAGTATATCGGTGTGTGTCATACCCCATACTATCAGTACAGTATATCGGTGTGTGTTGTACCCCATACTATCAGTACAGTAATCAGTGTGTGTGTTTGTGTGTGTGTGTGTTATACCCCATACTATCAGTACAGTATATCGGTGTGTGTCATACCCCATACTATCAGTACAGTATATAGGGGGGTGTGTGTGTGTTTGTGTGTGTGTGTGTGTTATACCCCATACTATCAGTACAGTATACTGGTGTGTGTTATACCCCATACTATCAGTACAATATATCTGTGTGTGTGTATGTGTTATACCCCATACTATCAGTACAGTATATCAGTGTGTGTTATACCCCATACTATCAGTACAGTAATCGGTGTGTGTGTGTGTGTGTGTTATACCCCATACTATCAGTACAGTATATCGGTGTGTGTTATACCCCATACTATCAGTACAGTATATCTGTGTGTGTGTATGTGTTATACCCCATACTATCAGTACAGTATATCGGTGTGTGTTATACCCCATACTATCAGTACAGTAATCGGTGTGTGTGTGTTATACCCCATACTATCAGTACAGTATATCGGTGTGTGTTATACCCCATAATATCAGTACAGTATATCTGTGTGTGTGTGTGTGTTATACCCCATACTATCAGTACAGTATATCGGTGTGTGTTATACCCCATACTATCAGTACAGTATATCTGTGTGTGTTATACCCCATACTATCAGTACAGTATATCGGTGTGTGTTATACCCCATACTATCAGTACAGTAATCGGTGTGTGTGTGTTTGTGTGTGTGTGTTATACCCCATACTATCAGTACAGTATATCGGTGTGTGTTATACCCCATACTATCAGTACAGTATATCTGTTTGTGTGTGTGTGTG
This sequence comes from Moxostoma hubbsi, assembly GCA_032164185.1. Lineage (NCBI taxonomy): Eukaryota > Metazoa > Chordata > Actinopteri > Cypriniformes > Catostomidae > Moxostoma > Moxostoma hubbsi. The sequence goes on along the minus strand of JAVLUX010000038.1, from coordinate 123,820 downwards.
TGTGTGTGTGTGTGTGTGTTATACCCTATACTATCAGTACAGTATATCGGTGTGTTTTATACCCCATACTATCAGTACAGTATATCAGTGTGTGTTATACCCCATACTATCAGTACAGTATATCGGTGTGTGTTATACCCCATACTATCAGTACAGTATATCGGTGTGTGTTGTACCCCATACTATCAGTACAGTAATCAGTGTGTGTGTTTGTGTGTGTGTGTGTGTGTGTGTGTGTTATACCCCATACTATCAGTACAGTATATCGGTGTGTGTTATACCCCATACTATCAGTACAGTATATAGGGGTGTGTGTGTGTGTGTGTGTGTGTGTGTGTGTTATACCCCATACTATCAGTACAGTATATTGGTGTGTGTTATACCCCATACTATCAGTACAGTATATCTGTGTGTGTGTATGTGTTATACCCCATACTATCAGTACAGTAATCGGTGTGTGTGTGTGTGTGTGTTATACCCCATACTATCAGTACAGTTTATCGGTGTGTGTTATACCCCATACTATCAGTACAGTATATCTGTGTGTGTGTATGTGTTATACCCCATACTATCAGTACAGTATATCGGTGTGTGTTATACCCCATACTATCAGTACAGTAATCGGTGTGTGTGTGTTATACCCCATACTATCAGTACAGTATATCGGTGTGTGTTATACCCCATACTATCAGTACAGTATATCTATGTGTGTGTGTGTGTTATACCCCATACTATCAGTACAGTATATCGGTGTGTGTTATACCCCATACTATCAGTACAGTATATCTGTGTGTGTGTGTGTGTTTGTATGTGTGTGTGTTATACCCCATACTATCAGTACAGTATATCGGGGTGTGTGTGTGTGTGTGTGTGTGTTATACCCCATACTATCAGTACAGTGATCGGTGTGTGTTATACCCCATACTATCAGTACAGTATATCTGTCTGTGTGTGTGTGTTATACCCCATACTATCAGTACAGCATATCGGTGTGTGTTATACCCCATACTATCAGTACAGTGATCGGTGTGTGGGTGTGTGTTATACCCCATACTATCAGTACAGTATATCTGTTTGTGTGTGTGTGTGTTATACCCCATACTATCAGTACAGTATATCTGTTTGTGTGTATGTGTGTTATACCCCATACTATCAGTACAGTATATCGGTGTGTGTTATACGCATACTATCAGTACAGTATATTGGTGTGTGTTATACCCCATACTATCAGTACAGTATATTGGTGTGTGTTATACCCCATACTATCAGTACAGTATATCTGTTTGTGTGTGTGTTATACACCATACTATCAGTGCAGTATATCTGTTTGTGTGTGTGTGTTATACCCCATACTATCAGTACAGTATATCAGTGTGTGTTATACCCATACTATCAGTACAGTATATTGGTGTGTGTTATACCCCATACTATCAGTACAGTATATTGGTGTGTGTTATACCCCATACTATCAGTACAGTATATCGGTGTGTGTTATACACCATACTATCAGTACAGTATATCGGTGTGTGTTATACCCCATACTATCAGTACAGTATATCGGTGTGTGTGTGTGTGTGTGTGTGTGTTATACCCCATACTATCAGTACAGTATATCGGTGTGTGTTATACCCCCATACTATCAGTACAGTAATCGGTGTGTGTGTGTGTGTGTGTGTGTGTGTGTGTTATACCCCATACTATCAGTACAGTATATCGGTGTGTGTTATACCCCATACTATCAGTACAGTATATCGGTGTGTGTTATACCCCATACTATCAGTACAGTAATCGGTGTGTGTGTGTGTGTGTTATACCCCATACTATCAGTACAGTATATCGGTGTGTGTTATACCCCATACTATCAGTATAGTGATCGGTGTGTGGGTGTGTGTTATAGCCCATACTATCAGTACAGTATATTGGTGTGTGTTATACCCCATACTATCAGTACAGTATATCGGTGTGTGTTATACCCCATACTATCAGTACAGTAATCGGTGTGTGTGTGTGTGTGTGTGTGTGTGTGTGTGTGTTATACCCCATACTATCAGTACAGTATATCGGTGTGTGTTATACCCCATACTATCAGTACAGTATATCGGTGTGTGTTATACCCCATACTATCAGTACAGTATATTGGTGTGTGTTATACCCCATACTATCAGTACAGTATATCGGTGTGTGTTATACCCCATACTATCAGTACAGTATATCGGTGTGTGTTATACCCCATACTATCAGTACAGTATATCTGTGTGTGTGTGTGTGTGTGTGTGTGTGTGTGTTATACCCCATACTATAAGTACAGTAATCGGTGTGTGTGTGTGTGTGTGTGTGTGTGTTATACCCCATACTATCAGTACAGTATATCGGTGTGTGTTATACCCCCATACTATCAGTACAGTAATCGGTGTGTGTGTGTGTGTGTGTGTGTGTGTGTGTTATACCCCATACTATCAGTACAGTATATCGGTGTGTGTTATACCCCATACTATCAGTACAGTATATCGGTGTGTGTTATACCCCATACTATCAGTACAGTAATCGGTGTGTGTGTGTGTGTGTTATACCCCATACTATCAGTACAGTATATCGGTGTGTGTTATACCCCATACTATCAGTATAGTGATCGGTGTGTGGGTGTGTGTTATAGCCCATACTATCAGTACAGTATATTGGTGTGTGTTATACCCCATACTATCAGTACAGTATATCGGTGTGTGTTATACCCCATACTATCAGTACAGTAATCGGTGTGTGTGTGTGTGTGTGTGTGTGTGTGTGTGTGTTATACCCCATACTATCAGTACAGTATATCGGTGTGTGTTATACCCCATACTATCAGTACAGTATATCGGTGTGTGTTATACCCCATACTATCAGTACAGTATATTGGTGTGTGTTATACCCCATACTATCAGTACAGTATATCGGTGTGTGTTATACCCCATACTATCAGTACAGTATATCGGTGTGTGTTATACCCCATACTATCAGTACAGTATATCTGTGTGTGTGTGTGTGTGTGTGTGTGTGTGTGTTATACCCCATACTATAAGTACAGTAATCGGTGTGTGTGTGTGTGTGTGTGTGTGTGTGTGTGTTATACCCCATACTATCAGTACAGTAATCGGTGTGTGTGTGTTTGTGTGTGTGTGTTATACCCCATACTATCAGTACAGTATATCGGTGTGTGTTATACCCCATACTATCAGTACAGTATATCTGTTTGTGTGTGTGTGTGTGTGTGTGTGTGTGTGTGTGTTATACCCTATACTATCAGTACAGTATATCGGTGTGTTTTATACCCCATACTATCAGTACAGTATATCAGTGTGTGTTATACCCCATACTATCAGTACAGTATATCGGTGTGTGTCATACCCCATACTATCAGTACAGTATATCGGTGTGTGTTGTACCCCATACTATCAGTACAGTAATCAGTGTGTGTGTTTGTGTGTGTGTGTGTTATACCCCATACTATCAGTACAGTATATCGGTGTGTGTCATACCCCATACTATCAGTACAGTATATAGGGGGGTGTGTGTGTGTTTGTGTGTGTGTGTGTGTTATACCCCATACTATCAGTACAGTATACTGGTGTGTGTTATACCCCATACTATCAGTACAATATATCTGTGTGTGTGTATGTGTTATACCCCATACTATCAGTACAGTATATCAGTGTGTGTTATACCCCATACTATCAGTACAGTAATCGGTGTGTGTGTGTGTGTGTGTTATACCCCATACTATCAGTACAGTATATCGGTGTGTGTTATACCCCATACTATCAGTACAGTATATCTGTGTGTGTGTATGTGTTATACCCCATACTATCAGTACAGTATATCGGTGTGTGTTATACCCCATACTATCAGTACAGTAATCGGTGTGTGTGTGTTATACCCCATACTATCAGTACAGTATATCGGTGTGTGTTATACCCCATAATATCAGTACAGTATATCTGTGTGTGTGTGTGTGTTATACCCCATACTATCAGTACAGTATATCGGTGTGTGTTATACCCCATACTATCAGTACAGTATATCTGTGTGTGTGTGTGTGTTTGTATGTGTGTGTGTTATACCCCATACTATCAGTACAGTATATCGGGGTGTGTGTGTGTGTGTGTGTGTGTTATACCCCATACTATCAGTACAGTGATCGGTGTGTGTTATACCCCATACTATCAGTACAGTATATCTGTCTGTGTGTGTGTGTTATACCCCATACTATCAGTACAGCATATCGGTGTGTGTTATACCCCATACTATCAGTACAGTGATCGGTGTGTGGGTGTGTGTTATACCCCATACTATCAGTACAGTATATCTGTTTGTGTGTGTGTGTGTTATACCCCATACTATCAGTACAGTATATCTGTTTGTGTGGATGTGTGTTATACCCCATACTATCAGTAAAGTATATCGGTGTGTGTTATACGCATACTATCAGTACAGTATATTGGTGTGTGTTATACCTCATACTATCAGTACAGTATATTGGTGTGTGTTATACCCCATACTATCAGTACAGTATATCTGTTTGTGTGTGTGTTATACCCCATACTATCAGTTCAGTATATCTGTTTGTGTGTGTGTTTTATACCCCATACTATCAGTACAGTATATTAGTGTGTGTTATACCCATACTATCAGTACAGTATATTGGTGTGTGTTATACCCCATACTATCAGTACAGTATATTGGTGTGTGTTATACCCCATACTATCAGTACAGTATATCGGTGTGTGTTATACCCCATACTATCAGTACAGTATATCGGTGTGTGTTATACCCCATACTATCAGTACAGTATATCGGTGTGTGTGTGTGTGTGTGTGTGTTATACCCCATACTATCAGTACAGTATATCGGTGTGTGTTATACCCCATACAATCAGTACAGTAATCGGTGTGTGTGTGTGTGTGTGTGTGTGTGTGTGTGTGTGTTATACCCCATACTATCAGTACAGTATATCGGTGTGTGTTATACCCCATACTATCAGTACAGTATATCTGTTTGTGTGTGTGTGTGTGTGTGTGTGTGTGTGTGTGTGTTATACCCTATACTATCAGTACAGTATATCAGTGTGTGTTATACCGCATACTATCAGGACAGTATATCGGTGTGTGTTATACCCCATACTATCAGTACAGTATATCAGTGTGTGTTATACCCCATACTATCTGTAGAGTATATCGGTGTGTGTTATACCCCATACTATCAGTACAGTATATCTGTGTGTGTTATACCCTATACTATCAGTACAGTATATCAGTGTGTGTTATACCCCATACTATCAGTACAGTATATCAGTGTGTGTTATACCCCATACTATCAGTACAGTATATCAGTGTGTGTTATACCCCATACTATCAGTACAGTATATCGGTGTGTGTTATACCCCATACTATCAGTACAGTAATCGGTGTGTGTGTGTTTGTGTGTGTGTGTTATACCCCATACTATCAGTACAGTATATCGGTGTGTGTTATACCCCATACTATCAGTAAAGTATATCTGTTTGTGTGTGTGTGTGTGTGTGTGTGTGTGTGTGTGTGTTATACCCTATACTATCAGTACAGTATATCGGTGTGTTTTATACCCCATACTATCAGTACAGTATATCAGTGTGTGTTATACCCCATACTATCAGTACAGTATATCGGTGTGTGTTATACCCCATACTATCAGTACAGTATATCGGTGTGTGTTGTACCCCATACTATCAGTACAGTAATCAGTGTGTGTGTTTGTGTGTGTGTGTGTGTGTGTGTGTGTTATACCCCATACTATCAGTACAGTATATCGGTGTGTGTTATACCCCATACTATCAGTACAGTATATAGGGGTGTGTGTGTGTGTGTGTGTGTGTGTGTGTGTTATACCCCATACTATCAGTACAGTATATTGGTGTGTGTTATACCCCATACTATCAGTACAGTATATCTGTGTGTGTGTATGTGTTATACCCCATACTATCAGTACAGTAATCGGTGTGTGTGTGTGTGTGTGTTATACCCCATACTATCAGTACAGTATATCGGTGTGTGTTATACCCCATACTATCAGTACATTATATCTGTGTGTGTGTATGTGTTATACCCCATACTATCAGTACAGTATATCGGTGTGTGTTATACCCCATACTATCAGTACAGTAATCGGTGTTTGTGTGTTATACCCCATACTATCAGTACAGTATATCGGTGTGTGTTATACCCCATACTATCAGTACAGTATATCTGTGTGTGTGTGTGTGTTATATCCCATACTATCAGTACAGTATATCGGTGTGTGTTATACCCCATACTATCAGTACAGTATATCTGTGTGTGTGTGTGTGTTTGTATGTGTGTGTTATACCCCATACTATCAGTACAGTATATCGGGGTGTGTGTGTGTGTGTGTGTGTGTGTGTTATACCCCATACTATCAGTACAGTGATCGGTGTGTGTTATACCCCATACTATCAGTACAGTATATCTGTCTGTGTGTGTGTGTTATACCCCATACTATCAGTACAGCATATCGGTGTGTGTTATACCCCATACTATCAGTACAGTATATCTGTTTGTGTGTGTGTGTGTTATACCCCATACTATCAGTACAGTATATCTGTTTGTGTGTATGTGTGTTATACCCCAAACTATCAGTACAGTATATCGGTGTGTGTTATACGCATACTATCAGTACAGTATATTGGTGTGTGTTATACCCCATACTATCAGTACAGTATATTGGTGTGTGTTATACCCCATACTATCCGTACAGTATATCTGTTTGTGTGTGTGTTATACCCCATACTATCAGTGCAGTATATCTGTTTGTGTGTGTGTGTTATACCCCATACTATCAGTACAGTATATCAGTGTGTGTTATACCCATACTATCAGTACAGTATATTGGTGTGTGTTATACCCCATACTATCAGTACAGTATATTGGTGTGTGTTATACCCCATACTATCAGTACAGTATATCGGTGTGTGTTATACACCATACTATCAGTACAGTATATCGGTGTGTGTTATACCCCATACTATCAGTACAGTATATCGGTGTGTGTGTGTGTGTGTGTGTGTGTTATACCCCATACTATCAGTACAGTATATCGGTGTGTGTTATATCCCATACTATCAGTACAGTATATCAGTGTGTGTTATACCCCATACTATCAGTACAGTATATCGGTGTGTGTTATACCCCATACTATCAGTACAGTATATCGGTGTGTGTGTGTGTGTGTGTGTGTGTTATACCCCATACTATCAGTACAGTATATCGGTGTGTGTTATACCCCATACAATCAGTACAGTAATCGGTGTGTGTGTGTGTGTGTGTGTGTGTGTGTTATACCCCATACTATCAGTACAGTATATCGGTGTGTGTTATACCCCATACTATCAGTACAGTATATCTGTTTGTGTGTGTGTGTGTGTGTGTGTGTGTGTGTGTTATACCCTATACTATCAGTACAGTATATCAGTGTGTGTTATACCGCATACTATCAGGACAGTATATCGGTGTGTGTTATACCCCATACTATCAGTTCAGTATATCAGTGTGTGTTATACCCCATACTATCTGTAGAGTATATCGGTGTGTGTTATACCCCATACTATCAGTACAGTATATCTGTGTGTGTTATACCCTATACTATCAGTACAGTATATCAGTGTGTTTTATACCCCATACTATCAGTACAGTATATCAGTGTGTGTTATACCCCATACTATCAGTACAGTATATCAGTGTGTGTTATACCCCATACTATCAGTACAGTATATCGGTGTGTGTTATACCCCATACTATCAGTACAGTAATCGGTGTGTGTGTGTTTGTGTGTGTGTTTTATACCCCATACTATCAGTACAGTATATCGGTGTGTGTTATACCCCATACTATCAGTACAGTATATCTGTTTGTGTGTGTGTGTGTGTGTGTGTGTGTGTGTGTTATACCCTATACTATCAGTACAGTATATCGGTGTGTTTTATACCCCATACTATCAGTACAGTATATCAGTGTGTGTTATACCCCATACTATCAGTACAGTATATCGGTGTGTGTTATACCCCATACTATCAGTACAGTATATCGGTGTTTGTTGTACCCCATACTATCAGTACAGTAATCAGTGTGTGTGTTTGTGTGTGTGTGTGTGTGTGTGTGTGTTATACCCCATACTATCAGTACAGTATATCGGTGTGTGTTATACCCCATACTATCAGTACAGTATATAGGGGTGTGTGTGTGTGTGTGTGTGTGTGTGTGTGTTATACCCCATACTATCAGTACAGTATATTGGTGTGTGTTATACCCCATACTATCAGTACAGTATATCTGTGTGTGTGTATGTGTTATACCCCATACTATCAGTACAGTAATCGGTGTGTGTGTGTGTGTGTGTTATACCCCATACTATCAGTACAGTATATCGGTGTGTGTTATACCCCATACTATCAGTACAGTATATCTGTGTGTGTGTATGTGTTATACCCCATACTATCAGTACAGTATATCGGTGTGTGTTATACCCCATACTATCAGTACAGTAATCGGTGTGTGTGTGTTATACCCCATACTATCAGTACAGTATATCGGTGTGTGTTATACCCCATACTATCAGTACAGTATATCTATGTGTGTGTGTGTGTTATACCCCATACTATCAGTACAGTATATCGGTGTGTGTTATACCCCATACTATCAGTACAGTATATCTGTGTGTGTGTGTGTGTTTGTATGTGTGTGTGTTATACCCCATACTATCAGTACAGTATATCGGGGTGTGTGTGTGTGTGTGTGTGTGTTATACCCCATACTATCAGTACAGTGATCGGTGTGTGTTATACCCCATACTATCAGTACAGTATATCTGTCTGTGTGTGTGTGTTATACCCCATACTATCAGTACAGCATATCGGTGTGTGTTATACCCCATACTATCAGTACAGTGATCGGTGTGTGGGTGTGTGTTATACCCCATACTATCAGTACAGTATATCTGTTTGTGTGTGTGTGTGTTATACCCCATACTATCAGTACAGTATATCTGTTTGTGTGTATGTGTGTTATACCCCATACTATCAGTACAGTATATCGGTGTGTGTTATACGCATACTATCAGTACAGTATATTGGTGTGTGTTATACCCCATACTATCAGTACAGTATATTGGTGTGTGTTATACCCCATACTATCAGTACAGTATATCTGTTTGTGTGTGTGTTATACACCATACTATCAGTGCAGTATATCTGTTTGTGTGTGTGTGTTATACCCCATACTATCAGTACAGTATATCAGTGTGTGTTATACCCATACTATCAGTACAGTATATTGGTGTGTGTTATACCCCATACTATCAGTACAGTATATTGGTGTGTGTTATACCCCATACTATCAGTACAGTATATCGGTGTGTGTTATACACCATACTATCAGTACAGTATATCGGTGTGTGTTATACCCCATACTATCAGTACAGTATATCGGTGTGTGTGTGTGTGTGTGTGTGTGTTATACCCCATACTATCAGTACAGTATATCGGTGTGTGTTATACCCCCATACTATCAGTACAGTAATCGGTGTGTGTGTGTGTGTGTGTGTGTGTGTGTGTTATACCCCATACTATCAGTACAGTATATCGGTGTGTGTTATACCCCATACTATCAGTACAGTATATCGGTGTGTGTTATACCCCATACTATCAGTACAGTAATCGGTGTGTGTGTGTGTGTGTTATACCCCATACTATCAGTACAGTATATCGGTGTGTGTTATACCCCATACTATCAGTATAGTGATCGGTGTGTGGGTGTGTGTTATAGCCCATACTATCAGTACAGTATATTGGTGTGTGTTATACCCCATACTATCAGTACAGTATATCGGTGTGTGTTATACCCCATACTATCAGTACAGTAATCGGTGTGTGTGTGTGTGTGTGTGTGTGTGTGTGTGTGTTATACCCCATACTATCAGTACAGTATATCGGTGTGTGTTATACCCCATACTATCAGTACAGTATATCGGTGTGTGTTATACCCCATACTATCAGTACAGTATATTGGTGTGTGTTATACCCCATACTATCAGTACAGTATATCGGTGTGTGTTATACCCCATACTATCAGTACAGTATATCGGTGTGTGTTATACCCCATACTATCAGTACAGTATATCTGTGTGTGTGTGTGTGTGTGTGTGTGTGTGTGTTATACCCCATACTATAAGTACAGTAATCGGTGTGTGTGTGTGTGTGTGTGTGTGTGTGTGTGTTATACCCCATACTATCAGTACAGTATATCAGTGTGTGTTATACCCCATACTATCAGTACAGTATATCAGTGTGTGTTATACCCCATACTATCAGTACAGTATATCGGTGTGTGTTATACCCCATACTATCAGTACAGTAATCGGTGTGTGTGTGTTTGTGTGTGTGTGTTATACCCCATACTATCAGTACAGTATATCGGTGTGTGTTATACCCCATACTATCAGTACAGTATATCTGTTTGTGTGTGTGTGTGTGTGTGTGTGTGTGTGTGTGTGTGTTATACCCTATACTATCATTACAGTATATCGGTGTGTTTTATACCCCATACTATCAGTACAGTATATCAGTGTGTGTTATACCCCATACTATCAGTACAGTATATCGGTGTGTGTTATACCCCATACCATCAGTACAGTATATCGGTGTGTGTTGTACCCCATACTATCAGTACAGTAATCAGTGTGTGTGTTTGTGTGTGTGTGTGTGTGTGTGTGTGTTATACCCCATACTATCAGTACAGTATATCGGTGTGTGTTATACCCCATACTATCAGTACAGTATATAGGGGTGTGTGTGTGTGTGTGTGTGTGTGTGTGTGTTATACCCCATACTATCAGTACAGTATATTGGTGTGTGTTATACCCCATACTATCAGTACAGTATATCTGTGTGTGTGTATGTGTTATACCCCATACTATCAGTACAGTAATCGGTGTGTGTGTGTGTGTGTGTTATACCCCATACTATCAGTACAGTATATCTGTGTGTGTGTATGTGTTATACCCCATACTATCAGTACAGTATATCGGTGTGTGTTATACCCCATACTATCAGTACAGTATATCGGTGTGTGTGTGTGTGTGTGTGTGTGTTATACCCCATACTATCAGTACAGTATATCGGTGTGTGTTATACCCCCATACTATCAGTACAGTAATCGGTGTGTGTGTGTGTGTGTGTGTGTGTGTGTGTTATACCCCATACTATCAGTAGAGTATATCGGTGTGTGTTATACCCCATACTATCAGTACAGTATATCGGTGTGTGTTATACCCCATACTATCAGTACAGTAATCGGTGTGTGTGTGTGTGTGTTATACCCCATACTATCAGTACAGTATATCGGTGTGTGTTATACCCCATACTATCAGTATAGTGATCGGTGTGTGGGTGTGTGTTATAGCCCATACTATCAGTACAGTATATTGGTGTGTGTTATACCCCATACTATCAGTACAGTATATCGGTGTGTGTTATACCCCATACTATCAGTACAGTAATCGGTGTGTGTGTGTGTGTGTGTGTGTGTGTGTGTGTGTTATACCCCATACTATCAGTACAGTATATCGGTGTGTGTTATACCCCATACTATCAGTACAGTATATCGGTGTGTGTTATACCCCATACTATCAGTACAGTATATTGGTGTGTGTTATACCCCATACTATCAGTACAGTATATCGGTGTGTGTTATACCCCATACTATCAGTACAGTATATCGGTGTGTGTTATACCCCATACTATCAGTACAGTATATCTGTGTGTGTGTGTGTGTGTGTGTGTGTGTGTGTTATACCCCATACTATAAGTACAGTAATCGGTGTGTGTGTGTGTGTGTGTGTGTGTGTGTGTGTTATACCCCATACTATCAGTACAGTATATCAGTGTGTGTTATACCCCATACTATCAGTACAGTATATCAGTGTGTGTTATACCCCATACTATCAGTACAGTATATCGGTGTGTGTTATACCCCATACTATCAGTACAGTAATCGGTGTGTGTGTGTTTGTGTGTGTGTGTTATACCCCATACTATCAGTACAGTATATCGGTGTGTGTTATACCCCATACTATCAGTACAGTATATCTGTTTGTGTGTGTGTGTGTGTGTGTGTGTGTGTGTGTGTGTGTTATACCCTATACTATCAGTACAGTATATCGGTGTGTTTTATACCCCATACTATCAGTACAGTATATCAGTGTGTGTTATACCCCATACTATCAGTACAGTATATCGGTGTGTGTTATACCCCATACCATCAGTACAGTATATCGGTGTGTGTTGTACCCCATACTATCAGTACAGTAATCAGTGTGTGTGTTTGTGTGTGTGTGTGTGTGTGTGTGTGTTATACCCCATACTATCAGTACAGTATATCGGTGTGTGTTATACCCCATACTATCAGTACAGTATATAGGGGTGTGTGTGTGTGTGTGTGTGTGTGTGTGTGTTATACCCCATACTATCAGTACAGTATATTGGTGTGTGTTATACCCCATACTATCAGTACAGTATATCTGTGTGTGTGTATGTGTTATACCCCATACTATCAGTACAGTAATCGGTGTGTGTGTGTGTGTGTGTTATACCCCATACTATCAGTACAGTATATCGGTGTGTGTTATACCCCATACTATCAGTACAGTATATCTGTGTGTGTGTATGTGTTATACCCCATACTATCAGTACAGTATATCGGTGTGTGTTATACCCCATACTATCAGTACAGTAATCGGTGTGTGTGTGTTATACCCCATACTATCAGTACAGTATATCGGTGTGTGTTATACCCCATACTATCAGTACAGTATATCTGTGTGTGTGTGTGTGTTATATCCCATACTATCAGTACAGTATATCGGTGTGTGTTATACCCCATACTATCAGTACAGTATATCTGTGTGTGTGTGTGTGTTTGTATGTGTGTGTTATACCCCATACTATCAGTACAGTATATCGGGGTGTGTGTGTGTGTGTGTGTGTGTGTGTTATACCCCATACTATCAGTACAGTGATCGGTGTGTGTTATACCCCATACTATCAGTACAGTATATCTGTCTGTGTGTGTGTGTTATACCCCATACTATCAGTACAGCATATCGGTGTGTGTTATACCCCATACTATCAGTACAGTGATCGGTGTGTGGGATTGTGTTATACCCCATACTATCAGTACAGTATATCTGTTTGTGTGTGTGTGTGTTATACCCCATACTATCAGTACAGTATATCTGTTTGTGTGTATGTGTGTTATACCCCATACTATCAGTACAGTATATCGGTGTGTGTTATACGCATACTATCAGTACAGTATATTGGTGTGTGTTATACCCCATACTATCAGTACAGTATATTGGTGTGTGTTATACCCCATACTATCCGTACAGTATATCTGTTTGTGTGTGTGTTATACCCCATACTATCAGTGCAGTATATCTGTTTGTGTGTGTGTGTTATACCCCATACTATCAGTACAGTATATCAGTGTGTGTTATACCCATACTATCAGTACAGTATATTGGTGTGTGTTATACCCCATACTATCAGTACAGTATATTGGTGTGTGTTATACCCCATACTATCAGAACAGTATATCGGTGTGTGTTATACACCATACTATCAGTACAGTATATCGGTGTGTGTTATACCCCATACTATCAGTACAGTATATCGGTGTGTGTGTGTGTGTGTGTGTTATACCCCATACTATCAGTACAGTATATCGGTGTGTGTTATATCCCATACTATCAGTACAGTATATCAGTGTGTGTTATACCCCATACTATCAGTACAGTATATCGGTGTGTGTTATACCCCATACTATCAGTACAGTATATCGGTGTGTGTGTGTGTGTGTGTGTGTGTTATACCCCATACTATCAGTACAGTATATCGGTGTGTGTTATACCCCATACAATCAGTACAGTAATCGGTGTGTGTGTGTGTGTGTGTGTGTGTGTGTTATACCCCATACTATCAGTACAGTATATCGGTGTGTGTTATACCCCATACTATCAGTACAGTATATCTGTTTGTGTGTGTGTGTGTGTGTGTGTGTGTGTTATACCCTATACTATCAGTACAGTATATCAGTGTGTGTTATACCGCATACTATCAGGACAGTATATCGGTGTGTGTTATACCCCATACTATCAGTTCAGTATATCAGTGTGTGTTATACCCCATACTATCTGTAGAGTATATCGGTGTGTGTTATACCCCATACTATCAGTACAGTATATCTGTGTGTGTTATACCCTATACTATCAGTACAGTATATCAGTGTGTTTTATACCCCATACTATCAGTACAGTATATCAGTGTGTGTTATACCCCATACTATCAGTACAGTATATCAGTGTGTGTTATACCCCATACTATCAGTACAGTATATCGGTGTGTGTTATACCCCATACTATCAGTACAGTAATCGGTGTGTGTTTGTTTGTGTGTGTGTGTTATACCCCATACTATCAGTACAGTATATCGGTGTGTGTTATACCCCATACTATCAGTACAGTATATCTGTTTGTGTGTGTGTGTGTGTGTGTGTGTGTGTGTGTTATACCCTATACTATCAGTACAGTATATCGGTGTGTTTTATACCCCATACTATCAGTACAGTATATCAGTGTGTGTTATACCCCATACTATCAGTACAGTATATCGGTGTGTGTTATACCCCATACTATCAGTACAGTATATCGGTGTGTGTTGTACCCCATACTATCAGTACAGTAATCAGTGTGTGTGTTTGTGTGTGTGTGTGTGTGTGTGTGTGTTATACCCCATACTATCAGTACAGTATATCGGTGTGTGTTATACCCCATACTATCAGTACAGTATATAGGGGTGTGTGTGTGTGTGTGTGTGTGTGTGTGTGTGTTATACCCCATACTATCAGTACAGTATATTGGTGTGTGTTATACCCCATACTATCAGTACAGTATATCTGTGTGTGTGTATGTGTTATACCCCATACTATCAGTACAGTAATCGGTGTGTGTGTGTGTGTGTGTTATACCCCATACTATCAGTACAGTATATCGGTGTGTGTTATACCCCATACTATCAGTACAGTATATCTGTGTGTGTGTATGTGTTATACCCCATACTATCAGTACAGTATATCGGTGTGTGTTATACCCCATACTATCAGTACAGTAATCGGTGTGTGTGTGTTATACCCCATACTATCAGTACAGTATATCGGTGTGTGTTATACCCCATACTATCAGTACAGTATATCTATGTGTGTGTGTGTGTTATACCCCATACTATCAGTACAGTATATCGGTGTGTGTTATACCCCATACTATCAGTACAGTATATCTGTGTGTGTGTGTGTGTTTGTATGTGTGTGTGTTATACCCCATACTATCAGTACAGTATATCGGGGTGTGTGTGTGTGTGTGTGTGTGTTATACCCCATACTATCAGTACAGTGATCGGTGTGTGTTATACCCCATACTATCAGTACAGTATATCTGTCTGTGTGTGTGTGTTATACCCCATACTATCAGTACAGCATATCGGTGTGTGTTATACCCCATACTATCAGTACAGTGATCGGTGTGTGGGTGTGTGTTATACCCCATACTATCAGTACAGTATATCTGTTTGTGTGTGTGTGTGTTATACCCCATACTATCAGTACAGTATATCTGTTTGTGTGTATGTGTGTTATACCCCATACTATCAGTACAGTATATCGGTGTGTGTTATACGCATACTATCAGTACAGTATATTGGTGTGTGTTATACCCCATACTATCAGTACAGTATATTGGTGTGTGTTATACCCCATACTATCAGTACAGTATATCTGTTTGTGTGTGTGTTATACACCATACTATCAGTGCAGTATATCTGTTTGTGTGTGTGTGTTATACCCCATACTATCAGTACAGTATATCAGTGTGTGTTATACCCATACTATCAGTACAGTATATTGGTGTGTGTTATACCCCATACTATCAGTACAGTATATTGGTGTGTGTTATACCCCATACTATCAGTACAGTATATCGGTGTGTGTTATACACCATACTATCAGTACAGTATATCGGTGTGTGTTATACCCCATACTATCAGTACAGTAATCGGTGTGTGTGTGTTTGTGTGTGTGTGTTATACCCCATACTATCAGTACAGTATATCGGTGTGTGTTATACCCCATACTATCAGTACAGTATATCTGTTTGTGTGTGTGTGTGTGTGTGTGTGTGTGTGTGTGTGTGTTATACCCTATACTATCATTACAGTATATCGGTGTGTTTTATACCCCATACTATCAGTACAGTATATCAGTGTGTGTTATACCCCATACTATCAGTACAGTATATCGGTGTGTGTTATACCCCATACCATCAGTACAGTATATCGGTGTGTGTTGTACCCCATACTATCAGTACAGTAATCAGTGTGTGTGTTTGTGTGTGTGTGTGTGTGTGTGTGTGTTATACCCCATACTATCAGTACAGTATATCGGTGTGTGTTATACCCCATACTATCAGTACAGTATATAGGGGTGTGTGTGTGTGTGTGTGTGTGTGTGTGTGTTATACCCCATACTATCAGTACAGTATATTGGTGTGTGTTATACCCCATACTATCAGTACAGTATATCTGTGTGTGTGTATGTGTTATACCCCATACTATCAGTACAGTAATCGGTGTGTGTGTGTGTGTGTGTTATACCCCATACTATCAGTACAGTATATCTGTGTGTGTGTATGTGTTATACCCCATACTATCAGTACAGTATATCGGTGTGTGTTATACCCCATACTATCAGTACAGTATATCGGTGTGTGTGTGTGTGTGTGTGTGTGTTATACCCCATACTATCAGTACAGTATATCGGTGTGTGTTATACCCCCATACTATCAGTACAGTAATCGGTGTGTGTGTGTGTGTGTGTGTGTGTGTGTGTTATACCCCATACTATCAGTAGAGTATATCGGTGTGTGTTATACCCCATACTATCAGTACAGTATATCGGTGTGTGTTATACCCCATACTATCAGTACAGTAATCGGTGTGTGTGTGTGTGTGTTATACCCCATACTATCAGTACAGTATATCGGTGTGTGTTATACCCCATACTATCAGTATAGTGATCGGTGTGTGGGTGTGTGTTATAGCCCATACTATCAGTACAGTATATTGGTGTGTGTTATACCCCATACTATCAGTACAGTATATCGGTGTGTGTTATACCCCATACTATCAGTACAGTAATCGGTGTGTGTGTGTGTGTGTGTGTGTGTGTGTGTGTGTTATACCCCATACTATCAGTACAGTATATCGGTGTGTGTTATACCCCATACTATCAGTACAGTATATCGGTGTGTGTTATACCCCATACTATCAGTACAGTATATTGGTGTGTGTTATACCCCATACTATCAGTACAGTATATCGGTGTGTGTTATACCCCATACTATCAGTACAGTATATCGGTGTGTGTTATACCCCATACTATCAGTACAGTATATCTGTGTGTGTGTGTGTGTGTGTGTGTGTGTGTGTTATACCCCATACTATAAGTACAGTAATCGGTGTGTGTGTGTGTGTGTGTGTGTGTGTGTGTGTTATACCCCATACTATCAGTACAGTATATCAGTGTGTGTTATACCCCATACTATCAGTACAGTATATCAGTGTGTGTTATACCCCATACTATCAGTACAGTATATCGGTGTGTGTTATACCCCATACTATCAGTACAGTAATCGGTGTGTGTGTGTTTGTGTGTGTGTGTTATACCCCATACTATCAGTACAGTATATCGGTGTGTGTTATACCCCATACTATCAGTACAGTATATCTGTTTGTGTGTGTGTGTGTGTGTGTGTGTGTGTGTGTGTGTGTTATACCCTATACTATCAGTACAGTATATCGGTGTGTTTTATACCCCATACTATCAGTACAGTATATCAGTGTGTGTTATACCCCATACTATCAGTACAGTATATCGGTGTGTGTTATACCCCATACCATCAGTACAGTATATCGGTGTGTGTTGTACCCCATACTATCAGTACAGTAATCAGTGTGTGTGTTTGTGTGTGTGTGTGTGTGTGTGTGTGTTATACCCCATACTATCAGTACAGTATATCGGTGTGTGTTATACCCCATACTATCAGTACAGTATATAGGGGTGTGTGTGTGTGTGTGTGTGTGTGTGTGTGTTATACCCCATACTATCAGTACAGTATATTGGTGTGTGTTATACCCCATACTATCAGTACAGTATATCTGTGTGTGTGTATGTGTTATACCCCATACTATCAGTACAGTAATCGGTGTGTGTGTGTGTGTGTGTTATACCCCATACTATCAGTACAGTATATCGGTGTGTGTTATACCCCATACTATCAGTACAGTATATCTGTGTGTGTGTATGTGTTATACCCCATACTATCAGTACAGTATATCGGTGTGTGTTATACCCCATACTATCAGTACAGTAATCGGTGTGTGTGTGTTATACCCCATACTATCAGTACAGTATATCGGTGTGTGTTATACCCCATACTATCAGTACAGTATATCTGTGTGTGTGTGTGTGTTATATCCCATACTATCAGTACAGTATATCGGTGTGTGTTATACCCCATACTATCAGTACAGTATATCTGTGTGTGTGTGTGTGTTTGTATGTGTGTGTTATACCCCATACTATCAGTACAGTATATCGGGGTGTGTGTGTGTGTGTGTGTGTGTGTGTTATACCCCATACTATCAGTACAGTGATCGGTGTGTGTTATACCCCATACTATCAGTACAGTATATCTGTCTGTGTGTGTGTGTTATACCCCATACTATCAGTACAGCATATCGGTGTGTGTTATACCCCATACTATCAGTACAGTGATCGGTGTGTGGGATTGTGTTATACCCCATACTATCAGTACAGTATATCTGTTTGTGTGTGTGTGTGTTATACCCCATACTATCAGTACAGTATATCTGTTTGTGTGTATGTGTGTTATACCCCATACTATCAGTACAGTATATCGGTGTGTGTTATACGCATACTATCAGTACAGTATATTGGTGTGTGTTATACCCCATACTATCAGTACAGTATATTGGTGTGTGTTATACCCCATACTATCCGTACAGTATATCTGTTTGTGTGTGTGTTATACCCCATACTATCAGTGCAGTATATCTGTTTGTGTGTGTGTGTTATACCCCATACTATCAGTACAGTATATCAGTGTGTGTTATACCCATACTATCAGTACAGTATATTGGTGTGTGTTATACCCCATACTATCAGTACAGTATATTGGTGTGTGTTATACCCCATACTATCAGAACAGTATATCGGTGTGTGTTATACACCATACTATCAGTACAGTATATCGGTGTGTGTTATACCCCATACTATCAGTACAGTATATCGGTGTGTGTGTGTGTGTGTGTGTTATACCCCATACTATCAGTACAGTATATCGGTGTGTGTTATATCCCATACTATCAGTACAGTATATCAGTGTGTGTTATACCCCATACTATCAGTACAGTATATCGGTGTGTGTTATACCCCATACTATCAGTACAGTATATCGGTGTGTGTGTGTGTGTGTGTGTGTGTTATACCCCATACTATCAGTACAGTATATCGGTGTGTGTTATACCCCATACAATCAGTACAGTAATCGGTGTGTGTGTGTGTGTGTGTGTGTGTGTGTTATACCCCATACTATCAGTACAGTATATCGGTGTGTGTTATACCCCATACTATCAGTACAGTATATCTGTTTGTGTGTGTGTGTGTGTGTGTGTGTGTGTTATACCCTATACTATCAGTACAGTATATCAGTGTGTGTTATACCGCATACTATCAGGACAGTATATCGGTGTGTGTTATACCCCATACTATCAGTTCAGTATATCAGTGTGTGTTATACCCCATACTATCTGTAGAGTATATCGGTGTGTGTTATACCCCATACTATCAGTACAGTATATCTGTGTGTGTTATACCCTATACTATCAGTACAGTATATCAGTGTGTTTTATACCCCATACTATCAGTACAGTATATCAGTGTGTGTTATACCCCATACTATCAGTACAGTATATCAGTGTGTGTTATACCCCATACTATCAGTACAGTATATCGGTGTGTGTTATACCCCATACTATCAGTACAGTAATCGGTGTGTGTTTGTTTGTGTGTGTGTGTTATACCCCATACTATCAGTACAGTATATCGGTGTGTGTTATACCCCATACTATCAGTACAGTATATCTGTTTGTGTGTGTGTGTGTGTGTGTGTGTGTGTGTGTTATACCCTATACTATCAGTACAGTATATCGGTGTGTTTTATACCCCATACTATCAGTACAGTATATCAGTGTGTGTTATACCCCATACTATCAGTACAGTATATCGGTGTGTGTTATACCCCATACTATCAGTACAGTATATCGGTGTGTGTTGTACCCCATACTATCAGTACAGTAATCAGTGTGTGTGTTTGTGTGTGTGTGTGTGTGTGTGTGTGTTATACCCCATACTATCAGTACAGTATATCGGTGTGTGTTATACCCCATACTATCAGTACAGTATATAGGGGTGTGTGTGTGTGTGTGTGTGTGTGTGTGTGTGTTATACCCCATACTATCAGTACAGTATATTGGTGTGTGTTATACCCCATACTATCAGTACAGTATATCTGTGTGTGTGTATGTGTTATACCCCATACTATCAGTACAGTAATCGGTGTGTGTGTGTGTGTGTGTTATACCCCATACTATCAGTACAGTATATCGGTGTGTGTTATACCCCATACTATCAGTACAGTATATCTGTGTGTGTGTATGTGTTATACCCCATACTATCAGTACAGTATATCGGTGTGTGTTATACCCCATACTATCAGTACAGTAATCGGTGTGTGTGTGTTATACCCCATACTATCAGTACAGTATATCGGTGTGTGTTATACCCCATACTATCAGTACAGTATATCTATGTGTGTGTGTGTGTTATACCCCATACTATCAGTACAGTATATCGGTGTGTGTTATACCCCATACTATCAGTACAGTATATCTGTGTGTGTGTGTGTGTTTGTATGTGTGTGTGTTATACCCCATACTATCAGTACAGTATATCGGGGTGTGTGTGTGTGTGTGTGTGTGTTATACCCCATACTATCAGTACAGTGATCGGTGTGTGTTATACCCCATACTATCAGTACAGTATATCTGTCTGTGTGTGTGTGTTATACCCCATACTATCAGTACAGCATATCGGTGTGTGTTATACCCCATACTATCAGTACAGTGATCGGTGTGTGGGTGTGTGTTATACCCCATACTATCAGTACAGTATATCTGTTTGTGTGTGTGTGTGTTATACCCCATACTATCAGTACAGTATATCTGTTTGTGTGTATGTGTGTTATACCCCATACTATCAGTACAGTATATCGGTGTGTGTTATACGCATACTATCAGTACAGTATATTGGTGTGTGTTATACCCCATACTATCAGTACAGTATATTGGTGTGTGTTATACCCCATACTATCAGTACAGTATATCTGTTTGTGTGTGTGTTATACACCATACTATCAGTGCAGTATATCTGTTTGTGTGTGTGTGTTATACCCCATACTATCAGTACAGTATATCAGTGTGTGTTATACCCATACTATCAGTACAGTATATTGGTGTGTGTTATACCCCATACTATCAGTACAGTATATTGGTGTGTGTTATACCCCATACTATCAGTACAGTATATCGGTGTGTGTTATACACCATACTATCAGTACAGTATATCGGTGTGTGTTATACCCCATACTATCAGTACAGTATATCGGTGTGTGTGTGTGTGTGTGTGTGTGTTATACCCCATACTATCAGTACAGTATATCGGTGTGTGTTATACCCCCATACTATCAGTACAGTAATCGGTGTGTGTGTGTGTGTGTGTGTGTGTGTGTGTGTGTTATACCCCATACTATCAGTACAGTATATCGGTGTGTGTTATACCCCATACTATCAGTACAGTATATCGGTGTGTGTTATACCCCATACTATCAGTACAGTAATCGGTGTGTGTGTGTGTGTGTTATACCCCATACTATCAGTACAGTATATCGGTGTGTGTTATACCCCATACTATCAGTATAGTGATCGGTGTGTGGGTGTGTGTTATAGCCCATACTATCAGTACAGTATATTGGTGTGTGTTATACCCCATACTATCAGTACAGTATATCGGTGTGTGTTATACCCCATACTATCAGTACAGTAATCGGTGTGTGTGTGTGTGTGTGTGTGTGTGTGTGTGTGTTATACCCCATACTATCAGTACAGTATATCGGTGTGTGTTATACCCCATACTATCAGTACAGTATATCGGTGTGTGTTATACCCCATACTATCAGTGCAGTATATTGGTGTGTGTTATACCCCATACTATCAGTACAGTATATCGGTGTGTGTTATACCCCATACTATCAGTACAGTATATCGGTGTGTGTTATACCCCATACTATCAGTACAGTATATCTGTGTGTGTGTGTGTGTGTGTGTGTGTGTGTGTTATACCCCATACTATAAGTACAGTAATCGGTGTGTGTGTGTGTGTGTGTGTGTGTGTGTTATACCCCATACTATCAGTACAGTATATCAGTGTGTGTTATACCCCATACTATCAGTACAGTATATCAGTGTGTGTTATACCCCATACTATCAGTACAGTATATCGGTGTGTGTTATACCCCATACTATCAGTACAGTAATCGGTGTGTGTGTGTTTGTGTGTGTGTGTTATACCCCATACTATCAGTACAGTATATCGGTGTGTGTTATACCCCATACTATCAGTACAGTATATCTGTTTGTGTGTGTGTGTGTGTGTGTGTGTGTGTGTGTGTGTTATACCCTATACTATCAGTACAGTATATCGGTGTGTTTTATACCCCATACTATCAGTACAGTATATCAGTGTGTGTTATACCCCATACTATCAGTACAGTATATCGGTGTGTGTTATACCCCATACCATCAGTACAGTATATCGGTGTGTGTTGTACCCCATACTATCAGTACAGTAATCAGTGTGTGTGTTTGTGTGTGTGTGTGTGTGTGTGTGTGTTATACCCCATACTATCAGTACAGTATATCGGTGTGTGTTATACCCCATACTATCAGTACAGTATATAGGGGTGTGTGTGTGTGTGTGTGTGTGTGTGTGTGTTATACCCCATACTATCAGTACAGTATATTGGTGTGTGTTATACCCCATACTATCAGTACAGTATATCTGTGTGTGTGTATGTGTTATACCCCATACTATCAGTACAGTAATCGGTGTGTGTGTGTGTGTGTGTTATACCCCATACTATCAGTACAGTATATCGGTGTGTGTTATACCCCATACTATCAGTACAGTATATCTGTGTGTGTGTATGTGTTATACCCCATACTATCAGTACAGTATATCGGTGTGTGTTATACCCCATACTATCAGTACAGTAATCGGTGTGTGTGTGTTATACCCCATACTATCAGTACAGTATATCGGTGTGTGTTATACCCCATACTATCAGTACAGTATATCTGTGTGTGTGTGTGTGTTATATCCCATACTATCAGTACAGTATATCGGTGTGTGTTATACCCCATACTATCAGTACAGTATATCTGTGTGTGTGTGTGTGTTTGTATGTGTGTGTTATACCCCATACTATCAGTACAGTGTATCGGGGTGTGTGTGTGTGTGTGTGTGTGTGTGTTATACCCCATAATATCAGTACAGTGATCGGTGTGTGTTATACCCCATACTATCAGTACAGAATATCTGTCTGTGTGTGTGTGTTATACCCCATACTATCAGTACAGCATATCGGTGTGTGTTATACCCCATACTATCAGTACAGTGATCGGTGTGTGGGATTGTGTTATACCCCATACTATCAGTACAGTATATCTGTTTGTGTGTGTGTGTGTTATACCCCATACTATCAGTACAGTATATCTGTTTGTGTGTATGTGTGTTATACCCCATACTATCAGTACAGTATATCGGTGTGTGTTATACGCATACTATCAGTACAGTATATTGGTGTGTGTTATACCCCATACTATCAGTACAGTATATTGGTGTGTGTTATACCCCATACTATCCGTACAGTATATCTGTTTGTGTGTGTGTTATACCCCATACTATCAGTGCAGTATATCTGTTTGTGTGTGTGTGTTATACCCCATACTATCAGTACAGTATATCTGTTTGTGTGTGTGTTATACACCATACTATCAGTGCAGTATATCTGTTTGTGTGTGTGTGTTATACCCCATACTATCAGTACAGTATATCAGTGTGTGTTATACCCATACTATCAGTACAGTATATTGGTGTGTGTTATACCCCATACTATCAGTACAGTATATTGGTGTGTGTTATACCCCATACTATCAGTACAGTATATCGGTGTGTGTTATACACCATACTATCAGTACAGTATATCGGTGTGTGTTATACCCCATACTATCAGTACAGTATATCGGTGTGTGTGTGTGTGTGTGTGTGTGTGTTATACCCCATACTATCAGTACAGTATATCGGTGTGTGTTATACCCCCATACTATCAGTACAGTAATCGGTGTGTGTGTGTGTGTGTGTGTGTGTGTGTGTTATACCCCATACTATCAGTACAGTATATCGGTGTGTGTTATACCCCATACTATCAGTACAGTATATCGGTGTGTGTTATACCCCATACTATCAGTACAGTAATCGGTGTGTGTGTGTGTGTGTTATACCCCATACTATCAGTACAGTATATCGGTGTGTGTTATACCCCATACTATCAGTATAGTGATCGGTGTGTGGGTGTGTGTTATAGCCCATACTATCAGTACAGTATATTGGTGTGTGTTATACCCCATACTATCAGTACAGTATATCGGTGTGTGTTATACCCCATACTATCAGTACAGTAATCGGTGTGTGTGTGTGTGTGTGTGTGTGTGTGTGTGTGTTATACCCCATACTATCAGTACAGTATATCGGTGTTTGTTATACCCCATACTATCAGTACAGTATATCGGTGTGTGTTATACCCCATACTATCAGTACAGTATATTGGTGTGTGTTATACCCCATACTATCAGTACAGTATATCGGTGTGTGTTATACCCCATACTATCAGTACAGTATATCGGTGTGTGTTATACCCCATACTATCAGTACAGTATATCTGTGTGTGTGTGTGTGTGTGTGTGTGTGTGTGTTATACCCCATACTATAAGTACAGTAATCGGTGTGTGTGTGTGTGTGTGTGTGTGTGTGTGTGTTATACCCCATACTATCAGTACAGTATATCAGTGTGTGTTATACCCCATACTATCAGTACAGTATATCAGTGTGTGTTATACCCCATACTATCAGTACAGTATATCTGTTTGTGTGTGTGTGTTATACCCCATACTATCAGTACAGTATATCTGTTTGTGTGTGTGTTATACACCATACTATCAGTGCAGTATATCTGTTTGTGTGTGTGTGTTATACCCCATACTATCAGTACAGTATATCAGTGTGTGTTATACCCATACTATCAGTACAGTATATTGGTGTGTGTTATACCCCATACTATCAGTACAGTATATTGGTGTGTGTTATACCCCATACTATCAGTACAGTATATCGGTGTGTGTTATACCCCATACTATCAGTACAGTAATCGGTGTGTGTGTGTGTGTGTGTGTGTGTGTGTGTGTGTGTGTTATACCCCATACTATCAGTACAGTATATCGGTGTGTGTTATACCCCATACTATCAGTACAGTATATCGGTGTGTGTTATACCCCATACTATCAGTACAGTATATTGGTGTGTGTTATACCCCATACTATCAGTACAGTATATCGGTGTGTGTTATACCCCATACTATCAGTACAGTATATCGGTGTGTGTTATACCCCATACTATCAGTACAGTATATCTGTGTGTGTGTGTGTGTGTGTGTGTGTGTGTGTGTTATACCCCATACTATAAGTACAGTAATCGGTGTGTGTGTGTGTGTATGTGTGTGTGTGTGTGTTATACCCCATACTATCAGTACAGTATATCAGTGTGTGTTATACCCCATACTATCAGTACAGTATATCAGTGTGTGTTATACCCCATACTATCAGTACAGTATATCTGTTTGTGTGTGTGTGTTATACCCCATACTATCAGTACAGTATATCTGTTTGTGTGTGTGTTATACACCATACTATCAGTGCAGTATATCTGTTTGTGTGTGTGTGTTATACCCCATACTATCAGTACAGTATATCAGTGTGTGTTATACCCATACTATCAGTACAGTATATTGGTGTGTGTTATACCCCATACTATCAGTACAGTATATTGGTGTGTGTTATACCCCATACTATCAGTACAGTATATCGGTGTGTGTTATACACCATACTATCAGTACAGTATATCGGTGTGTGTTATACCCCATACTATCAGTACAGTATATCGGTGTGTGTGTGTGTGTGTGTGTGTGTTATACCCCATACTATCAGTACAGTATATCGGTGTGTGTTATACCCCCATACTATCAGTACAGTAATCGGTGTGTGTGTGTGTGTGTGTGTGTGTGTGTGTTATACCCCATACTATCAGTACAGTATATCGGTGTGTGTTATACCCCATACTATCAGTACAGTATATCGGTGTGTGTTATACCCCATACTATCAGTACAGTAATCGGTGTGTGTGTGTGTGTGTTATACCCCATACTATCAGTACAGTATATCGGTGTGTGTTATACCCCATACTATCAGTATAGTGATCGGTGTGTGGGTGTGTGTTATAGCCCATACTATCAGTACAGTATATTGGTGTGTGTTATACCCCATACTATCAGTACAGTATATCGGTGTGTGTTATACCCCATACTATCAGTACAGTAATCGGTGTGTGTGTGTGTGTGTGTGTGTGTGTGTGTGTGTTATACCCCATACTATCAGTACAGTATATCGGTGTGTGTTATACCCCATACTATCAGTACAGTATATCGGTGTGTGTTATACCCCATACTATCAGTACAGTATATTGGTGTGTGTTATACCCCATACTATCAGTACAGTATATCGGTGTGTGTTATACCCCATACTATCAGTACAGTATATCGGTGTGTGTTATACCCCATACTATCAGTACAGTATATCTGTGTGTGTGTGTGTGTGTGTGTGTGTGTGTGTTATACCCCATACTATAAGTACAGTAATCGGTGTGTGTGTGTGTGTGTGTGTGTGTGTGTGTGTTATACCCCATACTATCAGTACAGTATATCAGTGTGTGTTATACCCCATACTATCAGTACAGTATATCAGTGTGTGTTATACCCCATACTATCAGTACAGTATATCGGTGTGTGTTATACCCCATACTATCAGTACAGTAATCGGTGTGTGTGTGTTTGTGTGTGTGTGTTATACCCCATACTATCAGTACAGTATATCGGTGTGTGTTATACCCCATACTATCAGTACAGTATATCTGTTTGTGTGTGTGTGTGTGTGTGTGTGTGT
This sequence comes from Moxostoma hubbsi, assembly GCA_032164185.1. Lineage (NCBI taxonomy): Eukaryota > Metazoa > Chordata > Actinopteri > Cypriniformes > Catostomidae > Moxostoma > Moxostoma hubbsi. Next base: position 96,162 of record JAVLUX010000038.1, on the reverse strand, counting down.
GTGTGTGTGTTATACCCTATACTATCAGTACAGTATATCGGTGTGTTTTATACCCCATACTATCAGTACAGTATATCAGTGTGTGTTATACCCCATACTATCAGTACAGTATATCGGTGTGTGTTATACCCCATACCATCAGTACAGTATATCGGTGTGTGTTGTACCCCATACTATCAGTACAGTAATCAGTGTGTGTGTTTGTGTGTGTGTGTGTGTGTGTGTGTGTTATACCCCATACTATCAGTACAGTATATCGGTGTGTGTTATACCCCATACTATCAGTACAGTATATAGGGGTGTGTGTGTGTGTGTGTGTGTGTGTGTTATACCCCATACTATCAGTACAGTATATTGGTGTGTGTTATACCCCATACTATCAGTACAGTATATCTGTGTGTGTGTATGTGTTATACCCCATACTATCAGTACAGTAATCGGTGTGTGTGTGTGTGTGTGTTATACCCCATACTATCAGTACAGTATATCGGTGTGTGTTATACCCCATACTATCAGTACAGTATATCTGTGTGTGTGTATGTGTTATACCCCATACTATCAGTACAGTATATCGGTGTGTGTTATACCCCATACTATCAGTACAGTAATCGGTGTGTGTGTGTTATACCCCATACTATCAGTACAGTATATCGGTGTGTGTTATACCCCATACTATCAGTACAGTATATCTGTGTGTGTGTGTGTGTTATATCCCATACTATCAGTACAGTATATCGGTGTGTGTTATACCCCATACTATCAGTACAGTATATCTGTGTGTGTGTGTGTGTTTGTATGTGTGTGTTATACCCCATACTATCAGTACAGTATATCGGGGTGTGTGTGTGTGTGTGTGTGTGTGTGTGTTATACCCCATAATATCAGTACAGTGATCGGTGTGTGTTATACCCCATACTATCAGTACAGTATATCTGTCTGTGTGTGTGTGTTATACCCCATACTATCAGTACAGCATATCGGTGTGTGTTATACCCCATACTATCAGTACAGTGATCGGTGTGTGGGATTGTGTTATACCCCATACTATCAGTACAGTATATCTGTTTGTGTGTGTGTGTGTTATACCCCATACTATCAGTACAGTATATCTGTTTGTGTGTATGTGTGTTATACCCCATACTATCAGTACAGTATATCGGTGTGTGTTATACGCATACTATCAGTACAGTATATTGGTGTGTGTTATACCCCATACTATCAGTACAGTATATTGGTGTGTGTTATACCCCATACTATCCGTACAGTATATCTGTTTGTGTGTGTGTTATACCCCATACTATCAGTGCAGTATATCTGTTTGTGTGTGTGTGTTATACCCCATACTATCAGTACAGTATAGCAGTGTGTGTTATACCCATACTATCAGTACAGTATATTGGTGTGTGTTATACCCCATACTATCAGTACAGTATATTGGTGTGTGTTATACCCCATACTATCAGTACAGTATATCGGTGTGTGTTATACACCATACTATCAGTACAGTATATCGGTGTGTGTTATACCCCATACTATCAGTACAGTATATCGGTGTGTGTGTGTGTGTGTGTGTGTGTTATACCCCATACTATCAGTACAGTATATCGGTGTGTGTTATATCCCATACTATCAGTACAGTATATCAGTGTGTGTTATACCCCATACTATCAGTACAGTATATCGGTGTGTGTTATACCCCATACTATCAGTACAGTATATCGGTGTGTGTGTGTGTGTGTGTGTGTGTTATACCCCATACTATCAGTACAGTATATCGGTGTGTGTTATACCCCATACAATCAGTACAGTAATCGGTGTGTGTCTGTGTGTGTGTGTGTGTGTGTTATACCCCATACTATCAGTACAGTATATCGGTGTGTGTTATACCCCATACTATCAGTACAGTATATCTGTTTGTGTGTGTGTGTGTGTGTGTGTGTGTGTGTGTGTTATACCCTATACTATCAGTACAGTATATCAGTGTGTGTTATACCGCATACTATCAGGACAGTATATCGGTGTGTGTTATACCCCATACTATCAGTTCAGTATATCAGTGTGTGTTATACCCCATACTATCTGTAGAGTATATCGGTGTGTGTTATACCCCATACTATCAGTACAGTATATCTGTGTGTGTTATACCCTATACTATCAGTACAGTATATCAGTGTGTTTTATACCCCATACTATCAGTACAGTATATCAGTGTGTGTTATACCCCATACTATCAGTACAGTATATCAGTGTGTGTTATACCCCATACTATCAGTACAGTATATCGGTGTGTGTTATACCCCATACTATCAGTACAGTAATCGGTGTGTGTGTGTTTGTGTGTGTGTGTTATACCCCATACTATCAGTACAGTATATCGGTGTGTGTTATACCCCATACTATCAGTACAGTATATCTGTTTGTGTGTGTGTGTGTGTGTGTGTGTGTGTGTGTTATACCCTATACTATCAGTACAGTATATCGGTGTGTTTTATACCCCATACTATCAGTACAGTATATCAGTGTGTGTTATACCCCATACTATCAGTACAGTATATCGGTGTGTGTTATACCCCATACTATCAGTACAGTATATCGGTGTGTGTTGTACCCCATACTATCAGTACAGTAATCAGTGTGTGTGTTTGTGTGTGTGTGTGTGTATGTGTGTTATACCCCATACTATCAGTACAGTATATCGGTGTGTGTTATACCCCATACTATCAGTACAGTATATAGGGGTGTGTGTGTGTGTGTGTGTGTGTGTGTGTGTTATACCCCATACTATCAGTACAGTATATTGGTGTGTGTTATACCCCATACTATCAGTACAGAATATCTGTGTGTGTGTATGTGTTATACCCCATACTATCAGTACAGTAATCGGTGTGTGTGTGTGTGTGTGTTATACCCCATACTATCAGTACAGTATATCGGTGTGTGTTATACCCCATACTATCAGTACAGTATATCTGTGTGTGTGTATGTGTTATACCCCATACTATCAGTACAGTATATCGGTGTGTGTTATACCCCATACTATCAGTACAGTAATCGGTGTGTGTGTGTTATACCCCATACTATCAGTACAGTATATCGGTGTGTGTTATACCCCATACTATCAGTACAGTATATCTATGTGTGTGTGTGTGTTATACCCCATACTATCAGTACAGTATATCGGTGTGTGTTATACCCCATACTATCAGTACAGTATATCTGTGTGTGTGTGTGTGTTTGTATGTGTGTGTGTTATACCCCATACTATCAGTACAGTATATCGGGGTGTGTGTGTGTGTGTGTGTGTGTTATACCCCATACTATAAGTACAGTGATCGGTGTGTGTTATACCCCATACTATCAGTACAGTATATCTGTCTGTGTGTGTGTGTTATACCCCATACTATCAGTACAGCATATCGGTGTGTGTTATACCCCATACTATCAGTACAGTGATCGGTGTGTGGGTGTGTGTTATACCCCATACTATCAGTACAGTATATCTGTTTGTGTGTGTGTGTGTTATACCCCATACTATCAGTACAGTATATCTGTTTGTGTGTATGTGTGTTATACCCCATACTATCAGTACAGTATATCGGTGTGTGTTATACGCATACTATCAGTACAGTATATTGGTGTGTGTTATACCCCATACTATCAGTACAGTATATTGGTGTGTGTTATACCCCATACTATCAGTACAGTATATCTGTTTGTGTGTGTGTTATACACCATACTATCAGTGCAGTATATCTGTTTGTGTGTGTGTGTTATACCCCATACTATCAGTACAGTATATCAGTGTGTGTTATACCCATACTATCAGTACAGTATATTGGTGTGTGTTATACCCCATACTATCAGTACAGTATATTGGTGTGTGTTATACCCCATACTATCAGTACAGTATATCGGTGTGTGTTATACCCCATACAATCAGTACAGTAATCGGTGTGTGTCTGTGTGTGTGTGTGTGTGTGTTATACCCCATACTATCAGTACAGTATATCGGTGTGTGTTATACCCCATACTATCAGTACAGTATATCTGTTTGTGTGTGTGTGTGTGTGTGTGTGTGTGTGTGTGTGTGTGTGTTATACCCTATACTATCAGTACAGTATATCAGTGTGTGTTATACCGCATACTATCAGGACAGTATATCGGTGTGTGTTATACCCCATACTATCAGTTCAGTATATCAGTGTGTGTTATACCCCATACTATCTGTAGAGTATATCGGTGTGTGTTATACCCCATACTATCAGTACAGTATATCTGTGTGTGTTATACCCTATACTATCAGTACAGTATATCAGTGTGTTTTATACCCCATACTATCAGTACAGTATATCAGTGTGTGTTATACCCCATACTATCAGTACAGTATATCAGTGTGTGTTATACCCCATACTATCAGTACAGTATATCGGTGTGTGTTATACCCCATACTATCAGTACAGTAATCGGTGTGTGTGTGTTTGTGTGTGTGTGTTATACCCCATACTATCAGTACAGTATATCGGTGTGTGTTATACCCCATACTATCAGTACAGTATATCTGTTTGTGTGTGTGTGTGTGTGTGTGTGTGTGTGTGTTATACCCTATACTATCAGTACAGTATATCGGTGTGTTTTATACCCCATACTATCAGTACAGTATATCAGTGTGTGTTATACCCCATACTATCAGTACAGTATATCGGTGTGTGTTATACCCCATACTATCAGTACAGTATATCGGTGTGTGTTGTACCCCATACTATCAGTACAGTAATCAGTGTGTGTGTTTGTGTGTGTGTGTGTGTGTGTGTGTTATACCCCATACTATCAGTACAGTATATCGGTGTGTGTTATACCCCATACTATCAGTACAGTATATAGGGGTGTGTGTGTGTGTGTGTGTGTGTGTGTGTGTTATACCCCATACTATCAGTACAGTATATTGGTGTGTGTTATACCCCATACTATCAGTACAGTATATCTGTGTGTGTGTATGTGTTATACCCCATACTATCAGTACAGTAATCGGTGTGTGTGTGTGTGTGTGTTATACCCCATACTATCAGTACAGTATATCGGTGTGTGTTATACCCCATACTATCAGTACAGTATATCTGTGTGTGTGTATGTGTTATACCCCATACTATCAGTACAGTATATCGGTGTGTGTTATACCCCATACTATCAGTACAGTAATCGGTGTGTGTGTGTTATACCCCATACTATCAGTACAGTATATCGGTGTGTGTTATACCCCATACTATCAGTACAGTATATCTATGTGTGTGTGTGTGTTATACCCCATACTATCAGTACAGTATATCGGTGTGTGTTATACCCCATACTATCAGTACAGTATATCTGTGTGTGTGTGTGTGTTTGTATGTGTGTGTGTTATACCCCATACTATCAGTACAGTATATCGGGGTGTGTGTGTGTGTGTGTGTGTGTTATACCCCATACTATCAGTACAGTGATCGGTGTGTGTTATACCCCATACTATCAGTACAGTATATCTGTCTGTGTGTGTGTGTTATACCCCATACTATCAGTACAGCATATCGGTGTGTGTTATACCCCATACTATCAGTACAGTGATCGGTGTGTGGGTGTGTGTTATACCCCATACTATCAGTACAGTATATCTGTTTGTGTGTGTGTGTGTTATACCCCATACTATCAGTACAGTATATCTGTTTGTGTGTATGTGTGTTATACCCCATACTATCAGTACAGTATATCGGTGTGTGTTATACGCATACTATCAGTACAGTATATTGGTGTGTGTTATACCCCATACTATCAGTACAGTATATTGGTGTGTGTTATACCCCATACTATCAGTACAGTATATCTGTTTGTGTGTGTGTTATACACCATACTATCAGTGCAGTATATCTGTTTGTGTGTGTGTGTTATACCCCATACTATCAGTACAGTATATCAGTGTGTGTTATACCCATACTATCAGTACAGTATATTGGTGTGTGTTATACCCCATACTATCAGTACAGTATATTGGTGTGTGTTATACCCCATACTATCAGTACAGTATATCGGTGTGTGTTATACACCATACTATCAGTACAGTATATCGGTGTGTGTTATACCCCATACTATCAGTACAGTATATCGGTGTGTGTGTGTGTGTGTGTGTGTTATACCCCATACTATCAGTACAGTATATCGGTGTGTGTTATACCCCCATACTATCAGTACAGTAATCGGTGTGTGTGTGTGTGTGTGTGTGTGTGTGTGTGTGTTATACCCCATACTATCAGTACAGTATATCGGTGTGTGTTATACCCCATACTATCAGTACAGTATATCGGTGTGTGTTATACCCCATACTATCAGTACAGTAATCGGTGTGTGTGTGTGTGTGTTATACCCCATACTATCAGTACAGTATATCGGTGTGTGTTATACCCCATACTATCAGTATAGTGATCGGTGTGTGGGTGTGTGTTATAGCCCATACTATCAGTACAGTATATTGGTGTGTGTTATACCCCATACTATCAGTACAGTATATCGGTGTGTGTTATACCCCATACTATCAGTACAGTAATCGGTGTGTGTGTGTGTGTGTGTGTGTGTGTGTGTTATACCCCATACTATCAGTACAGTATATCGGTGTGTGTTATACCCCATACTATCAGTACAGTATATCGGTGTGTGTTATACCCCATACTATCAGTACAGTATATCGGTGTGTGTTATACCCCATACTATCAGTACAGTATATCGGTGTGTGTTATACCCCATACTATCAGTACAGTATATCTGTGTGTGTGTGTGTGTGTGTGTGTGTGTGTGTTATACCCCATACTATAAGTACAGTAATCGGTGTGTGTGTGTGTGTGTGTGTGTGTGTGTGTGTTATACCCCATACGATCAGTACAGTATATCGGTGTGTGTTATACCCCATACTATCAGTACAGTATATCTGTGTGTGTTATACCCTATACTATCAGTACAGTATATCGGTGTGTGTTATACACCATACTATCAGTACAGTATATCGGAGTGTGTTATACCCCATACTATCAGTACAGTATATCGGTGTGTTTGTGTTTGTGTGTGTGTGTGTGTGTTATACCCCATACTATCAGTACAGTATATCGGTGTGTGTTATACCCCCATACTATCAGTACAGTAATCGGTGTGTGTGTGTGTGTGTGTTATACCCCATACTATCAGTACAGTATATCGGTGTGTGTTATACCCCATACTATCAGTACAGTATATCGGTGTGTGTTATACCCCATACTATCAGTACAGTAATCGGTGTGTGTGTGTGTGTGTTATACCCCATACTATCAGTACAGTATATCGGTGTGTGTTATACCCCATACTATCAGTATAGTGATCGGTGTGTGGGTGTGTGTTATAGCCCATACTATCAGTACAGTATATCGATGTGTGTTATACCCCATACTATCAGTCCAGTATATCGGTGTGTGTTATACCCCATACTATCAGTACAGTAATCGGTGTGTGTGTGTGTGTGTGTGTGTGTGTGTGTTATACCCCATACTATCAGTACAGTATATCCGTGTGTGTTATACCCCATACTATCAGTACAGTATATCGGTGTGTGTTATACCCCATACTATCAGTACAGTATATTGGTGTGTGTTATACCCCATACTATCAGTACAGTATATCGGTGTGTGTTATACCCCATACTATCAGTACAGTATATTGGTTTGTGTTATACCCCATACTATCAGTACAGTATATCGGTGTGTGTTATACCCCATACTATCAGTACAGTATATCGGTGTGTGTTATACCCCATACTATCAGTACAGTATATCTGTGTGTGTGTGTGTGTGTGTGTGTGTGTGTGTGTGTTATACCCCATACTATCAGTACAGTAATCGGTGTGTGTGTGTGTGTGTGTGTGTGTGTGTGTTATACCCCATACTATCAGTACAGTATATCGGTGTGTGTTATACCCCATACTATCAGTACAGTATATCAGTGTGTGTTATACCCCATACTATTAGTACAGTATATCGGTGTGTGTTATACCCTATACTATCAGTACAGTATATCTGTGTGTGTTATACCCTATACTATCAGTACAGTATATCAGTGTGTGTTATACCCCATACTATCAGTGCAGTATATCAGTGTGTGTTATACCCCATACTATCAGTACAGTATATCAGTGTGTGTTATACCCTATACTATCAGTACAGTATATCAGTGTGTGTTATACCCCATACTATCAGTACAGTATATCAGTGTGTGTTATACCCTATACTATCAGTACAGTATATCAGTGTGTGTTATACCCTATACTATCAGTACAGTATATCAGTGTGTGTTATGCCCCATACTATCAGTACAGTATATCGGTGTGTGTTGTACCCCATACTATCAGTACAGTAATCGGTGTGTGTGTGTGTGTGTGTGTGTGTGTGTGTGTGTGTGTGTGTGTTATACCCCATACTATCAGTACAGTATATCGGTGTGTGTTATACCCCATACTATCAGTACAGTATATCGGTGTGTGTGTGTGTGTGTGTGTGTGTTATACCCCATACTATCAGTACAGTATATCAGTGTGTGTTATACCCCATATTATCAGTACAGTATATCTGTGTGTGTGTATGTGTTATACCCCATACTATCAGTACAGTATATCGGTGTGTGTTATACCCCATACTATCAGTACAGTAATCGGGGTGTGTGTGTGTGTGTGTGTGTGTTATACCCCATACTATCAGTACAGTATATCGGTGTGTGTTATACCCCATACTATCAGTACAGTATATCTCTGTGTGTGTGTGTGTGTATGTGTTATACCCCATACTATCAGTACAGTAATCGGTGTGTGTGTGTTATACCCCATACTATCAGTACAGTATATCGGTGTGTGTTATACCCCATACTATCAGTACAGTATATCTGTGTGTGTGTGTGTGTGTGTGTGTGTGTGTGTTATACCCCATACTATCAGTACAGTATATCGGTGTGTGTTATACCCCATACTATCAGTACAGTATATCTGTGTGTGTGTGTGTGTGTGTGTTATACCCCATACTATCAGTGCAGTATATCGGTGTGTGTGTGTGTGTGTGTGTGTGTGTGTGTGTGTTATACCCCATACTATCAGTACAGTATATCGGTGTGTGTTATACCCCATACTATCAGTACAGTATATCTGTGTGTGTTATACCCCATACTATCAGTACAGTATATCGGTGTGTGTTATACCCCATACTATCAGTACAGTATATCGGAGTGTGTTATACCCCATACTATCAGTACAGTATATCGGTGTGTTTGTGTTTGTGTGTGTGTGTGTGTGTTATACCCCATACTATCAGTACAGTATATCGGTGTGTGTTATACCCCCATACTATCAGTACAGTAATCGGTGTGTGTGTGTGTGTGTGTGTTATACCCCATACTATCAGTACAGTATATCGGTGTGTGTTATACCCCATACTATCAGTACAGTATATCGGTGTGTGTTATACCCCATACTATCAGTACAGTAATCGGTGTGTGTGTGTGTGTGTTATACCCTATACTATCAGTACAGTATATCGGTGTGTGTTATACCCCATACTATCAGTATAGTGATCGGTGTGTGGGTGTGTGTTATAGCCCATACTATCAGTACAGTATATCGATGTGTGTTATACCCCATACTATCAGTCCAGTATATCGGTGTGTGTTATACCCAATACTATCAGTACAGTAATCGGTGTGTGTGTGTGTGTGTGTGTGTGTGTGTGTTATACCCCATACTATCAGTACAGTATTCGGTGTGTGTGTGTGTGTGTGTGTTTGTGTGTGTGTGTTATACCCCATACTATCAGTACAGTATATCGGTGTGTGTTATACCCCATACTATCAGTACATTATATCTGTGTGTGTTATACCCTATACTATCAGTACAGTATATCGGTGTGTGTGTTATACACCATACTATCAGTACAGTATATCGGAGTGTGTTATACCCCATACTATCAGTACAGTATATCGGTGTGTTTGTGTTTGTGTGTGTGTGTGTGTGTTATACCCCATACTATCAGTACAGTATATCGGTGTGTGTTATACCCCCATACTATCAGTACAGTAATCGGTGTGTGTGTGTGTGTGTGTTATACCCCATACTATCAGTACAGTATATCGGTGTGTGTTATACCCCATACTATCAGTACAGTATATTGGTTTGTCTTATACCCCATACTATCAGTACAGTATATCGGTGTGTGTTATACCCCATACTATCAGTACAGTATATCGGTGTGTGTTATACCCCATACTATCAGTACAGTATATCTGTGTGTGTGTGTGTGTGTGTGTGTGTGTGTGTGTGTGTTATACCCCATACTATCAGTACAGTAATCGGTGTGTGTGTGTGTGTGTGTGTGTGTGTGTGTGTGTGTGTGTGTGTTATACCCCATACTATCAGTACAGTATATCGGTGTGTGTTATACCCCATACTATCAGTACAGTATATCAGTGTGTGTTATACCCCATACTATTAGTACAGTATATCGGTGTGTGTTATACTCTATACTATCAGTACAGTATATCTGTGTGTGTTATACCCTATACTATCAGTACAGTATATCAGTGTGTGTTATACCCCATACTATCAGTACAGTATATCAGTGTGTGTTATACCCCATACTATCAGTACAGTATATCAGTGTGTGTTATACCCTATACTATCAGTACAGTATATCAGTGTGTGTTATACCCCATACTATCAGTACAGTATATCAGTGTGTGTTATACCCTATATTATCAGTACAGTATATCAGTGTGTGTTATACCCTATACTATCAGTACAGTATATCAGTGTGTGTTATGCCCCATACTATCAGTACAGTATATCGGTGTGTGTTGTACCCCATACTATCAGTACAGTAATCGGTGTGTGTGTGTGTGTGTGTGTGTGTGTGTGTTATACCCCATACTATCAGTACAGTATATCGGTGTGTGTTATACCCCATACTATCAGTACAGTATATCGGTGTGTGTGTGTGTGTGTGTGTGTGTGTGTGTGTGTTATACCCCATACTATCAGTACAGTATATCAGTGTGTGTTATACCCCATACTATCAGTACAGTATATCTGTGTGTGTGTATGTGTTATACCCCATACTATCAGTACAGTATATCGGTGT